>CM076084.1:3462602-3585102 GCA_038088235.1 Zacco platypus | reverse complement strand
CAGACCTTCGTGATGTTTACAGATTCTCAGAGGAGTTACATCTGCACAGCGTCTGGATCAAGAGTCGCCCTCAACTCCAATCAATCTTCTAATCCCTGGTGGAGCACGGCACTATTTTTTCCAGGCTCAAGGTTAATCGTCAAAACAAACGCTTGCGCAAACTAATTTTAGGCGTTAATTTCGGTTGTACGCCCCTTGACATAGCAGGAGTGAGAGAGGAGTAGGAGAAGTAAGAATTTGTGGGAAATCTGTAAAGACCACAGCGATTCAAGGTAAAACCTTTAATTATCGGCTATTCTCGACACGGGAGTGGAACAACCCTTCTAGTGGTTTCATCTTCCAGGAAAAGTACAACATTTGCAGTAAATATGTCTTTTCAGCTGAATAAATAAGAGGAATACGAGTAATCGGACTGAAAATAAAGAGAATTTGAGTGTGGAATTATCAAACTATTAATAGACTAAAGGTTAGACATTCACAAACTTGAGGGTACATTTCAAATGTTTTCATTATGACTGTTTGCTTCAATAAATAACTAAAAAGTGGAATTACTGTGGGCGCCAATAGCCTCGTGGGCAGCATGCCGACATAAAACGCTGTTGTGCTTCGGGTGACACGAACCTTTAAAAACAAATAAAAAGTAGGATTACGCATTAATGTGTTTACGCTTTTGTTTCAAAGGTAAATACTTAATTTTATTTCTGCTTTAATGTTTTTAGTATTCAAAACATTAATATCTAAATTAGTTTTTTTGAGAAATGCAGTTTTTATTCCAAAATAAAAATGCACAATTAATATTATAATTACATTATATATTATATTTAAATATTTATATATTATATTAAATATTATAATTAAATTATAATTACATTATATTACAAATAATACTGTGAAATGTTTTTTGTTAAATAATAGAAATGTTAAATAAAATTATCACAATAAATAAAAATGAAATAGAATAAATTAATTAAAAACTAAATAAATTAATACATTTTTAAAAGACTAAAAAAAACTAAAAGTACAATTATGCATTAACGTTTCTAGTAATTGCCATTTCAAAAATTAAAACACTTAATAATAAGTACATCAAGAGGTAATTATACTTTTAATGTGCAATATTTTGTATTAGGGGTGGCGCTGAAACTCTATTGTAAATGTTAAAATTTCCAAGAATCAGCATTCTCACCCAAAAGTGATCAGGCAGACCAAACCGTAAGTCATAGAGACTTTGAGGGCTTCAAAAACCTACTTTTGCAAACTAGTCCTACGTTTTAGGCCAACTGGAACTAAACAAGTGCAGCGAGATTCTCCGGAGTTTGATAGTCAATAATTATTTTAAAAAAAGATGAACTTTTGATCCAAAGCGTTCAAAGTGGGTGGAGCCACTTTTACTTAAATGGCTAAAACTCACGAACGGAATGAGATATTTTCACCAAACTCAGTACACCTGTGTAAGAGCTCTAGTAAAATATAACATAAAAGTATAACTACATAAAACATAATACCTTTTTATGCATGAGGTTGAACCCCGTTAACTGCTGCTCGCAGCTATATCAATAGTTTTCTTTAAAAAGAAATGTACGATTAAAAATTAAAAGTACAATCAGAAGCTACTGTATAGTAAAAAAAATAAATAAATATTTTCACACAAATAATAGAAATGTTGGCTTTCCAAAAATACCTTAAAAAATAAAATATAAAAGTAAAAAGAAGAAGAAAAAAAAAAAAAGACTTCCAAAAAAAAAAAAAAATTAAAAGCATGTTACATTTTTAATAGCAACATTTTTTTTTTTTTTTTGCCTTCCAAAAAAAAAAAAATCAATAACTACAAATAATCTAAATTAGCAGCGGTTACAAAGATAAGGAAATTATTCACGCACATCTGGCGCCTCTCGTATAGGGGCCAAGATTGTGTACAGGGGAATTATGGGGGAATCCAGAGTCTGGATTTCATAAACGCAATATATTTACGATGGAAATTCCCCATCTTGAACAAAGTGCTGTGTTTGAAAAGAGAAACGTCTGTCAAGCGTGTTCTTGGCGTAAAAATCAACATAAAAGGTCAAGTGAAAAGTCCCAAATTTAACTGCAAGCTCCCAGATCATTTCCCACTCAACTACAATAGCTCAGCGTTATAAAAGTAACAAGAAAACCACTTTCAATTCAACCTGGGTTTGAGTTGAAGGACAGCAAGGAGATTCCTCTTGACCTTTGACCCCCTGAGAGGTCCGTCATGTGAAATGGGGTCACATTCTTTTAGTCACGCGTCGTCTGTTTGTCAGGGCTGCGTTTACTCCCATCTGTGGCACATCATCACGAGAAAAGTAAAGATGAATGTGTAAGATGAGAAAAAACGTATTTAAATAAAAAAACTGATTGCGGGTACCAAGAACCAAATTCGAAGTCTGAGACGGTCTGTTAAGCTGTAATTCTGTCTTATTGGCAATCGATTGCTGACAGGTATGAGCGGCTGCCCACCTTAGGTGCTGCTGGGAGCCGTGAGAGCAGTGTGAAGACAGAGAGAGAGCGTGTAATGAGAGCAGGTAGGTCAGGGATCGATGTCGCTGTAATCATAGCTCCGTGCCACAGAGACAGTCGGAGGAGAGACAGATTCGCCCCATTTCTGAGGACTATTACGGCTCGAGCGGGAACAAACTCCCAGGCTCCGGTTGGTGGAACAAAGCACCGTTCTATAATTACATCAGAGAAAAAAAATTTCCTCAATCCTTTCCTTGTGTGCTGACTAAGTCAACATGAACAGCAGGTCTAATTTGTTTAAACTGCACTGCACTAATGTGACACCCACGGTTGGAGTGCGTTACCGACGACAACCAATCACACATCCTCGAATACGTCAAGCTCTCACAATACAATTGAGCTTGTACACTTTTAAATGGTTAAGTGTGTCTCTTCAGACACATACTAAGCTAATAATAATTACTATAACCATACACTCTTAAAAAAAAAAAAAAAAAAAAAAAAAAAAAAAATCTGTAAAAATAGGGCACTGTATTAATTTAAGGGCATTTTCCATATTTATTTTTTACCGGTGTTTCACCTGTATTTATAATTTTGCGCTTCATTGAGTTGTGTTTTAGGGTTAATGGAAATGTCTGTAAAATTATTGGATAATGTCCAGGTAACGAGCTGTCAGTACTTTTACCATTATTTTACGTATATATTATTTATAGTGTATTTATATAAATAGCATTTTATAATAAAAAAAAAAAACCATACAACTGTTATATAGCTTAATAAAAATATATATTATATAATTACTCACATACACACACACAAACACACATATAATACAACTAAATAAAACAATATTTCACAGATATACATATATGTGTATAATTAAGCTTTTATTATCTGTGAAATATAGATTTATTTTATTTTATTTTGTAGATAGACCGACGGACCGACGGACAGACGGATAGATAGACTATAGAGAGATAGATGGATGGATATATGGAGAGATTATAGAGAGATAGAGATAGAGACAGATATAAAGATAGAGATAGAGAGATGTCGATTCAGACCATCTCTTGTGTCTGTTGTCTTTCAGCAGGTGTGAGGGTGGACCACTGAGCTTTGACTGGCATCTGTCACGCTGCCAATCATCCTCTGTATAATCTCCACCTCTTTAACCTCTTCATTTACTGAGTGCTTTAATGTCTGTCTTTTAGCCATAGAGTGAGTGGTGACCCACTGCCCCTCTCTAGCCATCTTCATTCAGCAGTCGCCAGCTGTCACTCACTCTCAGGCCCCGCCTCTGACAGAACAGAAGTAAAAGTGGCCTCTAAACTTCAGTGTGCTTTTGTACAGGATGCTCTGGTTAACCCTCAGAGACCCACTGAGAGAAAACAGCAAAACAAAGCAATTAACTAATATCTTTTTTTTCTTTTTTTTTTGCTTAACGTGGGTCAGAACAGCAGCTCACACGCTATCACAACACGGCCACAGTTCTGGATCAAATCTATCGAGAATAAATATTTTTCTCAATATTGTGTGAGGTTTTAGTGAAAATAAAAACAAATACCAGTTGCCACAGCTATTAATTCATTCCTATAACAAAAATGATGGAAAAAATACTTGATTGACATAATGACCCTAACCCTAACAAAAAGTATTATAAACTAACCCAAAACCTAATTTTTAGAACAAAATTAAAAATAACAAAAAGTTATATATCTTGATTTATAAAAAAAAAAATATAATAATAATAATACAGATTTTGTCATTAAAAAGAAAAATATTTATGATGTTCGGTCAAACAAAGAATAGTTCAGTTACAAAATTAAAATTGATTCCTCTTATCCATTCCTTTTTGTGCATTTTAATATGACTTTAAACCATTCAAGCGCAAGAAGACCCGCGCAAACATCCGAAGCAAGTAAACATACTGTAAAGTGTGCGATACTGAACCAAGTTTGCATCTTTTTCACTTCGACGGACAAATACACACAAAAATGTCAAAATACCCTCATAAACACAGTAGGTTATGTCTTTAGTGAACATAAACAGTTGAGAAAGAAAGTGTGTCACAGTATATAGGATCTCTTAAAGTGACAGCAGCCTAATATTCCTGCTGCCGCCTCTATAATAATGTTAATCAAACAACAAAAGACAAAGAGAAAATTCACTCGCTGAATAACTTTTGTAACTATATTTGTAATGTACATCTTATTTATAAAGTGCAGTGCTACTTTACATTTGATTACAGTTTCTGTATCTGCGTACCTGAAAAACGCTTATTTCAGCCGTATATTTGTCCAGTTGTATTTATTTGTGCGATTCCTAATTTCTTTTTTAATTACTAAGTGTTTACTTGTCTTAATTAATGCTTGATTACATTGTCTAGTTGTTTTTGCTATGGTATTTTTAAACTATAAGTTCCTTGTGTAAGTGTTGCTTTTTGTTCATCGTATTCAGTTACAATGAAATGTCTTGCAATAAAACTTGTGAATATAATCTAAGGATTTATCGGAAATCAAAATCAGGAATCCATGACCAGATTCGGAATTGTTAAAATGACTCCCAACCCTATTGTTTTTATTCTGAATTTTTTTGGAAAACATGAATAAGAGTTTGGTCATAAATCGCAAACTTCTCAAAGTATAGCAGTGTAAACCCACACACATTCACATCTAACCAGATTAGATGTGTCCACTGTTCAGAAGTCAACCGAGGTCCGGCCAAGCATGAACTCATTCAAATGCTCCCATTATTCCCGTTTGCACCCCAGACACACACACACACACACTAATTAGGTTAGCCCTGATCCCGTGAAGGCCTTTCCTCCTCCTTAGTGCCACTGATTCAATAAGACTCTTTTTTTGACTTCCCTATCGCCTCGGCTACGTTTCAACATCAAATCCCAAGTGCTGACACACACACACACACACACACCAGCGCTACGGCATGGCTCCTAAACCACATTGGGCACGGTTTCTTTGTCCTCAGCATCATTTAATTGATAAATGAGCGAGACGAGCATTGTGTGTGCAGCTGACAGTGGGCTTTTTGTAATGTAATGACATCGTAGAGCTTGAGGTGTACACAGGGACATCTGCCCGCAGTCTGGCTTCAGAGAGGGGCATTATGGGAAGGTTAGCCAGGGCAAGCCTGAGTGAGCAGTCACAATGATGGATTCAGGAATGGCAAGTGTAACATTTGCATTCATTTGAATTGATACAGCTGTGACAGTCGAACACAGACGACTGTTAAAGTGGCTAATGCGCGCTCAGAGTCACAAATTTGTTGCTATGCGGTTGCTAGGGCATTATGGGTGGGCAGGAATAGTTCGCCCCGAAAATACAAACTGTCATCATTTATTCACCCTCATATGAAGTTAACACTAAACCACATAAACGTACAGACATGCACACACAAAATCAGCTCAATTATGGGCTGCTATTAATGCAACCACACATGAAAACAAAACATCTACAACTTTATACAGCACACACACACTTTAAAACCACCACACACACTCATGCCGATGTGCACATACAGATGTTTTCTCCATTCAGTTGGTTTGCGGTCGCTGGGAATGAAAGACACTTGTGCTTGTGGGAAACTGAGTATTGTTTAACCCGGCGTAGAGTTGTCAGGGATTCAAACTGAACCCACAAATTCACCTCACTCACATACAGTGATTTTACAGGCTTTTTAATCTGTCCTTGACCAAAGCATTCAGTATCAGATGAATAGATTCACGATTTTACTATTTTCCAGAATTTGAAATGAAATAGTTAAATAAAAAATTGAAAAAATAAGATGAAAAAAATAAACAAATGGTGACAAAAATGAAATAAAAGTTGAAAAATAAAAATTGAAATAAAAATAAAATAAATAGTTGGTGACAAAAATAAAGTAAAAATTTGAAAAAAAATAAATAAATAAAATGAAATAAAATAAAAATAAATGAATAAAATAAAAAATAAAATAAAATAATTTAGCATGATTTTATTATGGATTTTGTTTTTGACTGATACAGACATGTGAATTCCAGCACTGACAAACGTACTTGATTTGAGCGCGGATGTGGTGACCTCGATCTCGCTGCCCAAGTAGGGCTGCAGGGCGCTGAGCTCTGGTTCAGAGGGGTCAGGGCTGGAGCGACCCGACGCCACACTCCCCCCGGGACTCACCATCGCCCTCTGCTGGAGCTCCATCTTCTCATACACAGCCTTCAGCTGAGGACAGACAAACACAAGTCAGATTAAAGACAAGAAAAAAACATACCCAACAAACCCAAAAGCAGCCGGAAATATATATACACACAATATATATTTTATATTTACAAAAGGCATCACAAGAGACACACAGTGCTGAAAACAAAGAGAGCTGCAGGTCCGAGTATGTGCATCGATCAAACTGTTTTTCCTTGTTTGTTTTGTACAAAATCCATACCATGAATCATTTTCCCAACAGGGATTACAGCATGTGACTACTAACATTGAATTTGACATATTTCCTCAAGCTCATGAAGTTTAAAAGGTGTTTTTTTGGAATGTAGAGAAGATGATCGTGCCACGGTGTCATAATGCAACACTTGATATTTCATTCTCACTCAGACGGCAAAAGGAGTTATTGTGCCCCAAAATATATTTGGACACTCATAAAAAACATCTGAATGTAATATATCACTATATTAGATGACAAAAGATATCAAAAGTCAAATATTCAGTCAGTAACAACCTACTTTGTTGTCAGTGTTTTAACTCAAAAGAGAGCCTGGTTATCATTTCTAAAATAAAATAATTAAATAATTAATAAAATAAAATAAAAATAAAAAATTAAATTACATTAAATAATAAAATAAAGGTATTAAAGGTTAATTTAAAATAATAGTATAAATTAATAAAATAATTTCCTGCTAAAGTATTATATAAATTGTAAAAAAAAAATATATAAAATGATTAATATCTTTATAAAATAAAAAAATAAAAAATAAGAATAGATAAAAAAATTTTTTTAAAAAAGAACATGTAAATCTTTATATTTTATTCTTTATTTTAAAATTTATATTTAGGCTATATTTTATTATTTTACTTATATAATTCATTTAATTAGAAATACATAAATATATTTAGCATGTCTTGATGTTGGCAATCACATAATGAATCAAGAAGATGCGAAAAATCACAGCTGATTATACCGATGGTTCATTCACCACACTGGAAAGGTCGAGTCGAGTGCATTGCATTGTGGGATACAGAGCTCCGTGGAGTTCGCATGTTGGCAAATATAGGTAATCCTGCTATTTCTTAGCAAACAGTGCACAGTACGCATACTGCAAATATATGCATGCACTTATCTTTTGATGCATTTATTTAAGCAGGTGTCTCGAAAAACAATAAGTAGTAATTACTAACAATTTAATGTGCAAGTACACAACCATCAGACAATAATTAGACACATTACACAGGCAATCATACTTCACTTGTCTGCAGAACAGACTCTAATGTAACGGCTGAGAGCGTGTGTGCGCAACGCATCGGCAGAGCAGCGTCCAGTTATGATCATATAAGCACGACAGGCAGAGAGATAAGCAAATATAAAATGAAATTAAAAAATAAACTCTGAGCTGACAGGTGTCTGTGTTTGTGAGCACGTGCGTTAAGCATCAAGGGTCAAATTAGATGTGACAAGGGAATCAGAAGCTGTCAAACGTAATGTCACGGTAGTGTTATGAGCTGAGAGGACGTGGACGGTAATGAGAGAGAATACGCGTGCGTGCCGTGGTCTCTGACCGTCTCGGATTGGCACGTTGACAAGCGGCCATAAAGCCGTGCTGGCTGATGAATTCATTCGCCAGCCACTAATGAATTAGCACTTCCCTTCTTTGCCCGTGCTCGCCTTTCCAATCACGTCAAAGGCCTGGCAGAGGAAACAATGGCCTAATGAAAGACAAAAAACGCCAAGGAACAGGCAGGTAGCGAGAGCAGGAGGGTGAGAATGTGAAGTCATCTGCATCCGTAACTGTTTTTCAGGAAAACAATAACTGGTGACACGCGACAGGAATACGCATCATCAATCATAGGGAAATATTGCGGCGCGCTCCCCGAGCCCGGTCCGTGTGATTCGATGGGCTGACATTTCTCGTGCTGAAAAATAAACAGAAATAGTCCAGATCAGATGGCAAAACTGAGAGAGAGAGAGAGAGAGAGAGAGAGAGAGGGAAAAAGTAATCTCAGGGAATCACTTCTCCACAGGTTTGATAGATGGCCGTCTCTCTCCGGTTCTTCCTCTAAGTGCTTCATACCTGATCAAACTCTATTTCTGGGCCTGAAGAGAGCGGGCTGAGATATTCATCACCGCAAGATGTGTATATACACACATTATTCCTGAAGGATCGTCGAGGTGTGTGACTCACAGAAAAGAGAGCATGTCAATTTCAGCCAATCGCAGAGCTGCAAACTGGACAAAAAACAATGAAAACTGCGTCCTTCATAACAGTAGCTGGGCAATAAGCTGCCTAATGCTTTAAAACACCACAGGAATTGTATTAATGATGGATGGCAGGTCACGGATGTCTCTCGTGAGGGCCGTAACAGGAACACACTCTCAGCTTTTCAACTCAACTGAGATCCATTCATCACCGACACGACCTCTGAGAGGATTCGCGAACGCGTATGAATGCATTAACAGAATGCAGACTACTAGGGTTCAACTGAATCGGTGACATCTCAGGAAACTTTGACTTTTCAATGTAGGAATTTATTTCTACTGAGAAATGATGTACAGACAGAAAGGTTCATTGTGTTGTATCATGAGTGCTGGGTTTAAATCCTTAAATATTTGCTTGTTACCCTCAAAAGCTCTCTTACATTTGTTCTAGATCATTAGATGTGATGTTATGGTGCCTTGGAGGCCTATCTGAAAGCAGTTTCATTACAAAAATGCAAAACACTGTCTGTTTAGTCATTGTTTGGAAACACATTTGCACCTGAGAGAATTTTTTTAAAAACAGTCACATTGTAATATAGAAAAATAATAATTATAACAAAGTCACAATTGTGATATAAAGTCAATTTTGTGGCAAATAAAGTCATAATTGAGATTTAAAGTCACATTGTGGCATTTAAAGTCATAACTGTAAGATATAATCTCATTGCAACATATAAAGGTAAATTGTAAGATATAAAAAGTCACATTGTGGCACAAATTATAACTGTGAGAAGTCAACTTTGTGGCATATGAAGACAAAATTGTTAGATATAGTCACATTGTGGCACAAAGTCACAATTGATAAAGTCACAGTTGTGGAATATAAATTTAAAAATTGAGAAAAAGTTGCATAGTGACATTTAAAGCTAAAATGTGAGACATTTCCCCAGTTTCACAGACAAGGCTAAAGCCTAGTCCCAGACTAAAATGCATGTTTGAGCCATTTTAAAGTGCCCTTATTAAGGATTTTTGAAAATTACGTTTCATGCAGTGTGTAATGTAGCTATATGTGAATGTAAACAAAGTCGCAAAACTGAAAGTGCATCATAAATAGTAATTGTCTCTCAAAAGAAAGTCGACTCTGAACTTTTTCACATTACCGTGAAGTTCACACGTCACAAGTGGACACATTTGCATAATGCCCGCCTATTCTGCGTGGACATCCCGCAAAAACTTGAACCCGCTCAAACGCTGTAACTCGTTAGTGTCGATAACGTCGATAAGACGTTAACGGATATTCGTTTATTTCTACTTCCAAAGGATGAGGTTGTGAAGAATCAGATGGGACAGTACCTACTTTATTTGAAGCAACTTGCTCCTCAGAATCACAACCTGTGCGTATGATTAAATATACGTATAATATAAATATGCGTTTTAGCTATATTGTGTACGTCTCCGGCAAGCTGGCTAGTTATAAATCTTACTGAAATACTTCTGCTGATCACCTGTTGGCCACTATTACCTAAAACTGTCCATTAATGCAGATTGTCTGTTGTTCTTACTACTGGAGTGAGATCTTTAATGTTATATTAGTCATTGATGTTAGTGCTCGTGACTGTTGATAATACAGTTCCCACGTGCACCACAATTAGAAATATACACATCGGTTTGTTGATGGACATACACTTGTTAATACTAATGGTGAGGAATTACAGTTGCAACATCCCATAATATACGTCAAACTGAGTAGCGTATTGCTGAGAAACGTCCCGCTCAAGTCATCCTTCTGACGGAGGTTCAGTTGAATAACTAGTTCTTCAAATATTTCCATCAGTTTGATATAGTAAAAATCAACGTCCTTCGTTACTATCATCACAGTGTGTACAATCGCTAAGCTCTGGACATTTGTTTCCGCATGCACTGTAAGCGATAGACCAATCACAACAGACTGGGCCATCTGGCCAACCGGAGCGGAGCAGAGCAGAGCAAGGAGGGATTAGAGAGATTCATGCGACGAATCGTTTGAGAATCATTGAAAATTATGGTGATGTGTAGGGCTGCAACAACTAATCGATAAAATCGATAATGAAAATCATCGACAACGATTGTCATTATCGATTAGTCGGGTCTGCCCGCGTGTTTAGTCAAAGTAGTATTTCTAATGCTAAAATATAAATATTGTTGTCATGAATTTTCGAATTTACTGTTTTACTAGAAAGACAGAAAATTGGGCATAATTGGGCATCTTTTTCCAGTCAATAACACAGACTGTGGAAAAGTACATGAAAACAATGCCAGCGAGAAGAAATTTTTTCAGACATCGTGTTAATAATGACTTTTTTTCAGATGCCTAAAATATTTGTGATCTCTTTTCTGTGACGGGTAGTCTAAGACATTAAGCACTGTATGTGTTCATAGCATTCATTTGGCACATTTGTTTGAAGAACATTGGGCAGGATGTGCAATAATGTGTTTATGGGCAATAAAATAATAAAAAAAGAAAATTAGGATTTTTATCCAATTAATTGAAAAAATTATCAGCCAACTAATCGATGACCAAAATAATCGTTAGTTGCAGCCCTAGTGATGTGCAATGTATAATACAGGAAAATGATTGTGTTTTTTGGCCTTCGATGTTGTAGGAGAAATCCTAAACAGATTTAGGAACCTTTAAATAGCATAAAAATGGTACTTTAACTGAAAACAACTTGTTCTAACGCATCTTAAAATGTCAGAGCCATTATATTGTCTCAACATGCACACCAGAAATGTTTTTTAAGGCATGTTTATACAAGCTACTTAAATGCCTTAATTGAGCTATGAAACCAGGCCTTAAAGTCATAACTGTGAGATATAAAGTCAACTGTGCCATATACAGTCGATTTTGCGGCATATAATGTCCAAATTGTGAGATAAAAAGTCATAATACGATGCAGGAATTTTATTCAGTAAGGTCAAAACCAGTTGTTGGCTCAGCGATCGAGTTGGCACCCCAATTAATCTCAAACGTGTTCAATGGAATACTGCTCTTAAAGATAGACAAAAAGGCCACACAGAAAAGAACCAATTGCCAAACCAATATTAAAACAATCCTGCAACTTCTTAAAACTGTTCAGCTGGCCTGGCACAAACTTCCTTCTCCCTCGTGACACAAACTCTGTGAATTGATTTTGCATTCAAGTTAGCAGCCATCTCACACGCAGATATCGGCCTGAGGAAACATGATGTCAGACAATGCTGACTAATGTCACTTCCTTTTGTAATCAATTACCTGCTCCACCTGCATGCTAATGAGACCTGTTGCCATGCCAACCCCACCTGCCAATCAACGCCTAGTTCACGACAGGATTTCTCCATTGCTGGAGAATGAGCCGTTCGTTTGTCATAATTATGATGATTTTGAGCATTATAGTGGAGAGCAGGATAATCTTTAAAAAGCTGATGTAAGACGTCTTTAAAAGTAGGCAGGTCACTAGTTTTGGAATAGACCTACGAGCTCAACGTCATTTCAAGTTTCTCTTCCAGAATTCTCCTTCCTTTATTAGGGGCCAACGAAATTCAGTCAGTTTTGAGAAGTACATTCTACTGTACAAAAATGACATTTCTGTCAAAATTTCTTCAAGTTAAACCAATCTTTTATTTTGTCAGGTTGTGATGAAGACCTTTAAGTTTCTGTGTGTATCTGATGACAGTTTTCTCAAATAAAATGGTGACATGCTGGTGAGTTACTCAGAGCAGATCTGGAGATAAAGTTCCTGTAATATTCACAAACACAAGTCCGCGTCGCGATTTATTCTTCCAAATTTTGCCAAATTCCGTGACATTCCGCAGGATACTATAAATTCCATTTTATGGCTGGATTTTATGACTGTGTTTTTCCATCATAGGGCCTACTTTATATCCCTTTCCTAATTTTCGTTCCAGTTCCCTGTATAGTCTTCCATCTTCTCAATCTCTCCTCTCTCTCTCACTATCGATGACAAATAAACCTGACAAAAAGTGTCTCTAAATCTCCCGCCGCGATCGCCCACGGAGGGGCATCGACATCAATCACACCCGTGTGACCTGCGCTGAGGCCTTCGCAAACACAAGTAAAATCCTCGGAATGTGATTGCAGGTGACGCAGTGCAAACAAGGCTGGAATTACAGGGATTAAGAAGGAGACCAGACTAATCTGAGATCCAGCCATGTGTGTGCTGAACATCGGCTCCAGATGTGTGAGATTACCTCTCAAAACGACGCACCTGGACCATGGCTTCCACCCCCAGAGGGTATTGGGTAACCGTGAAAACACAAACACACACACACACACTTGAGTGCTTGAGCATTTACGACACAGAAAAAATATAATACACATGGTGACATAGACGTAAAATACATTAAAAAAACAGACAATAATGCAAAATATGCTATTGGCGGTGTTTGATATGGTAGATTGAAATTGATTAATAATTTATAACAACATTTTCATTCATTATTTTAAAGTCGGCCTGAAGTCAATAATTTTGTCCCTTAAAAGTCATTTTTGATCACCAAAATGACATATTTAAATATTTTTTTTGTTCCTGTCGGAAAAAAAACAAAACAATTATGCCTTAAAATAGCTTGAATGTAACTCTACACCCTTGCCTCATTTAGTATATGCGGGTCTATGAATATGCTAATTAGCCCCGCCTCCACTCACTCGCACGAGCTCAGAGATCCACTCGGTCAACGCTGCACAATGGTATCGCTAACCTATTATGTATACTACATAATGGTAGATAATATAATTAGCGTTTTGCTTGACTACGTTATCAAACAGCTAATAATGTGTAATAATGCTAAAACCCACCCGCATGTTGATGTGATTGGTTACAAGTTTGTGAAACCGTCTTAGGGTGCGTTCACACTTGTAGTTCGGTTGGTTTGGTTCGTTTAGTCCGGACCAAAAAACAAAAACAAAACATATAGTCCTGGTCCGCTTAGCGTTCACACTGGCATTTTTAACAGCGAACCATAAGTTACCGAACCAAAGGCATAGGGATACGGTCACGAGCTGATTGGTCAGCTTTTATGACGTATATTTGGCGACGGAGCTCGCTTACCGAACATTCAAAACAATGCTGTGTTCTGGATTAAACGCCATCATTGTATGTGTGTATAAATGCTTTATTTTTACCAGCTGAGAACTCACGAAGAGCTCATAAAATGTTCAAAACATTCAAAACAGCAGCAGGATTTCTTCCGTTGTGTGCAGAAACAAATATTGATAAGGCACTTCACCTCCTCGTTGCTCCACGTTTGCCCTCGACTCATTTAGGATACACCGATCTTCCCGCGTCGTCAAATCAGCTGACTTGTAGCGTCGCATCTTGTGACATCACGTCCTGTTTTTGGTTGGTTTACATGTCTTTGGTCCGTGTTGTGTTCATATATCAATCGAACCGCACCAGAGTTCGTTTGGAAGCGGACCGAGACCCGTCTTTTTAGCGCTTGTTTGGTGCGCACCAGGGTTCTGATGGCAGCGTTCACATATGTTCAAACGAACCGCACTAACTGAGCAATCGAACCAGGGTTCGCTTTAATCGAACCAAACATGACAAGTGTGAACGCACCCTTAAGATCACTGCAGTTTTAAAGTGAAAATACTCAGCAATGCTGTCGACATGATTTTGCAAATGGTTTGTCTTAAAAACACCACATAGAGATAAAAACAACATTAAAAACTTGAAAGTGGGACTTTACACTTTAAATTAAATAAATTAAATAAATTAATAATAAATGACAAATAAAATAAACAAACAAATGAATGCAAAAAAATACAAATAAATAAAATAAATGCATACAAAAATGCATAGAAAAACAATGCATGAATGAATGAATGCACGCATCCATACATATATAAAATTAAATTAAATTTAATTTAAAAAAAATCATATTCTACAAACATACCCAAAGAAATCTAACTGGATAAACCATGTTCAAAGCTCATATATATTCAAATGTGACCGAGTAACAATTTGATTTTATATTAATGTGTCAATCACTCATTTATAAAAAGTATATACATACTAGATATGCTAATAAACTATATCACTGGGAGATAAAATTAATAAAAGGTTTTATTTAATGTCTTTTATCATATTACTATTGCTGCCCTAAAAGCAATAAAGCTTATTTTCTCATATTCATGATGTTGTGCAGCTTATAAAGTTTATTCCTTGTATATTTCATTCTCCCTTATTTTTTGCTTTATACCATCACACACACACACACACACATTTCTAATCTCAGTTGAATTCCTCTTTAACAAAGTGTTGGAGACACAGAGACAGGCTGTGAACACTCAGGAAATGAAGCACCTCATTCACAGTCTTTGAAGAGAACATGACGCCTGACCTCTGCTAATCAAACACACCTACAACCTCAGCGTGTGTCTGTGTGTGAGAGAAACACCTCATTTTACCATATGCACTGAAAACCTGCAGTAATATAGTGGTGTCAGATAACAAGAGAACATGTCTTGAGTGGCCACCAAAGACAAACTAAAAGCAGTACCATGGTGCAATGATGGTATCATGGAAATACTACAGATTTTGAGATATAGTATAATATAATGCGTGTGTGTGTGTGTGTGTGTGTGTGTGTAGGGTTGGGGAGTAACGAAATACAAGTAACTTAGTTACGTATTTAAAATACAAAATGTGAGTAACTGTGTTTCATTACAGTTACATTTTAAATGGGTGGTAATCAGATTACAGTTACATCTGAAAAGTGTTTTAGATTACCAAAGTGATTACTTTGAGTTTTAATGTCATTTAAACAGCAATTGGTGATTCTCTGACTCTGACCGTCTGAAAAAGAGGAGTTAAGTTTCATGTTTTCAACTGTTTTCATGTTTTGTGAGTCATTTTATAATTCACTCGTCACTGCAACTTTTTCTCACAATTTGTTTTTCCCCTCACAATTGTGAGTTTGCATTTCACAATTCTGACTTCTTTTTCTCAGAATTGCGAGATTTAAACTCACAATTGCAAGTTATAAAGTCAGAATTGGGAGATTTAAACTTGCAATACTGACTTTTTTTCTTGCAATTGTGAATTTAGTATGTGAGTTTATATCTCATAATTCTGACTTTTCTCAATATTGTGAGTTGGAAAAAGTCAGAATTGTGAGATAAAAACTTGCAATGACCTTTTTTGTGTTTGTTCCACACTTATTAGTATTCCACAGTATTCTAAAGTATTTAGATTAAGTTACTAAACTTGAGTAATGTAACGAAATACGTTACAAATGACTTTTTAAAGCATGTATTTTTATAATCTGTAGTGAAATACATTTTAAAAGTAACTTACCCTGTGTGTGTGTGTGTGTGTGTGTGTGTGTGTGTGTGTGTGTGTGTGTGGGTATTCCCTAAATTATGGGGACCAAATGTCCCCACAGGTATAGTAATACTAGTAAATTTTGATCTTGTGGGGAAATTTTTTTGGTCCTCATGAGGAAACAAGCTTATAAATCATACAGAAATATCTTTTTTGAAAATCTAAAATAGCAGAACATTTAGTGTGATGGGTAGGTTTAGGGGTAGAGGTAGTGTAGGGGGACAGAATATACAGTTTGTACAGTATAAAAACCATTACACCTATGGAATGTCCCCATAAAACATGAAAACACAACATGTGTGAGTGTGTGTGAGTGTGTGTGAGTGTGTGTGGACCTGGCAAACCCTGCAAAATGTCCCAACAAAGATGGCAATATCTTAATATAAAATAAAGACAAAATAAAATACTAATAAATACTATTAATACTAATAAATGTTATGTATTTACTCTCATATCATGTGTTGCTAAATTAAAGTTAAAATCTCAGGGGGTACTTTAAGTTAGGGCTTCATCTCTAAGTGAGCTGGTGTGTGGTGGGCGTTCTGGCGCAATACGGCTCCCGTCGCATCATCCAGGTGGATTCTGCACATCGGTGGTGGTGGAGGAGATTCCACCCTTCCATATCTAAAGCGCTTTGAGTACCCAGAAAAGCGCTAAAGAAATGTACGAAATTATTATTATTATTATTTTTACAAAAACAACATGGAAAGTTGGGCTGTAAAGGAATTTATATGCAAACGAAAAGGACATATTCCAAAGGCGAGTAAAGCAAAGAATGAAACGGAAAAAGTGAGAATGTGAGAGCGAGAACGGGTCAGAAATGGTTATTGTGGCGGCACTGCTCCACAGGTATCTGCCGCCCCCTCCTCTCCTTAATCACTCCTTCCATTTGAGCGTCAGCCCCTCTGGTGCCTCTGAGGGGGGTAAATGTGCCACTGGAGGGGGACGGATGGAGGGTCTTACGAGAGGGTGAAAGAGAGCAGCTGGCATTAGCTTAGCGTTAGAGAGAGCTAATTATTAGACCGTTGGAAGGGGAAAAAATACATGACGGATGTGTTTGCATGAGCTTCTTGATGAATGAGTGGGCTTTTTTAACGTGAGCTACATTGTGGGAAGCACAATGTGCCAAAATCCCCCCGGGTTTATATGGTGTGTGTGCAAGATTAATGACAAATTTACCCTTTCTCTTTATGAATGCTTATAAATAATAATAAGACCTGTCACGTCGTAGGGTGCGCTGAGCAAGCGCAGCTGCCTTTTACTGGAACCTGCAGTAAATCAAAGCGCGTGTGTGTGTGTGTGTGTGTGTGGAGGGGGCTGTTCTCCGTTCGGATCTGTGCTTCAGGGGGTTTATGAGGAATCGCGGCTGAGACACGTTTGGAAACATGTTGAATGTGTGTGAACTCGACTTCAGAGCTGAAGCTCGCTGTGACGTGTCGTTCGCACTTCTGAGCAGCAGGGAAACACAAATTCTAACCATGATGAAGTGATGATGAAAATGTAAAAAAATAAATAAATAAAATTCCTTCATTATGTGTGGTTTTAATATTTTTGCAAAAACACGTCAAGGTTTATTGTGTTTTTTGTTGGTTTTTTTGGCAGTGGCAGACAATACAAAAAAGAAGCAATTCAAAAAGAAAATTATTAAAGTAACTAAATTCATAAATAAATACATAAATAATTATTTTGATATAAATCCATTAATAAATGCATAAATAAACAAATACATGCATAAATTAATGAATAAAAATGCATCGATTATCTTTGGTTTTATTGTTTTTGCAAAAACACATCAAGGTTTAGTTTGTTTTTTTTGTTGTTTTTTTGCAAATACTTATACTTAGCAAACAGCAAGTTTTTAAAACTGACTGAAAAAAGTAAAAAGAATTTGAAAAAGTAATTAAAATAACTAAATGCATAAATAAATGCATATAAATAATTATTGCGCTACAAATCCATGAATAAGTGAATAAATGCATAAACAAATAAATGACAATGACACCAATGCAACATTTTATGTAATTATTTATAAAATAATGTATATGAGCATTGTCTATGACTTGCATTTTTAAAAACTAAATGAATATTTACACCATTTATATTTATCCGTAAAATGGGCATGCATAAGAGAAAGAGACAGAATCACACAAGAAAACGTCATTCACTGGAGAAGGTTGGGGGGGGGGGCAATGTTTCAGTTCGGAGTCGGCAGAACATGTGGTTTCCAGGGAGTTACCATGGAGACCAAAACATATCTGTGCTGCTTTGACACTGGCAGGCAGGTTTTTTTTTTTTGGAACAGTGCTGAAAAAAAGCCAGAGATGTTCATTTTCTTGCTTTAAGAGCCTTGCTATGGTAGTAATCACACACACACACACACACACTTGCACAGCTTGAGACAAATTGACTACAAGGCGTTTGACATCCCAGTAGCTGGAAGCAAGTTGTCCATCTCACTTAAATGTTTGGCCCCTTTGTTCCTGAAGCCTGACCTGCAGGAAAAGGGAGGATGCAGCGAAAAATAGAAGCACACGAGCACAGAGGAGGAATCAAAAGCGCTAATCAGGCATCTCGCAAGGTTTAACGAGCTGGAAACGTCCACTGAGAGGTCAATCAGACCTGATCATCCATCCATCCAATGCCTCTTCCCTCTTAGACAATTTCACACACACACACACACACAAATTATACTGTAATTTTAGTATGAGTTTTAGTATAACCTCCAAGACAGCCCATGCAAGGCATTCCTTAATTTATTACATTGGAAACAATCCTAGAAGATATTAATTTGAAATCTCTTCATGGTTTTGACATTCCTCAAAACAAAAACTAGATCATGTAGAAAGCAACAGGACTAGAATGATTCCCAGTACAATAAAAATGGCAAGGAATATCTTTCAGGATTTTCCCATGGAATTTCCTTTAAACGTCCATTAGGAAGACGTTATTCCAACACAACAGCCAACAGGACTTTAAATACGAATTAAAACAAAACCCTGAAACAATTACAGTTTATCCACAAGAACTGTGTTCGACTCTTACGGGATTTTGACACGATCCCACTGGGATATTTTAGGATTGGCTCCAATTATGACAGAAATCCCTCTAGGAATTCCTATAAAATATTTAAGGCATGCAAATCCAATCCAAGCGAGAGTGTGTGTGTATGGTTGAAGGGTTTAACTTGTGAATATCATTGGTCGTGTCTTTAATATTGCAAAACAAAATCAAGACCATTAAACGGGTTCCTGCGGGCAGCAGAGGGCGCACATGCGCACATTCTTACAGCACAGGCTTGAGGACATCCACATGCTAGTAACCCATTTTAACTGTATTTTTAACTTGACTTTTAAGAATTATCATATAAGTCTTTATATTTCTATATCTATCCGTCTGTCTATCTGTCCATCCGTTCAGTGGGTCCTATAAAGTATACACAGTAATATTGTGGAATATTACTACAATGTAAAGTAATTGTTTTATACTTGAATATATTTTAAAACGCAATTTATTCCTGCGATCAAAGATGAATTTTCAGCATCATTACTCTTGATGGACGGATAGACAGACCGATAGATAGATGTAGAAATATAAAGATAAAAGATATAGAAAAAGCCACCTGCCATATATAGATAACTTTTAAAGGATTAGTTCACTTTATAATGAAAATCAGCCCAAGCTTTGCTCACCCTCGATCCATTCTAGGTGTATTTGACTTTCTTCTTTCTGATGAACACAATCTGAGTTATATTAATAAAAATCCCGATGCATCCGAGTGTTATAATAGCAGTGAATGGGACCAATCCACTCCACACGGCTCCGGGTTAATAAAGGCCACATTCCATATTCCGTATCAAACAGGCGAAAGCTAGATATTTTACTGGATGCACTTTCTTGAGCTTCATACTCATTGTTCCGGCTCACTGCCATTATAAAGCTCGGATGCGTGCGGATATTTATTAATATAGCTCAGATTGTGTTCATCAGAAAGAACAAAGTCAAATACACCTAGGATGGCTTGAGGTGTGAGTAAAGCTTGGGCTGATTTTAACTTTAAAGAGAACTATCTCTTTAAATCTGCCAACTCCTAATGGATGAAACAAAGTCCCAGCATATTTCTCTTTTTTATATCTTGTTTCAATTAGAAATACAGATTAAAAAAGCAAACCGATAGCCTAGTGGTTAATGAGCCGACATATGGCGCAAATGCGTTCACGGCGACGCGATGCTTTCCTGTCTGCTCTCTACTGTCCTCTTCAAATAAAGGCACGAAAAGCCCATAAATATAACATCTTTGGTATACGTGTCATCTGCATGCAGTGAGTGAAACAAGATCCTCAACTAGAAAGTTCTAATGGCTCGACAATAAGGACTGCCTGTTGGCCGGGGCCGGTGTGAAAAGCCCTCGGAACAGTTGACGGAACTGCTGCTTGCCCTGTTGACCCTTCGCAAAGCCCCGCCCCCTTTAGTTACTGTTGCTATGTCCGACACACGCCACACATCATGTTCTCACAAAGTGAAAAATACATCGAGGAGCAAAGAGACACTGACAACGAATGAAACAGTTTCATATTTAAAATATGGTAATTTTTTAAAGCAGTTTAATCAATAAATAGCGTCTAGTGTGTGTTTAATGTGTGGTGACAGATCGCTGTAGCTCCTCGTGAAGCGATCATCTCTTCATACTAGTTCATTTATAGCATCAAATAAACATGAATGAACATCAGAAGGAATGTTGTTTCAAGTTCAAGTTCACCAACGTTAATCTACCAACTCCCCTGACTGCTTTGACGGACAAAATGGCGGATTCGGGGTTATGATTGGTCAGATCACCTGTCAATCAAACTGTTTGTGAAGGGTCATTTGGGCCAGCACTGCCTCCGTCCTAATGAAAGTTTATCATTTGCACATGTTTTTAAACGTATGGAGTTCTCTTTCGTGCATACACTGAATAATACACACAGCAAAAGCATGTCCAAATGCCCGTCTTGGTGAGTCTCCTCAAACACAGTTGGTTATGTCTTAATGTAAAACAGATGAGAAAGAAAGCGCATGCGTTACAGTGTATTGGATCCGTGCATTCGCTCTTAAAGCGACAGCAGCCTAAAATACCTACGTGTGTCTGTGTTTTTAATGCTAATCAAAAAGAAAATCACTCACTGATCTTGCCTGAACAACTTTTGCAGCTTTAACAACGATTAATCGGTTTAATTTATACAGTGAAGATTCAGCATATATTTTTACACTTTTAATTATTCAATTTCTTTACCTGAATAATACTGTTACACCAACCTAAAAGATCTAAAGCGCTGTATTTTTATTGTGCTGTGTAAATTTGTACATTTTTCTTCTTATTTTACTACTGACTTTTCACTTGTTTGCAATAATGTTTGAACTTTATATTAGTTTCTGGAATTGAGAATTATGAAATTTCATTGGCATCTACATAACATAACATATTTACTATATTTATTTCTATTTTTTGGTGGCGCCAGTGAAAAATTGGAGTGCGGTTTGAACAAACTTAGCATTGAGCTAACCGTTGGAAAAAATACTTAGCATTGAGTATTAGCACTGTAAAAGTAGTCTTCTGTGCAGGCTGATTCCTTAAACTTTAGAAAGTTAGAAAGTGTAACATAAATAAACTATTTGCATAATATAAAAAAATAAAGCAGTCTAGCTCTGAAAGAAGCCCTGTTCCAACGCAATGTACGCATCTCTAATAAAAGCCATTACATTATGCTAAACCATAAGAGACAAACAATTACAATCCATCAATGCTTTGAGATGTTCTCCGAGAAATAGGAGGTGACAGCATGTATCTGATAAGCGTGTGTATCCAGCCCAGACAAACCACGTCTGTTTCAAGAGGGCTATTCAGACTCATTACTATCTCATCAAGAAAGGCCCATTCGTTAAGACAATTAATTAGTAGCGGACGCCTGTGGAAATTGATAATAATAATAATGAAGGGTGTGATGACTGCTGATTGGTCGACGGGGCAGGGACCCAGGTGCGGGTTTACGATTTTTAATTGCAGTCGAGCGTTTTGCACAATGTGTTTTATTAGTTGTATCCACTGCGGTCGACTTGCTAACCTCCTCTGAAGAGGAGCGCTGATACGTGTGACTTGTCACTTATGTGAAGAGTTAGCAAATTATCAGTGAAGAGGATGAGTTGAGATTTGAGAAACGTTCTCAAGCTGTCAGTCAAGTGTGTGTGAAGCCTAATGAAGACGCCGTGGAGCTGCGCTGGCGGCCTGCAACTTTGATTTCACAGTTTAGAAAGGAAACTGAAGCGTAAAGTCAGCACATTCATTAAAGCACTGGTGCTAAAAAAAAATACAAAAAAAAAAAAAAAAAAAAAAATTCACACTAACATCACAAAATGACACCAAGAGTCATCGATTTCTAATTAATGGGAACAGAATTTAATTTAGCACAATTTTAACACCGTTTGGTCACTAATAATATATCTGATGCCATTTGCTCAGGACCATCTGAAAGAAAGAAATCTTCAGCTTTTCTCATTAGCAAAGACTTGAGAAGCTGTCAAACAAAAAAGTCAGTAGAGACTTGAAAAACAAACTCAAATGTGGAAAGTTATGGAATCATAAATAAACAGAGAGTGAAGTCCCAGTTCATCTCTCATTCATTGTCTGTATAAACGATAAGGCAGTTTAGAAACATGATGGGAATAATTCACTGAAACCCTTAAAAAGGAAAGAAATACCATGATATTACTCTAGAAATATGTTTTGGAAAGATCCACAGCCATTACGTAAACACTCATGGTTGAGTTATGGCTTTCAGGGTTTTTCCTAGGTCAAAAATGGTCTTCGTTGATAGTAGACAAACAGTCATCCACACACACAGTACAAAGTACCCAACCCATGTGACCTGTGAGCCCAGAACTGACAATAAATCTAAAATAAATGTAAAGAAAGACCTATAATAACCCTTTTACAAGAAGTCGCTGGTGTTTCAGCTCAAAATACCCCATAAATCACTTATTATAGCTTGTCAAATGTGGGTGTGAGCAAAAACACGCCATTTTTGTGTTTAAATGTAAATGAGCTGCTGCTCCCCGCCCCCTTTCCAGAAAAGGACGGAGCTTTAACAGCTCAACAACAACAAAGCTGGAGAATCTCACGCAGACGGTGTTCATCCTTACATTGTTCAAACCGGAGTCGACACTGATGGAGAGACTCAGGAAGAAGATCAACTTTTAGACGTTTCTGAACGGTTAGTGGATAAATTGATGTAGTTGCTGTGGAGTTGATCAACTCATCACTAGCATGTGTCGTCAAGTTCATCTTTTTTCCTTGAACTGACCCTCGTTTGTGAAGCAGTGTGGAGTAAAATGACGGCATGGCAGCAACTTTTTGCAGATGTTGTTTCTGCTCAAACAGCAACACACTAACTAAAGTTAAAAAAGTGAAGTCATAATCTTCATGAAATAAAAAATAATTGCTGTCAGACCAGATCATAAAACAGTGCTTAGAACTGTTTTGCATTTAAAAATCTGTAAATTTATATGTAAAATGTCATTGTAAATTTGAAAATTAACATCACACATCAAAGAAAAAGTAATGAAATGGAAAAATCAAATAAAACTTTCCTCTTCGAGGGTTAAATCTTTGCTGTAATCGATCTAAAATAGACAGAAATAACTACGATATTCAAAAAATGTGCATTCCCAAAGGTGTATTAGCAGTTTATACCATCAATGAATCACTTTGTAGAAAAACACTGTAGCAACACAAGTTACAAATGATCAAGAAAATTATACAAATACAATAAACAAAATGAATCGAGTTCTCAAGCCCCATCAATGAATGACTGAATGGCGTGTTCACGTACATCAGCAGCTGTTCTGCGACAGAGGTCAGTCTAAACGACACATGCTTCATGTTTCAGCTCCAAAAGATCTGATTAAATAGAGAACCGCTTTATTGTGTGATTCTTAGTGCGTTCAAAACGAAACTACTGGCAAAGGACAGCGTCCTCTGATCAAAGCCTTTGTTCTCAGAGTTGAGAAACATTATCCTCTTCCCAGCACTGATTTCCCAGACTGGGGTAGAGCAAAACACATGGAAATGAGAATGCATAATACATGGATGCCCAATGAGATCCGACCTGCATCATACTGCTGGATTCCTTTCTTCTGCTAATATTAGAAGGCAAAACTAAAAGCAGCTCATGCTCTTAGAAATGCAAAGTGACAGCATCAGCCCACCCATCAACTACAATGAATATTAATATTTAGAGTCAAGGGAAACCTACTGTTTATATTCGTGTTTTTGCAAACTACTAGAACTCAAACTTTCAGAATTTTTTCTTTCTTTTTTTAAATATTCAAATAGTTGTCGGAGGCTTAGTGATGGTGACGCTGAAGTCATGTGACCGTGGTGTAGTTCATTTACAGACATTCAATTAATTTGTGAAGATTATCAAGATGAACAAAACATGTCAGAATCATAACCTTTTGTCAAGTCCCAGAGCTTATTTCTGCAGTAATCCAAAAGCCAATAGACAGTCCCTCCAGAAAAACACGCTTATGCGATCGCCTGATTTCATGCACAATCAGCCAAAGTTCACATATTTATGCGGGAGTCGCATTTTTTCAAATACGCCGCACTTTCGCTGCATAAATTGCCGATTTCAGCAAGCAAAATATGCAGGGTTAGCATGATTTCACAATCCCTGTATTTTGGTTGCAAAAAAGTCACATGTATCTTAGCAGAAAGTTGAAAAATGCTGCGTTTACGTCACACAAGTAAAGGGCCATTATTTTCCCCCGATCGCCATGGGAACCTTATGAAGTGATGTAATTACGCGACGTGAACAGTCGACGCTGGAAAACCACTTTGTTGATGCAAGTTGATGCAAGTTGATGCAACTTTACAGTTGTTAGATTGCACTTTTTTCTTACAGAACAGTACCAAAACCTTACAGTTGTAAGTATATTAGAAGTATGTAAAATAATTTACGTTGCACTCTGTGCATTGGAAGCTCTTAATTTAACAGAAGATGTGTGTTTTGTATCGCTACCTCTGTAAAACAGGAAGCACACATTTTATTTTTTAATATTTTATTATTCATTTTTACAGAAGTTGTTGAATATTCATTTGTAAAGCTACAGAACTTGTTCGACTCAATGTTTTGTAAGTTTGATCCGTGTGTTAATGAACGTCTGACATAAAACAGAACTTCAATATTCTGTGATTTAGTAGCTTGAAGTGATCAGAAATGACTCTTGACATGAAGGTAGAGTCTAGTGAGATCACCTTTTTTTCCTCTTTTGCATCAAACCGCAGTTTTTGCAAGTTCCTGCAATTTCGTCGCATGAAATAGCAAAAATAACCTGCATATTCCATCGCATTTTTAAGAAAACATGTCGCATAATCAAGGATTTTTGCCTGCAACAATCACAAAAAAAAATCCGCGTTTTTCTGGAGGGACTGAATAGAAAAATCCTATTGGGTTTTTGCTGGCCAACAAAATCACAGCAAAACTCTATAAAAATAAATAAATAAACATGTGGTCAGTTTGTAATTCTTACAATTCTGGCCAGATGTGAATGCAGCATAGGAAAAAAAAAAAAAAGATGCATCTTGGCACATAAAAAAAAATAAAAATACTTACTAAAGATATAAAATTATAATTTTAATAAATAGAGCAATTCCAAGAGGGTCCTCTCCCTAAAAAGTAAGGCCAAAAAAGCTGGAGGATATAAAAAATATATATCAGATCATTGACCATCAACTCATAAGAATATATTTTCAGAGAGCATCACTTTAAGCAACATTTCTCACTCCTGAATGCTTCATGCAGCCGAAACTGCGACTTTGCGGCACGAAATCGTCGCTGCATCAGTGAAAATGAGTTCCCACAGCTCTTTCTGAATAGGCTTAATCAATCAAATTCTTCATGTATTATGAGATTTTTTTTTATTAGAATCATCCTTCTGCATTTGAAATGTAATCGAATGAACCCGTGGCTCATATTAGCTGAATAGTGCTTAACTATGCCGGCAAATTGAGAAAACCGCAGTAGTTAAACGTTCAGCTTGAGCAATCAGACTCTATTCAGCGAGCGTGATCGTTCTCTCAACGACGGCAGACGTGGAATGAAAAAAAGACAAATGAGTTTCACAATGAGCTGGATGCCAGTGATGCTAACTATTGACTTAGCATGCGTGCTGGCCCGCTATATATTTTAAATGTTTGTGGCCCAGAGACACACCACAATCTGCATAGTAATTTGCAGTCTACAATAACGGCAATTACTCAGAAGTCGTTTATTCCGAATTAGCTTTTGAAATATGTGCTAATTAGCATGGCAAATTCATTAGGCCTATTTACAAGGTCCAAAACATCACAAGGATGACCGAGACTTGGAAAAAAAACCCCATCTAAAATAAGGGGAAAAATATTTATAAATTCATCAGAAGGATTTAACGCCTATTTACAGGCGTTGAAACAGAAGGATCTGAATTATCATTGAAGATAATTAAAACAACAAAAACACGGAGTCTTTTATCTCTCGCACGCTCTTTCTTTACTTTTACAATAGCTAATTTCATTGTTTTCCCATCAAAGATAAGCTGGTAATAAGATACTGAGTGGTAGGGCTTTTGTTTGTTTGTTTGTTTGTTTGTTTGTTTCAAAAGTGCAAGATGAATACACTATATTCAAAGAGCAACAGTTTGTTTAACAAAAAGCAGTAAGATTTACCACCAGCTTGCCAAAAATATTACTGTAGCATTACAGAACTTCAGGATGCAACATGAACGTCAAATTGAAATAAATAAATAAATAATTATTAAAAAAAAATACACTATTGTTCAAAAGTTTGGGGTCAGTAAGATTTTTTTCTTTCCATTTCAAATAAATGCGGTTAAGAATCTGGAAAAAAAAAGTTTTCATAAAAACTTAAACAACGTAATCATTTCAAAATTGATAATCAGAAATGAACAGCAAATCATCATATCAGAATGATTTGTGAAGGATCATGTGACACTGAAGACTGGAGGAATGATGCTGAAAATTCAGCTTTGATCAATGGATATAAATTATATTTTACTATATTTTCACAAAGAAAGACAGATATTTTAAATGTAAAACTATTTCACTATTTTTACTGTATTTTCTGATCAAATAAATGAAGCCTTAGTGAACAAAACAGACTTCTTTCAAAAACAAAACAAAAAAAAACTTAACCCCAAACAAATTTAATCTTCTCACAAAAAAAATGCAAATGAAATACAGTTTGAAGTGCATTAATTGTATTATTATTATAATAGTATAGTATTATAGTATATAATATAATATTATAGTATTATAGTATAATATAATACTATTTCAATACTACTCACTCTAAAAAAATTATATGACTGGCTTAAAATGAACCCAAAATTAACATTATGTTTAATAAAGTAGCATTTAGTAAATTGTTTATAATATAATTATTAAATAATAAAACATTTATTAAATTTATTATTAACAAATCAAACCTTTAGGTTATTATAGTTTCCTCTAGTAATTATGGGTCTGATTTTTATTTCCAACTTATTTTGGGTTCATTTTAAGCCAGACATACAGTAACTTTTAAACAATAATTGGGCTAAATAAAGGTTGGGCAAACATTTAACCCAAACGCTAGGTTTGTCCATTTTTAACCCCGCATTTTTTTTTTTAAGTGTTCCATTATAATACAGAATTTAACATGACTAATCAAATCCAATGTGTACAAATTTCAGGTGAAGTAAGAGGATCCTCGTTTGACACCATCAGAATGAGAAACGACTGGTCCCGAATCACGATGGAAATTCCGACAGGAATCATGTACTGATTCCATTTGGAGTTTTAGGTGCTGAATAAAACTCTCCTCTCTAATGGCTGTTAACCTGCCCATACTGATGGGCTGCTATGACGGGACCGGCACACAGGGACAGACCCATAATGCATCGGTGAGTGACAGTGAGTGGAAGTGAATGATAGGGCTGTACAGGTAATGCGGATCTTGGGAAAGTAAAGTGCTCTGTTATCATAGGGTGTAGTAGAGGATTTAGGTCATTATCAGTGACTCTGTAGAGCTCAGAGAAACACACATACACACATAATCACCATTCATCATCTGGAGTGGCTGATTATGGGCATTAGGCAAAGAGACGGGTGGCTGAACGCACGAAGATAAGCTCGTGGAGGTGGGTGAGGAATCCTTTACGGTCGGTATGATAATGCAGGATATCAGGTATTATTGACATTTTGTAATCTGAACATTTGTCTTTGAAGGCTGACGGCAGTTTAATGCATACAAAATGAGGGCGGGAGTAATTATAACCAAAACCCAAGAAGTGGTTCGGTATACCAATTTATCAATTTAGTAATTTAAGAAAATCTATATCAAGCGCTCACTCGATGAATAAAAGTGAACGGGAAGTTCCTCCTTCATCTATTTCAAAATCGAATAGCACATTTTTTAATGTTGATTTTCTGTAAAATAAGAGTTTGTTTGAATGAAAAGTAATCCAAAAATGAAATTCTGTCATTACCTATTCCCCGTGATTCAGTGCAATTGTGCACGATGTTCATGTTGCACAGTTCTATACAATGAAAGTGAATGGAGATAGGAGATGCTGAGCTCAAAAACACTAACAAAAGTAGCGCATGAGACAATATCCCAAGCCTTTTGAACTCACAGTCAATTCAAAGTCAATATTTGTTCAAATTTCATTGAAATTTCATCAAAATATATGGCACCATAGTACAATAAATAATGTATTTTACACGAAACAAATGACATGCCAACATATTTCAAAGAAAAGCATAGTAAGTTTTCTAGGACATGAGTCATGACTTTGTTTAAAGTTCATAAAGTTTTAAACAAACGTTCATAAATCAATTTCCTAAATTCACACCCAAAAAAAGTGAGGTGATAAAAGTGTTTCCACAGACAGTGTAATGTATTTGTGATGTGTTAAATCAAGTCACCCAGGACTGTTTTAAAGCTTGACAGTCTCGAGAAAACTCTTTGGGATGAGAATACTTGTGGATGTTGTGGCAGTTTCTTACACAACGCGTGTTCATTTCGGATGCTCCTGAAACCGAAGCAGCACCACACAGCACTTTTAAGATGTATTGATTTAAGATCCTCTCTGACTCTAGAATCTCCACCCTCTTTTTCCTCAACTGTGATGCATCTAATTTGTTGAACTGGACAGGCTAACCGTATCAGCAACCAAGTCTCACGCATATCCTGACGCACCTAAAAATCGGATGCCCGGTTTGTCAGATACGCATGCGATTAAAACTCAATGCAGCTCCCGTACAACTCTCCGTTGCAAATGAACGACTTCCGGTCTGTCTCTTGTTGGAAAGTATGGAGAAGTGGCAAAAGACTTCAGAAGACTTGGAATGTAGCGTACAAGTCGTATGGACCGCTTTTATGGTGAATGTTTTTCAGATGATCAGAGATTATGTTAGTTAAAGGAGACCTTTTATGCCCCTTCAACAAGATGTAATATCAGTCTCTGGTGTCTCCAGAATGTGTCAGTGAAATTTCAGCTCAAAATCCCCCACAAATCATTTATTATAGCTTGTTGTAAATGCCCATTTTTGATGCATGTGTCTTTAAATGCAAATGAGCTGCTGCTCCCCACGCCCTATCCAGATATCCTATCTGTTTGGTTTTGATTATCAACTCTATCGCGGTCACGCTCAAGTGACATTGCAGTTCTTCATCATTATGAAAGTTATAATTTGCATGTGTTTTAAAGCCATATCAGTCTAAACTTCTGATATGTGGTTTTCTGAGCGCACACGTCTGTCAGACGGCGCGTCCTGTGAGTATCAAACTAAGTTCTTGTTCACGTCTTATTGCACTTAAACTGTCAAATACACACAAGGTTACGTCAAAAACACACAAAGTTCACACAAACACAGTCGGTTATGTCTGTGAGCGTAAACAGCAGGGAAAGAAAGCGCATGTGTATATTAGATGTGTGTATTAAAGTGACAGCAGCGTAATATACAGTACTGTACATGCTGTTAATATGAAGCAAACAACAAAAGAAGAACAAAAACTCTCTGAATAACTGTAGAAGCTTTAATAAGAATAAATTTCTTACTTGAATGATCTGGTCAGGAGATAAACATGGCGGACTGTGTACAGCTCACTGAGGGGAGGAGCTACGATAATAGGGCGGAGTCAGTCAGCAGTCCTGGATGTGACATCACATTGGAGCACATTCCCGAACGGCTCATTTTCAGACACTCGGATTTATGGTTAAAATAAACAGTGGATGGATTTTTGCCACAATAGGGTGGTTGCGTACATACACTGCGGACACATATATTCATAAACCATATAAAAGTGAATTTTGCATAATAGGTTCCCTGTAAGGGAAAAAATAAAATCATACACGATCAGATATGGTCCAACATGAAGGCAAGTAAATGGAGATCATTTTTGGATGAACAATCTCATTCAGACATCTACCCACACAAGGAGACACCAAAGAACATCATAATCAATTCAAAATTAGTGAAAGTTCATAATACCACGACAAAAACAGAGTCATGAATTTAAAAGAGAAACGCTAGAGTGATTAAGCGTATAATTGACTAAAGGAAACAGTGTGGCAAGTCCTCCTAGCATGACCTCTCCGTCTCCCAGAGTCCACCGGGGGCTTGGATACAGCAACTCCAAGCATTAACGTCATTCATCATCCGGCTCTGAATATTCATGGGCAGGGCCCGGGGGTCAAGCAAAGCGCCATCATTTCCTGCTGGGGGTTAATGGGCATCAGAGCAGGGGTGGGGCCATAATCTGATTGCATTGCCATGGCAACTTCACCCTAATCAACCTCCGTAGGAGGTGAAGAACGGTCTAATGAAGATGCTGTGACTCCCTCGCACTGGCTTTGCATTAAAGTTGATTAGCATGCGCTACTAACGGTGAGACCTCGTCTCAGTGGAATGTTTCCAAGGGATGATAAAGATTATTATAACAGAGACGAAAGCCGCTTGACTGCATAATGGGCAATAATGGGCCCGGTCAGTGTGAAAAATGGGTTTGCAAGAATGGTTTTTTGGTCTAAATGGAAGGAAAACACTCCGAGGAAGAAAAAGAAAAATGAGTTTAGAATGCAATATCGTGCAAGAATCAATAGCGGCAAGTCAAAGATTAAAAAGTTTTCCTCATTTCCTATTCAGCCAAAATTTCACACCAGAAAGTTTGCCAATAAGCGGTTTCATTGGAGTCAAAACGGCTCTGTTTCAATACTAAGAGCTGCTTACCTAGACAGCCATTTTAGGCATCAAAATGCTCTTGAAACAAAGTACTTATGCAAGAATCACTTTTGCTGTTGCTCAAACTTAAGGTTGGTAATTCAAACAAACCCCTAAACAGCTCATCCAGTACTAACTGTGCTACAAGACACCTAAATCAGGAGTAGGGGTGTGCGATATTGACCAAAAAATATCTCAATATTTCATCGATAACGATAATTGGATGAATTAGCGTTTTTATTGTGTTGGTACCTTGGCAGCTGGACACAATAGGGCTGCTACCAATCAAGTGAAATCAGTACCAACAAAATTCATCTTTGCAATGCAGAGGAAACGCAGAAGCTGCATCTGAAGAGACATTTAGATCTATTTACACAGACTTTTTAATGCAGCTCAGAGGGGACATGAATGCATTTAACACGCAGTTACAAATGCATAAATAAAGTTTTGAACTTTTGATGTTTTAAACATAAAACGTTGAAAGACACTTTTAATGTGACATTAAAACCACCAGTAGGTGGCTACAAGTAACATTGAGTCATTGAGTTTCAAATGATTCATTCAAATGACTAATTCATTCAGGAATGAAGCATTTGGCCATGTCCCAAATGTCACACTTCAAATGCATTTTCAGTCTTGTGGACTCACAATGGCTGCCGCGTAACCTTGAGTGTTAAATCCACCAGGTGTCCTATTTGGCATTTTAGGTTTCAGAAGGGTGCTCGCAAGCACCCCTTTGCAGTTGAGATGCGCACTTTTGCCAAGCCTGCACTGAAGCGAGCTCCACAGCAGACTTCTTCCCGACAGGCAAAATGGTGTTACATCACAAAAGTGCAGATTTATAGGAAGAACGCGAGTGTTTAGGGCGCCATTTGGGATGGGGTCTTTGACTGTCTTAATGAGTGAGTCATTGAATCAGTCCCTGAATTCATTCGAATGATTCGTTCATTCAGTAACGAAAGACTGCCGCGTGTGGGTCAGAGATGTGGCTTGGCAAAATATATTAATATTAACTTCTTATCTATTGAACTGTTGTATAAAATCAGTATCACATTTGTAATCGTGCTTATATTTGGAGAAAAAAAAACGGCACTCTTCGTGTGACATTGATTAACTAGGCCAATATTAAAAGTATAAAACACATATTTTTGCCTCATAATGATGATTCTAAATGATTGGCAGTGAAACTGTGCACTCTAAATGCGAGCGTGCACTAGTCTAACCTACTAGACTACACCACGTAATCATGTAGTGTGTGTACGCTCTCTCTAAATGTGTTTTTGTAAAGTGAGGGACATACTCGATAACGTCAGATGGTTAAAAACAACAGTCATGATATTATCGTAGACAATATATATCACACACCCCTAATCAGGAGAGTTGTTTTATTACTTATAGCAAGTGTGATCCAACTTACTTTCTCCTGGTTGACAATAAAATGGGTAAACAACCCCCACTGGTTTATATGGAACATCTAGACCAATATATCACAGGATGTTCTGGGTTGCTAAGGGGTTGCCCACTCCAAAATCTAACAACTGCAAAGCAATATGCTTAAAACACACACACACACACACAATACTGAGAACACCTAATCAACTGCCTAGCAACTCCACGGCATCAGTAACATTAATGTAAAATTATAAATTATGAATAACTGAATCCGCCCTATAATATGCACTTGTGCTCAATTTTCACGTGTCCTCGTGTCAACATCTCTAATTTATACCTATAAACACAACAAAAGCACAGCGCTTACAAATAAAATATATAAATTAGAAAGCTGCTCATAGCGAAATATCATATCATTTACATTTATTCATTTTGCTGGCACTTTAATCCAAATCGACTTACAAGTCAGGAATATCATTTTCCAATGTTCCCAATAATATTCTACCACTAACTTCTCTGCCAGAACAATTTAATTCCTAATAAAATTATCTAAATTCGAAATGAAAGAAAGTGACTCAATCATTATTCAGCTGCTCTGAATATCATATGAATATTTTATTGGTAATTATTCAGCTCCAGCTGACCAAGGATTTGTTCCATTTATGCAACTAGACTTATTATTATGGCTATCATTTGAGTTTATAACAATTTATAAGATTATGCTATGCAAAATGGACATTTATCACACAAATGCCATGAATATTAAAATTAATATGAATGAAAAATAAACATTAATTATATGTTGGGCAGATGTAGTTATTCAACAAGCTGTTGTCATTCAGTTAGGGCTGAGCGTTTGTATTGTTTCACAGCTTGTTTTACAAAAAAAAAACAGGGGAGTAAAATATACGTAAATGCTGCCAAACTGGATCTAAACTAAAATAGTGATGATGTCATTGGCGTGTACACCAATCCGCTCAAAGCAGGGAAGGCAGGCTAAACAAGTCTCAGTTAAACTTGCTCTGCAACTTCCCACTGCTGCTGTAAGTTTATGAATGTCCAGACAGCTCAACAAAGCTTGGCAGGCTTTAGATAAATTACAGTAGTTTTAATTAATTGCAGCTTTGAGATCAATGAAGTCAATTACTCGCGTTTTAGTCGATCGGATCACAAGTGGACGAGAAATTTTTGAGCTTGTCCACTTTCAACCACTTCCAGAGGTTCATTCAGCTAAAGCTCAGCACCAGCTCACACCATGCTTCAAAACAACCATTAAATAATAAAGATTGAGCTTGGAAGCGGTCTAAACATCAGGTGAAAACTGAATTTACAGTGAACTGAAACACTTTAACTCATATAGGGAGCTCGATTCAGAGGCCACCGCTACAGACAAGCTAAGTGGTTTGCCACTTCCAGACAAACTTAACTACATTCAAACGGGTTTACCGCACATTCTCGTGACAAACAGGGTAGACATACTGTTCAAAGTAACAAAAACCTCTCAGTCCAGCTCTAGTGTTTGTGTACGGGTACCACGGTAGTCTTACCTTGTCTTTGTCCTCCACCAGGTCTGTTAGCATGTCATCTGGATCCAGGATCCCCCCGTCCTCGTACTCTACATGGTGCGTCCGTACCAGGAATTCCCCATCCTGTTGAAAACAATAGGTGCATCAGTGAAGTCCCCCGTTCAAAAACAACCCAAGAAAACGAATCAGATGAATTTGGACGGAAAACATGCACGTCGTTTTATTCATTAGAAATCATATTTCTGTAATCAAAGGATACACACACATTAAGACGTCATATTTATAAACTATTAAATGACTAGGCTAGTTCTGACTCTGAAATCTGATAGGATGAGCCACAGAATAATTGTTATTGATTATATTTACTAATCAATTTATTTATTCAGCATTTGTGTCTTTTATCATGATGAAGTTGTTGCCGCCACTTTACCGTGGTAAAAATCACTGCAACACACCTGTTGCTTAATGTTTAAGATCTCACTTTATTTGAGAACATCATTACCGAAAAGAAAACGCATGCAAATTAGTGAGTGGCTAGCTGGAAAGACCCACATTTGTTTCATCAGAAAGCCCTTTAGTAATGATTAGGAAACAATAGCTGCTTTAATGTCCATGTGGATGAATGTATGGAAACTAAGGAAGTGATGACAATAAAAGATGTGAGTTTCCTGTTGCTCAAAGGTTTAATTCTACAGCACATTAAACAGCGCAGACGGACATATACGATCCACAGAGCACACAGAATCAGATAAACTATGAGTGCGATGTTGCGAACATATTGACAACTATCAGGCATGTTTCTTTGATTCAGCATGACCTTGAGTAGCTTTTGCTTAAAAGTTGACCTATAATGCCCCTTTCACAAGTCTCTGGTGTCCCCAGAATGTGAATGAAGTGTTGGCTAAAATCCCCCACAGATCATTTATTATAGCTTGTCAAATTTGCTCCTATTTGGGTGTGAGCAAAAACATGCCATTTATGTGCGTGTCCCTTTAAATGCAAATGATCTGCTGCTCCCCGCCCCCTTTCCAGCTCACGCTTCAGTTGCATACAGTGGGAATGCATGCAGTCATGTGTACACATGTAACCAGAAGATAAGTCAGATGGGTTAGTTTGTCATAGTTTAAATACCACCAGCTCATTACCAAACAAACTTGCCGAATGACTTTCCTACTTGGGCTGGGGAAAAAAAAAAAAAAAACACTACAATGGTCTAAAAAAACGTGTTTGGCTAGTAACGCATGATGACATAACAGATCCAGGTCAACGCCTTTTTTTCAGCTGAAACCTCAAAGAAACTGTTGACAGACATGACAATAAATCTTAAAATCGTCATACAATCATGCTAAATCTTAAATGTTTTATCACTGTGAACTTCAAAATGTGTCACAGAATAGATGATGTTTAATGTTTCGTTATGCTAATTTAGAAAAGTTTCTGTTAACGTGGGTTTTTGTAGAGTTATCATCATCAGATGGTGCATGTGGCTTGGTTTGAGAACAAGTATGGTAAATGCTATATATTACTGTACTCATAGTGCTATACCATGCTAATGTTAGCAATTAGCAAGTTAGCATTTTCTGAATTAGCTTGTTATATCTAGCTAAGTTTACACTAATAAAAATGTTTACATTGAGGTTATATATCAGTTCCATAACCATTTGGAACACGGTGTATTTATAGGCGTTTAATCAAACGAGTAAACAGGGATTATGTGACTCATTGGTCAGTTGTTCTTGCTTCAACTGAAGTATAAGTTTCCAGACATCATTACATTTAGTCATTTGGCAGACGCTTTTATCCAAAGCGACTTACAAGTGAGGTAATTAGGGGTTAGGTGTCTCAAGGGCACTTTAGTCATGGTATCAAAGGTGGAGAGAGAGTGTTCATTCACAATCCCCACCTTCAGTTCCTGCCAGCATGGGAATCGAACCAGCAACCTTCAGGTTAAAAGCCCGACTGCCTCACCATTAGGCCACGACTACCCCTCATACCCAGCAAAAACTCAAAACGCCAATCACACCCCACACCCTCATTTAATATATATAATATAATAGTTATAAATAAACATATGATAATACCAGGTGTAAACAGTAATGTGTCTTTGTTGATCAGGATGAGCAATAACGCATCTTAATACCAGGTGGAAGCAAGACATCTCTCTCACTCGCTTGATATTTCCACTATTTTGTATATAATTGAGAGTGTCAGGGAGCCGCTATCAATATATGGGAGACTCCCGGAGAGGTGGATGTTTGGAGAGAACCAGAGCTCAATCAAGATTCAGAACCACTCCAAACATTGTTCAAAGACGCAGCTTCAGTCGTTCAAGAAACATGTTAAAATGGAAACTGATACCATCTGACCACTGAAAAAAGGCAATTCTTCCAAATCCAGAATGAAACAGTGACTCTCAATTCAACCCAGATTAACACACACTGATATTTTTTTGTGAAGGCGCTTTCTCTGCTTCAGTCTCAACAGGAAGCAGCAGTTTGCGTCCACCCTGCTGGTGTGGAAAAGTGTTCGTGCCGTTTAGGCAGATGTGTCCGCTGGGACTGTTTTCAGCTTTATGAAACCATCTGAGCAACATTTGCTTTGGATGAACACAACACACCTGGTGCTTTTTACACACACAAGCTGCCATAACACTGGAGGAACCCGTTTAGACATTTAAAGCTTCCCACAGCAAAAACTGGAAATGTTAATAAAGATTCATTACCAATGACATTACATTATGCCAGAGGTAGGCAAGTTCGGTCCTAGAGAGCAGCTTTCAATATACTGCATGTCCAGATGCAACCAAATATTCTGCGGGCCATGAAACTTTTGTAAAAATTAAGAGAAAGGCTGGCAGGGAAAGTGTTAAACCTTTGACAAGTACGATCACAGCGAACATTCAGATCTGCACTGGTGCTGACCCAGCCAGAGCATCTGTAACAGCTTCACGTCTTTTCAAGCACAGTATCATTATTTCTCTCACTTACAATCAGTTGATCATGTATTGGTTATCATTCAGATATGAACACTGACACAGACACTACAATTCGGATATAAACACTACGGTAGAGATAAAATAGAATAAATCACCTATTGAAAATAACTTCATGCTACAAATAAAGATTATATTGATTATATTGTAGGGTCATTCTTTCAAGAAATATGTTCAAAAACGCTGATTCATCCAGTAATAAAACAAGTGAGAAAGTGAGTCATTGAATCATTCATTCAAAAAACGCTGATTGATCCAGTAATGTAACATGTGAGAAAGTGAGTCATTGAATCATTCATTCAAAAAACGTTGATTCCTCCAGTAATGAAACAAGTGAGAAAGTGAGTCATTGAATCATTCATTCAAGAGATTCATTCAAAAAACGTTGATTCATCCAGTAATGAAACAAGTGAGAAAGTGAGTCATTGAATCATTCATTCAAAAACGCTGATTCATCCAGTAATAAAACAAGTGAGAAAGTGAGTCATTGAATCATTCATTCAAAAAACGCTGATTGATCCAGTAATGTAACATGTGAGAAAGTGAGTCATTGAATCATTCATTCAAGAGATTCATTCAAAAAACGTTGATTCCTCCAGTAATGAAACAAGTGAGAAAGTGAGTCATTGAATCATTCATTCAAGAGATTCATTCAAAAAACGTTGATTCATCCAGTAATGAAACAAGTGAGAAAGTGAGTCATTGAATGATTCATTCAAGAGATTCATTCAAAAACGCTGATTCCTCCAGTAATGAAACGAGTGAGTCATTGAATCATTCATTCAAGAAATATGATAAAAAACGCTGATTCATCCAGTAATGAAACCAGTGAGAAAGTGAGTCATTGAATCATTCATTCAAGAGATTCATTCAAAAACACTGATTCATCCAGAAATGAAACAAGTGAGTGAGTCATTGAATCATTCATTCAAACAGATTTTGTTTAGTTGCCTATTCAGAATCGTGGGAGATTGTGATCTCTATTTTAAGTCGTGATTTATCCAGAATCATGTAGCTCAACTATTTTGTGCATTTTTGTTCTTTCTCTCACAAATCCCCTAATCCACTATGAGTAAACCAAAAATACAAGATCGGATTACCTGTGCATTAAACAGCAGGAATTTCTGAGAAGTTGTTTGATCTCAAATGTCAAACACACCCAGTTATCAGCCTCTCCATCTATGAGAACTGAGAAGTCATTTCAATATGCACTAATTGTAAATAATTCCTCTCAGCTACAATCTTTAATTAGTGTTTTTTTGTTGTTATTGTTGTTTTGTTTTTTGCAAAGGCAAGTCCATTATAATTACTATGGTGTAAACTCCGGGTTAATCTGAACAAAACCCTTGCGCAAAGTATAAAATGTCAGCATGTAATTAATCCTGAACAGTTTTACAATACGTCAAATCATACGGCTTATGGAGGAGAGGTGTGCAATTACTTTTAGTAAGTGATTACATTTACATATTTTGATAAAACAACTCAAAAGATTTGTATTTCGCAATCATGGAATGCACAATAACAATGGCATTTTACATTTACTTCGACCTTAAAGGGTTAGTTCACCCAAAAATGAAAATTCAGTCATTAATTCCTCTCCCTCATGTCGTTCTACACCCGTAAGATCTTCGTTCATCTTCAGAACACAAAGATATTTTTGATGAAATCTGATGTTTCAGTGAGTCTCTATTGACAGTGAGATAATGAACACTTTCAATGTCCAGAAATTTACTAAAACATATTTAAAACAGTTCATGTGAGTACAGTGGTTCAACATTAATATCATAAAGGCATTATAATGTTTTCTGAAGATGAACGAGGTGTAGAACGACATGAGGGAGAGGAATTAATGACTGAATTTTCATTTTTTGGCTGAACTAACCCTTTAAAGTCATTAATCAATTATGACCAATAACTGTCTTAACATCTGGAACCCATTTTACCTTCATAATCTAAAGGGCAGTTGTTTAAACTTATCCTTTAATTTAAGACTGTGTCTTAAAAACTAGTTTGACCAACTAGCTTTTAGCCAAGGGACGATCAGCATCAAATTAGACCACTCTTATGAAAAGTTATGAAAAAGATGACTAAGTAATCTTGGCAGTAGTTTATGCAACTGGCCCCTGATGTATTCCAACAGGATATTCAACAAGGGAAAAAAATGATTGGATAGTGAAAAGTGAGTGAATAGAGGAGCGAGTGACGCAGAAGGGTTGAAAAAAAAAATACTTAGTCTTAGAGAACTTCAATATAACCAAAAGGGAAATCCTGATGAGCGATTGCCCTCACAAACATTTTTTTTTCCCTTTGGAAAACATACAATGTTGGAAACATTGCGATAATATCAGAAACATCCATTAAAGGGGTCATGACATGAGAAATCAAAGTGATGCTTTAACATATAAGAGGTCTTTGTACCATTAAAACATCCTTCAAGTTTCACAAACATCTTCCTCATAATAAACAATGATTAACATTATAAGTGAACCTCAAGAACACATTAAAATAATAATTAAAAAAAAAATCATTCCATGACCCCTTTAAGAAAGTTCTCAGCATATGTATAGGAACGGTCCTATAGGACTTGATATTGCATCATTGTGACATTTAAAGCCAGGGCAATTTGTTATAGTGATGGCTCCTGACGCCGATGGCTTTGTGCTCTTGGAAGTGTGCCGCGTGTAGTGATCTCAGCAGTGCTGCCTGCCAAGTCAGCTCTCCAGCCATCCTCAGAGGTTAGCAGCGGCCCGGCAAAGCCCAGCTATGGCAGGACAATAAAGCAGTTTTCCTCTGATGTCAGTTAATCTCACCCGTTCAGTAAGATCTTGAGTGGGACGGACACTTTTAATTCAGTGTTCTTATAGGACTGGTTTTGGGGAGTAGACACACTACTAACTATATTTTCAGAAGCGCAGCAGCTCAGCACGCAGAATGATGTAGATTTCCTGTAGTCACAAGACATATTTTTCTATAAGCAGCAGTGTAGGATGACAAAACACATTTACACTATGAACAGACAAGTGAAAAACCCCTTAAAATAGCTTATCTCTGTAAAAATGTTGGCGAGTCTGGTCCATTTTATCAGATCAGTTTTTCAAGCACTAACACCAACATGAAATTTACTGTTTTTCCAACTTTCTTAAAATACTCTGTAAAATGTTGGGTTAAAAATGGACAAACTCAGCAATTGGGTTGTTTTAACCCAGTGGTTGGGTTGAATGTTTGCTCAACATGCTGGGTAGTTTTATTTAACTCAACTCTTGATTAAAAATTACTATATGACTGGCTTAAAATGAACCCAAAATAGGTCGGAAACTAAAAATCAGAGGCAAAATTACTATAATAATCAAAAGGTGAGCATTTATTAACAAGCAATTTAATATATGTTTATTAATGAATTATAATTTATTAAATATTTTGAAAAACGTAAATATATATATATATATCTGTGGGGTATTTTGAGCTGAAACTTCGCAGAGACTTTTTACATCTTGGGTATAGTAGGTCCTCTTAAAAGCTTATTTGAATAATCATAATCAGTCACATTTCCAAAACAGGGCCGTGGTTTTCATTAATGAAGTGTAATTAGTTTTCTTTGTTGACATCATTGTAAATCAGCAATAAAACAAACTAATAACAGCTCATATCTAAAGTAAATGTAAATTAAACATCCATCCATATCACAGACATATTTGCATCTCAAAATTTACAACTAACATCAAGACAAACTGCCCATTTGTTGTATGTGAATATGCACAAGGTTTAAGCAAGGAGAAGTGCATCACGGATGCACCGCTATCACAGATGAAGGGCTCAATACTTCAGTGACGCGGGAGACCCGAGAGGTGGGTTGACAGAAGAGATAAAGCGCCCACGTCTACCCCAGCACGCCTGGCACCGGCCCATCCCATCCAACTGAGCCAATCTCAGCCGATAACGTCCATCAGTCAGGCATACTAAAACCTCCCATAAAGCCAGCCATCTCAACCCGAGAGCTCAGGCCAAACTAATCAAACACAGCCTGCCACCTGCATTTGGAGATAGGGACCGATTAATGGCATGGCTATATTCATCACATGAGTCCTGCTTTATTCCAACTGGCATTTAGAGAAGATGGACAAAAGGACTAGCATAGTTAACGATGACCAAGCATTACACTATTACAGAGGGATGGAGCTCAGTGAGGACTAATATAAGCATTTATTGATTTCACAGATCATCTCTATAGTGGGATACAGTTGGGTCTTATTTATTTCTGTATAAATTAATATATATATATATTATATTATATTATATACACATTTATTTTTTTATAGGAGTTTTACCTGTATTTTCGAACTTGGTTATAAGCTGCCATTACTTTTTTTTTTTGTCCGTATTTTAAGGATTTATTTTTTCCAGTGTAGAAATACTGGTTGCACTTTATTTTACAGTATGTGCTCTTCCATGTACCTAAGAAAGTACTGGATAACATAAGGTTACTACATGGGTTCAGGTCAGGTGTAGGGTAAATAAATACATAGTATGAACACGGAGAACAGGACTGTAAAATATAGTGCCACCGAAACACTTTTATTGTGCAGTGAAAAAAATGTGCATGTTCCAGACTGGCCCATAAATATTTATAATATTTAATATATAAATATGTGGTAAATAAATCTAAATTAAAAAATATATATACACATATACACACACAAACACATATACATATACACTACCGGTCAAAAGTTTTAGAACGCCTCCATTTTTACGGTTTTTATTGAAATTTACGCAGTTTAATATCTCAATGTACTCTGAAATTAAAGCATAGAACAAATAAACAATTGGAGATAAAAAAGAAATCATGGAATCGTTTTGTTTAACAAAATTTAATCTAAATTTTTGACTCATCAAAGTAGCCACCTTTTGCAGATATAAGAGCCGAACACACTCGTGGCATTCTTTCTACAATGGAAATCAAATATTGTTCGGAAAGTTCTTCCCAACACTGTTGCAGAAGTTCCCACAAATGTGTTGCACTTGTAGGTTGCTTTGCTTTCACCCTTCTGTCCAGTTCATCCCAAACCAGCTCGATGGGGTTTAAGTCTGGAGACTGTGCTGGCCATTCCATGATTTGAAGCCTACCGTCTTGTTCTTTTCTTCTAAGGTAGTTCTGACATAACCTGGAGGAATGTTTTGGGTCATTATCTTGCTGTAGGATGAACCCCTGACCAACTAGGCGTATACCAGAGGGTCTTGCATGGCGCTGTAAAATGCTGTGGTAGCAGTTTTGGTTCAGGGTGCCACTCACTCTGTGCAAGTCGCCGACTCTGGATCCAGCAAAAGAGCCCCAGACCATCACGCTTCCTCCTCCATGTTTGACAGTTGGTGTCACACACCGAGGAACCATCCTTTCGCCTACTCGACGGCGTACAAAAACCCTGCGTGATGAACCGAAGATTTCAAATTTCGATTCATCAGTCCATAACACCTTCTTCCAGTCTTCAGTAGTCCACTGGCGGTGCTTCATGGCCCAGGCAAGCCTCTTTTTCTTATTTTGCCATCTTAGCAATGGCTTTCTTACTGCCACTCGACCTGTCAAACCTGCAGCTCTAAGTCTTCTCTTCACAGTTGAAACTGAGACTTGCTTACTTCGACCAGTGTTAAGCTGTTGTCCTGTGAGCCGCCTATCACGCAAGCTGTTGACTCTCAGAAACTTGTCTTCTGATTCTGTTGTGGCTTTGGGTCTGCTTGACCTCTTCCTGTCAGAGTTTCCCCCAGTTTACAAATGCCTTTTGATGGTATAGGAAACTGTACTCACTGACACCTTGGCTTTCTTTGCCATTTCTCTAAAGGAAAGGCCTACACTTTTAAGGGTTATAATGGTCTGTCTGTCTTCTTTTGTTAATTGCCTTTTCTCGCCATTATGAGAGCAATATACTACTTCCTGCAGTACAATACTGTCCAAATAATGCTTAAGAGGGTGTAGTAACACAGTCTGTTCCAACACTGCTTTTATACAGACAGAGGGTTAAGTAATCAACAAAAGTTGGGACACCTGTAGGAATTGTTAGCATCAACTTTCAAGGCTTAATGTACTTCCATTGCTGCAGAACAGCTGTAAGTTGTTAACCCATTACTTGTTCCCTGAAAAAGGCCTTTTTGTATAACTCTGAAATGTACATTATTTTTCAGTTTTTGGTAACCTAAACGTTTTTTTTTAACCTCTGGCAGTTTACCGCTTACCTTTGTACCATTTCAGGTTATTCACTGGACTTGAACTGCTTAAATTTCAATAAAAACTGGAAAAATTGGGGTGTTCTAAAACTTTTGACCGGTATATACATATACACATATATATATACACATTTTATATATATACACACATTTTTATATATATATATATATATATATATATATATATATATATATATATATATGTGTGTGTGTGTGTGTGTGCGTGTGTGTGTGTGTGTGTCTTTGTTTTAAAACTAATAAATCCTGACAAAAGTGAAGTGAAAGTCATTGCTATCAGACACTAACGATCTAAGTCATTTCCCAGACATATACTATGCAGACTTAAAGATCATGTTTACACATTTGAGGGGCAGAACAAATATTTTACCACAGTATCAGATTGCAGGAATGTCTAAAGATAATGAATATTCACAACAATAACCAGAAATCTGAAAAACTGCAGTGTTGACAGCTCAAGATCACGTGATCTGTACTTGAGGGCACGCCCGGTGACCCATCATACTATGGCGAAGGCGCGCTTTTAAGGTTAACAAAGCGAGTGACGTCAGCGCGACTGGGTTAAGTAATATTCATGAGCTTCGCTTTCGTCGTAGTAAAAGTTCTCAAGCAGCTTCTGAATATTCATGAGGCAGGCCTTCGTCATAGTAGGATTCGCCACCCGGTAAACAGGTGAAGTTTTTAATACAATTTCGATTAAATATCTCAAAGAAAGGATACTTAAGCAATCCATATCTCATAAATGAACACTTATCGGGTTGTGCTATCGATTTCAAACTTAAAAACAACACGTTACCTGTTCAGCAATCTTCTTGTATCTTTGAGTGGCTTGATCGATCAAATCCCGCACCATCCAACCGTCTTTACACGGGACGACAATCCTCGTTTCCCCGAAATCTACCGTCACTTTCATCTTAACTGGTTCACCAAACGTTTAAATATCCTCGTAGTTTGTTTACAGCACAGTTTCTCTTAAAACCATCGCCGAGGAGTCAACAGGTGTCATTGGTCAGCGGTTGTACAGGTGATCTCCTTCTCTTTAATGTACTAGTACAGTCTCAGTAAGCCAATATTAAGTTTATATAAGCCAATACAGTAACACATTCCAGTCCTCACTTTGAAGATGATTACACAGTCCTGGGTGGAAAAAGTCCTGATGTGTTTGTCCCGAGTTCGCGCGCGCAGAAGTCCAGAGTGAAACCGGAAGCGGCAGATAGAAAATACCTCTTGACTGTCGTGATTGACGGCCTGCTTTGTGAATCTACAAACGCTCTTAGAATCGTTACTGCGGAAAGGAAGATGTACTTTCACTGATTAATGACTTGACAGAGAATGAATAAGTAGTAAAGATAGGGAATCTCACATTCCTTAGGGATAATAGAGTTTCTCCTCACTTCTCCTCACTCATAATGCCACACTTACATAATCAGATAAAAAATATCTTTTGGAGCTTTTGGAGGGTATCTCTCTTCAAAGATGGATGGATATATAAGGCACTCAAAAAACAAATTGGGTTAAAAACAACCCAAGTTGGGTTGAAAATGGATAAAACCAACAATTGGGTTGTTTTTACCCAGCGGTTGGGTTAAATGTTTGCCCAACATGCTGGGCGGTTTTATTTTACCTGACCTTTTGTTAAAAATTACAATATGGCTGGCTTGAAAAGAACTCAAAATAGTTTGGGAATTAAAAATTAGACACTAGAGGAAACAATAATAATCAACAGGTGACATTTATTAATAAGCAATTTAGTAAATGTTCATTATTATTAGTAAACATATAAATAAATGTTCATTTCCAACATACTTTGGGTTCATTTTAAGCAAGCAAGTAATTTTTAAACAATAGTTGGGTTAAATAAAACTACCAAAAACATTTAACCCAATGAAATGGGTTAAAACAACCCAATTGCTGGGTTTGTCCATTTTCAACCCAACTTGGGTTGTTTTAACCCAGCGTTTTTAGAGTATATGTAGACTACTTATGCAGAAATTGATTATTAAAAGTAAAGCTATACACTGCACAGAGTAAAAAGTTTGACGACTGGCCTGTGCGTTTAATCAGGGTTGGAGAGTAACGAAATACAAGTAACTTAGTTCCGTATTTAAAATACAAAATTTGAGTAACTGTGTTTCATTACAGTTACATTTGAAATGGGTGGTAATCAGATTACAGTTACATCTAAAAAGTGTTTTAGATTACCAAAGTGATTACTTTGAGTTTTAATGTCATTTAAACAGCGATTGGTGATTCTCTGACTCTGACCGTCTGAAAAAGCGGAGTTAAGTTTCATCAACATTTTAATACTTTTAAGAGGATCATAAAAATGTTGTTATTTTTATTTAGTTCTGTCCTGAACAAGACAAAATGACTGAATTTATAAAAAAAAAAATTGCCCAACTGTGAACTGAACTGTCCTGTCATGACCTGATGATCCACGACTGTTTTCATGTTTTGTGAGAGTTGTTTGTGAGTCATTTTATAATTATAAAAAATGACTTTTCTCAGAATTCCCCCCCCCCCCACACACACACACAATTGTGAGTTTGCATTTCACAACTCTGACTTCTTTTTCTCAGAATTGCGAGATTTAAACTCACAATTGCAAGTTATAAAGTCAGAATTGGGAGATTTAAACTTGCAATACTGACTTTTTTTCTTGCAATTGTGAATTTAGTATGTGAGTTTATATCTCATAATTCTGACTTTTCTCAATATTGTGAGTTTATATCTCATAATTCTGACTTTTCTCAATATTGTGAGTTTATATCTCATAATTTTGAGTTTATAACTCACAATTGCAACTTTATATCACGCAATTCTGAGGGAAAAAGTCAGAAAAGCTCGAAATGACCTTTTTTGTGTTTGTTTCACACTTATTGGTATTCCAAAGTATTCTAAAGTATTTAGATTAAGTCACTAAACTTGAGTAATGTAACAAAATACATTACAAATGACTTTTTAAAGCATGTATTTTGTAATCTGTAGTGAAATACATTTTAAAAGTAACCAACCCAGCCCTGTGTTTAGATTACACATAAAGTGCATCTGAATTAAAGAAGACTTCCTGATATCCTGTTTGAAATGGTTCACAGTCCCCAGGCCTTGATTTGCCTTTGCTGCTACATATTCCAATGACAATGGGCTATTGTGTGTCCCTTTGGCAAGTGTTTCATCGACCCAATTAGACTAACCTCTCCAGCCTTCTTCTACACCCGTCCAGCCCTCCCTACATGACGATAGTAATGCGAACGCTTTATTATTCCCACAGTTTGAATGAGTTATAAATAGCATCCGTGTTCTTTAATTAGTTTAGAAGAACATGTATCTTTAATCGCTCTACTTCCCCAGAGGATGTACAGCACTGTTCAAAGTTGGTATAAAGTCTATTTTTCTTCATTTTACCAACCCCAAACATTTGAATGTTCTGTTTATGAACACTTTGCAGTTCTTGAAATGCAGTATAAACTCCAATATCACAACAATACACCGGATAGTAAGCTGGCACCGCTCCTTTAGTCCGAGGCCATCCCATCATTATAACGAGAGATGCCAAACTGTGCCATCTGGAGGGGTGAATGTGCCAGCCGAAATCCAGACTTGTCTTTTATACGATTTTTCCTATATGCAGTTTTAATGCTATCACAACCATTTGGAGAAAGTTATGGTTTACAATCCCGTTCCTCACCATAAAATATAATGGGGAAAATGTTTTTGGAACATTCATTGATTTAGGAAGGGTGTAGACGGTCTCTCAGCACAGAAGGTTTATGAGGCTCACATTCAAAGCGAGTATGACAGATGTGTCAAACATCAAAAAATACTGCTTAGCCAGCACAGAGGAGTTAATGGAGCTATCCGGTAACCATTATAACTATAAAACAGCATGCCTCAAATGCTCAGAATTGTTTAAGCATGAGACCATAAAAATCTCTAGGGTATCAAGCTATTGCTTAACATGATGGCTACAATCAGCGGGAAGCGCTAACATAAATCAACTAAAAGTCCAAACACAAACAAGCCTTTCACTGCCAATTAACTTTGCAAGCAAGTCAAGTCCTCTCATTTGTGTCGTATCATTTATATGCACAGATTAATTTCTTTGTTCCATGATGTTTTCATGCCTGCTAGGTGATTAAGAAGAAGCTGAAATTAAGTAGAAATAGTAAGTAGATTAAGTAGAAGTGCAGGGAAAAGATGTGCTTGTTACAGACTGGACTATACATATTTTTCAATGGAAGTCATATAATTAAATTTTCTACATTTATATATATATAGCTAAATTTAAATTAAAAAAACGTATGTTTTTTATTTAATTTTTTTAATTCAATTTTAAATTAATTTAAAATAAATAAAAAATATGTAAAAAATAAAAAATATATATATATATAGCAATTAAAAAAAACATATGTTTTTTATTAATTTTTTTATTCAATTTTAAATTAATTTAAAATAAATAAAAAAATATAAAAAAAAAAAATATATATATATATATATGAAATATTATAAATATGTATGGGCCAGTCTGGAACATGCACATTTTTTTCATTTTGGTGGCACTATATTTTACAGTCCTGTTCTCCGTATTCGTACTATGTATTTATTATAGTAATTGCAATAATTGGGCAGTAACCCCTACACCTGACCTGAACCCATGTAGTGACCCTATGTTATCCAGTACTTTCTTAGGTACATGGAAGAGCACATACTGTAAAATAAAGTGCAACCAGTATTTCTACACTGGAAAAAATAAATCCGTAAAATACGGACAAAAAAAAAAGTAATGGCAGCTTATAACCCGAACATGATCCAGTAATTTTACAGACATTTTCATTTTCCAAGTTCGAAAATACAGGTAAAACTCCTGTAAAAATAAATATGGAAAATTCTTTCAAATTAATACAGAACATTGTGCCCTATTTTTTTTAGTGTTTTAATCTTTTCTTTTTTTAATCTATATAACAATATAACTGATTAGCAAACTAATCACCTATATGTGTGAAAAAGTAATTGTGAAGAGATTATGAGGGTCCGCCTACTGTCTACGGCTTATCTTGCTCTGAATAAATCTCCTCTATGCCAGTACTATTCGGGAAAATCAAAATCCAAAAAACTTGTGAAACCAAAATCCAAGGTCTGAAGCCGTTCTTAGGCTCTGGGACTCCTTCGAATCACAGTGAGAGCTGCTTTCTCCAAATGAGGAACACTGGGAACAGAAGTGAATCCTCCCAGGGGTTCCCAGTCTGTCAACATCTCTCCAGGGTGGCCGTGTGCAATTATCCAGAATGGCAGGGAGACAGGTAAGGCAAGAAAATGGAAAATTGAGTTCTTTTGTGTCAGTGGTCATTAGAGCAAGATCAAATAATTACAAGGCAAATGTGGGCTATATCTGAGACGGTGTTAGAGCAGGAGACGGATCTCTTGTTGAAAAAAATGAATGGGAGAAATTCAAAACATTCAAAATGGAGGCTGTAGAAAGGAAGTCTCGCCTTTCAGTTAAAAAAAAAAATACAGTAAGTAGTTCAGTCTCCAAGGGAACTGACGACATGAAATGGAAGTTGTGATAGTCTTTTCTTCCCTATTGTGAAGTATGTCCGAGTGAAACGGCTTCTCGAACAAGACGAAATTGTAGGATGGGACTTTATATTGTCCATTGGGAAATCTTGGTCTCGGTTCTTGACTACATCACTATGTCATTGCAAGAGGAAGGTGAAGTTATTTTGATTAAAGATTATAAGGGTACGTCAAAAAAGTAAGGATGTGCCCGGATTTACAGTAAATACTACAGTATTCCATTTAAAAAAAAAAACAATTGTGATTTCATGGTGACTTTAAAGGATTAGTTCACCCAAAAATGAAAATTCTGTCATCATTTACTCATGTCGTTCCAAACCTGTAAGACTTTCATTCATCTTCAGAAGACAAATGAAGATCTTTTTGATGAAATCTGAAAGATTTCTGCCACTCTATTGACAGATACCCTGTTGAAAACAGCAAATGATGGTGAGGGATGTTTTGGAACATGGCAGCTGGTCCTGAGCTGGAGCTAGTTGCTTAGGACCAGCTCAAACCAGCTCAAACCAGCTGCCTTCCTTCAAAGCTAACCAGCATATGTTGTTTTTTTCAACAGGCTATGCAACTTTTCACTTCAAAAAGTTCCTAAAGAGATTGTAAAACTCATCCATACAAACCAATTGGTTTCGTTCAAACTTTGTGAAGAGTCTCACTCACTTTATATGATGAACAGATTTAATTTAAGCTTTTATTTACATATAAACATTGATCAGCAAACATAAAACCCCAACAACACCTGCTCAATCCATGAGAACAAACCTCTCGTTGAAGCTCAAACGTGATGCGTAACACCAGAATGAACCTCATTGGTTCTCACACGTCAAGCAAACATGTTTGAGCTTCTGTTTACCTCAACTGATGTGTGCGCTGATAAATGTTTATATGTGAATAAAAGCCTAAAGTAAATCTGTTCATCATATAAAGCGATTGAGTCTCTCAACTTATATGGATTAGTTTTACGATCTGTTTATAAATGTTTTGAAGTGTCAAAGTGTCAGTTGTGCAGCTGTCAATGGAGGGATAAAAATCTCTCAGATTTCATCAAAAAGATCTTCATTTGTGTTCTGAAGATGAACGAAAGTCTTACAGGTTTGGAACGACATGAGGGAGAGGAATTAATGACAGAATTTTCATATTTGGGTGAATGAACGCTTTAAGGGAATAGTACAATAGTACATGTGTATGAAGTTTTCAATAGAGTCCAAAACAACATTATTAGATTCATTATATGGCAAAATAATAATAATGTGGCAAAAACTGAGGCCACAAATATTTAAAAATGTGGGTGAGTAAAAAAATTATGTTCATTTTGGGGTGAACTGTCCTTTTAAATTGGTCTATAACTAATATATGACATATTGCTAATAACTATAACTAATATATACATTATATTATATATATCATTTATATATATATATATATATATAATATACTTGGGGAATATATTATATATATATATATATATATATATATATATATATATATATATATATATATATTATATATAATATATTCCCCAAGTATATTTTTGTCTATAACTAATATATAATATATATATAATATATATAATATATATATATATATATATATATATATATATATATAATCCCCAAGTCTTTTGTTCTTCAGATGAGAGAAAAATGGAACGTCTTAGACAACATCAGACACTGCATTCATTCATTCATATGGACAACATCAACCAATCACACATCAGAAACTGAAGCAAAAGAGATTCAACAAGTCAATAAATAAAAACACATAAGGAAATAATCGACTTAAATTGAACTATTTGAAGAATTAGTACAAACCGAAACACGCGGTTCCTGAACACATTTCTGGAAGTTCTGTGGAGGGTAAAATTCCACTAAAGTGATATAAGAGACAGATATCCAATTTCACAAAGTGTCGTCATGGCTGTTGAAGTCGGTACGACCAGTTGTGTGAGGGAGAAATTCATTTTCACACAGTTGTTTTCAAGTAAATATGAAGCATTATTTGTCCAAGTAAGCTTCCCTTTATCTTATGTAATTTTTTATTAAAATATAAAAGAGAATAAAAAACTAAGCAGCAATAGATCAAAACAACAAGAAAACTAATATGTTTCCATGGCACTGCGTAATATCATTTTACCACTCTCATTTTGTGTGGCGGCAAAGTATTCATTTCACGCTTATGACCTCGGTCTATAGCGTTTTAATTGATTGGGCTTGATTAAACGACTTATTTCGATTGCACTGGCAAGTATGAAAGTAGTAAGAGCTACGGCAGCTGCTATAAACGTCATTTCAGAGCTCGCTCGATGAGTTCATGGAAAGGGCAACAGAAAGAATGAGGCTCGGTTTTGGTTGAAGGAAATGTTTATCTTTCCCTTATTGTGAAATAATGTGCTCAGGAGGGTTAGAGGCCTGCACGCAAAAATAGCTTGTTCAAACAAATGATTATTCTATGCTGTATATCAAACCAGTCTTCAGTTCTTTGTATACATGTTTTGGCTGAAGTAAGAGGGATTATTATATAACGCTTACGGAAAGGTGGCGTACAGTTACTGTACCTTCTTTGAAGTAAAAATGATTATTTTAATGCAATTTTGTGTAACCAAATAAATTAGATGTTTGGTTGCTCATATTTTAAAGGGGAACTATTATGCAAAATTCACTTTTATAAAATGTTTGAACAGCGATGTGTGTAAAAACCAGCCTATAATGGTAAAAAATAAAAAAAACAGTGTCTTCAAACAAGGTTCCAGATTTCCCCCTACTCTTACATAAGAAGCCCCGCCCACGACTGCTGACCGACTCCGCCCTATTATCTTAGCTCCTCCCCCAGTGAGCTGTACACAGTCCGCCATGTTTATCTCCTCACCAGATCATTCAAGTAAGAAATGTATTCTTATTAAAGCTTCTACAGTTATTCAGAGTTTCTGTTCTTCTTTTGTTGTTTGGTTCATATTAACAGCATGTACAGTACTGTATATTACGCTGCTGTCACTTTAATACACTCATCTAATATACACATGCGCTTTCTTTCCCTGCTGTTTACGCTCACAGACATAACCGACTGTGTTTGTGTGAACTTTGTGTGTATTTGACGTAACCATGTGTGTATTTGACAGTTTAAGCGCAATAAAATGTGTAAGAGAAATCAGTTGAGATAGAAATGATGGCAGAATATCTGAGTCACGAGTTGTACAGGCTCCGCCCCTTTCTGGAAGGGGGTTGGGAGCAGCAGCTCATTTGCATTTAAAGAGACATGCACGAAAACAGCATGTTTTTCCTTCCACTCAAAAATGGGCATTTATAACAAGCTATAATAAATGATCTGTGATTCTGGAGACTCCAGAGACTTCTATTACATCTTGTGAAAAGGAACATCAAAAATATTTTTCTTAATCCAAAGTAATAGTGACCAAGAGCAAAATTTAACTTATTTTATACAATTGTTGTAATACAAACAGAGTATGTAATATTCTTTTATTTATTGTTACAAAAAAGTAACTTCACTGAATTATTTCAATAAATGATTCAGTCAGATTGACAGTTCAGTAAAATGAATCAAACTTATAAATGCTTCATATTGCAATGAAATAGTGTATACTAAAAAAAAACTATTTGAAATTTTAATTTCACAAAGTAGAAAAACTAAAATAGTACTCTCTTTTAATTTGTAGAATTTGCTTTGAAACAATTTTCACTTTGTAAATTTCGCAACTAATCAGAAAGAAACAGCTAATAACACTGAATTAAAAGTGAAATTTTAAAGTACAGTATTTTCTTGTAAAACGTACTACAGTAATCTTTGTTTTATTCTCGACTTTATTGACAGGATACACATTCTGCATTCAAGGCATACTATACTGTGCAAAAACATTAATGCTAGTATGCCATTTCAGCACAGCAAGTGTTTTGTAGGTTCAAAGGTACCTTTGTTAGGGAGCACTGCCGTTCACCATGCTTCCTGTTTTGGGTGGTTTATTCTCGGTGAACCTGGAGAAGAAAAGGGAACAGATCAGTTTACACTATGTGTCTGTTCATAGAAAAAACCAGCTTCCTATATTTTATCTCAGGACAAAGATATGTTCACTAGACATGTCCCTCCCACAATGCACTTCTGCTCTCCTTATCTAACCACCAAGAGAGATCCTTTAGACGGATGAGAAATGAAATACAAGGCCTGTTTTTAAACTTCCCTGGTCAGTGAAACCAAATTACGAGGTACTCGAGTACAAGATGTATGCTTGTTTATCATGTAAATTCTTCATGCATGGTTGCGCTCCACGTTCTTTGCATTAGTATGCGTGCACATGACTAGCTTTGCACTCAACGTGGGTGTATTTGCATCTAGCGGGAGTCAGAACGTTTGAGCACAAACAAACAAACAATCCTGATTGCATTTTCAGAGGTTACGAAAGCCTTTTCTCCGAACGTCTTTGCAGATATTGTCTTGGCTCTCAGCCTCATCAGCCTCTCCTCCGCATCTGCCCAGTGTCCTCCGTTTAATCCATCACGACCCCTGCAGATCCCGTGCACTCTACCTGAGCAGGAGACATATTGTTTTTGCGGAATATGCTCATTACACACAGGTACGGTAGGGTTGGATGCGTCAGGTTATGACAGGCTTGTGCAAACAGACAGGATTGTATCATCTGTTTTCATTGCTTAATCTGGCCTTCAGTGGGTACAGAGCGATCTTTTAACAATCCTAAATCAATTTCCACCTCATAACCAAACTGTAGACAGGGTTCCCAGATCTGTTTGCCGTGAACCCATCATGACTGTAATGAGGACCGTTTAGTTGAGCAGTGTAAGCAGATATTGGATTTAAAGAAGATCAGTTAGTTCCCTGTTGAACTCTGTTTTAATTATCCTTTTTATACGTGTAGACTTTATAGATGTAAGAAAGTTGGTACTTGAATGAAATATAAGACACTTTAAAAAAAAAAAAATCCTGGGTTAAAAATGACCCAAGTTGGGTTAAATATGGACAAACCCAATGATTGGGTAAAATGTTTGACCCAACCTGCTGGGTATTTTTATTTAACTCAACTATTGTTTAAAAATTACTGTATTGCTAGCTTAAAATGAACCCAAAACAGGTTGAAAATGAACATTTATTAATATATAAATAATAGGTAAATTATAAACATGTATTAAATTACTTATTATAAATGTTCACCTTTTGATTATTATTGCTCCCTGTAGTAATTAAGTGTCTGATTTTTAATTTCCAAACTATTTTAGGTTCATGTTAAGACAATAATTAATATTTGACCCAACTGCTGGGTCAAAACAACCCAATCATTGGGTTTGTCCATATTTAATATTTAATCCAACTTGGGTTGTTTTTAATTCGGCATTTTATAGAGTATATATACATACATAGTGAATATGAATAATTTAAGTGATATGAGTGATTTGAATGGAATAAGATCACAATAAAAACGTATATTCTACATGTAATGTATCTGTTAAATAGCATGCAAGGACTGTATTAAGTAAATTTAATACTATTTGTAATGTAATTTTTATTCAAACTCATAACCTCATTGATTGTGCATTTGTTCAAAAGTTTGGAGTCAGTAAGATTTTTTGAAGTTAGATTCTTTTGTTCAAAACTGCACTTAAAATATTTTGATACAATTTATATTTTATTTTCATTTTTACATTACTTTTTTTTTCTGTAATGACAAAGCTGAATTTTCATCAAGTCTTCAGTGTCACATGATCCTTTCAGAAATCATTCTAATTGGCAGATTTGCTGCTCCAGAAACATTTAGTTTATAATGAGGTTTTCTTTCATTATATATTGAGAGTCTGACTGTGTTTTGTTTTTAAAGGTCCATTGAGGCTCTCAGGGGAACTCGTGTGAGCAGCTATGACAGCGCGCTGTTCCTTTAATCACTAACTCATGAACAAAGCAGCCTTTAAGCAATGAAAACAGCCTGCGACCATATCTACAGACAGCCACCACAAAGCTCTCTCTGTTCATCATGACAGATTAAAGTCAGAAAGTGATTGGTAAGGTGCAGAGGTGCATTTTGGGGTATATGTAGGCCTACTTTCTTGACCCCAGACTGTAAAAGCAATTACCGCACCAGCTTCATTACTTTAATAGCCAATTATATCATCCTTGTTCACTTCTGTCTTCATCAGAAACAAAAGTCCACTGACACCCATACGACCAGCTGAAAGCACTAGCTTGGACAAGAAAAATAAGTTTTCATGATGCGGCTCTGAAAAATTAGACCTTGTAAGAAAACTTTGAGAGAGAGAAATTTACTGTTCTTAACCTGTGAATCAGTTTGATAGATTAATCGAATCAAAAAGTATTTAACAACCTGTTATATTTTGGAAAACAAAAACAACAACATAAAGATTTGACGGTGAATAAATATAATGACAGAATTATTTATGGCAGCAGCTATTTACACTAAGTGACGATAGCAGCATTTTCTTAGCGATATGCTATTTACACTAGGTGAAAATAGTGATAGATTCTATTTACACCATGTAAAAGTATCAGTTCTTATAAATAGTTATTAAATATTAAATTATTAAATGGATGTTGCCTTATCGGGAGAATAACCCCCCCCCCCAACCCTACCCAATAAACACTTTTAATAGTATTAAACACTCGTTCACAGTTTATTTCCACTTTTAGAACGTTATTTTCATATTATTTATTGAGAATAAATGCGAGCTCGGCAAAAGGCGCATTCGAACCCACGTCAATCGTGTTAAAAGCCACGTCTCCTCGCCACTGAAGATATTGAATTCTGCATTTCTTTTTTAAAACTTGAGTGGTCCAATCAGACATTGGTGGGCGGAGTTAATGTAAATAATGTTTGCCAACAAAGGACGCTATTTGCACTTAGTATAAATAGACACTCGGATTATTTATTCCCTGGTGACTGGTCTGGTCTGCCTCAGTTCGTCACTTTCAAAACAATTGAGATGGCCAATCAAATCAAAGTAGGCGGGGTTTAGCGTTCACAGAAGCAGAATTAGTTAAGCATCAGTTTAAAGGCGCACATTATACTTCACTTTTTACGTGTATGCATATAAAAACAAAGTATACTTTGGGCTTAACATTGGAAGAGAGTGACGTAAGATGTAAGTAGAGAAATATTTAATATTGTTAAATAATTTTGCGGTAGAAATGTTAAAAGGCCCGAAAATATGCATTTACGTGATTCATGTAATCCCTGAGGGTGATGAGACACTTTTAGACACATTGGCATATACAAATAAAAGTATCCTACATGTGTGCATATTTTAAATTAATGCAAATATTAATTCCTAACTAGAATTTGACCTTCACTGTTCTGTTTATATATGCTTTTGAAAAAAATTGGTCTCCTCTGTGACATGAAAACGTGGCATGATTTTTTTTTTTGCCCTGTTGGGGAAAAAAAAGCTAAAACCTAAAATCTTCACACATTGGCAGGTGCTAAGACGCTAGCATTAGCGCAGACGTACACCTGTGCCTAATGGATCAAATTAGCGGATTGTCACAAATCTTTCCCCACCTCTCTGGTGTCTCGATCGCACTGCAATTTCCTCTACATTTGGTGAGCCGCTTAATTAAAGTTCATTATGACATGCTAACACTTAGCAAAGAGGGAACAAATCCTGTGATGAAAAACTACTGCAATTCTGGAGTGAGCACGACAGTCCTAATTTCCCGCCTAATTGCAGCAAATGTCTAACAGCGATTTGGGCAATTATGAGGTACATTTCGAACAAAAGCAAACAGGGTGGAGGTAATACCGCTAATAACAGGAATTGGCTTGGTGAGGTTGTGATGAACTTAAATTGAGGGAGGAACGGGACTGTCGAGCAGAGGGAACAGCTGGCTGGCGTGAAAACTCGCTGGTTTAATATGACTCAATGGCACTGTTCATTTATCACAACGAAAAACCCTGTTGGAGTGCGCAACACATGCTCACCGCGATCACTGACGGCGCTATGCTAATACATTCTTCAGCTTTTTGGAGCCAGCTGGACGCTTAACACTGTCACAATAGCTTAATTTATTCATTTACCACACCTCACAGAATTATACTAATGATTTATTTCTCTTTTAATGGCTTTTTTAACTGTTCAGATGGTTGTACAGTGGTAAAGGCTGTCCGGGTTTTCAAACAGTAGGTTGCTAAAACTACTTAACAAGGATTTTTAGTAAAGTTATTAAAGTAAATGATTCAGAACATTGATTTTTGGCTGAGCTTTTCCTTCAGTCCTTCAGTTTTTGTTAACGGAAAAATGCTAATTTGAAAACGAACAATAAAACTACTGCATTGACAAACAAATTAGTGGTCTGACGTCGTGATTTCATCTTATCACTCTCACTAAAGGTCAGACATAATTAACCCTCTATCTATCTATCTATCTATCTATCTATCTATCTATCTATCTATCTATCTATCTATCTATCTATCTATCTATCTATCGTTCTATCTATCGTTCTATCGTTCTATCTATCGTTCTATCGTTCTATCTATCGTTCTATCGTTCTATCTATCGTTCTATCGTTCTATCGTTCTATCGTTCTATCTATCGTTCTATCTATCGTTCTATCTATCGTTCTATCTATCGTTCTATCGTTCTATCGTTCTATCTATCGTTCTATCTATCGTTCTATCTATCGTTCTATCGTTCTATCGTTCTATCTATCGTTCTATCGTTCTATCGTTCTATCTATCTATCGTTCTATCTATCTATCGTTCTATCGTTCTATCTATCTATCGTTCTATCTATCTATCGTTCTATCGTTCTATCGTTCTATCTATCTATCGTTCTATCTATCTATCGTTCTATCGTTCTATCATTCTATCATTCTATCGTTCTATCTATCTATCTATCTATCTATCTATCTATCTATCTATCTATCTATCTATCTATCTATCTATCTATCTATCTATCTATCTATCTATCTGTCTGTCTATTGTCATATTAGACAATTATTATTAGTAACCAACCAAACTAGAGACACGTTCGTTCATACATTACAAAAATGTATAGTGACAACATTTTGCCCTTGCACGACAATATTACAGTTTTTTTTTTTTTTTTTACAGGAACCTTTTTTCCAATACTTAGGTGACTTTTTCACACAGTGAGCAGAACAGCAGTCTATGTGGGCGAAACAGTAGATCATTTATCATTGCTTTGGCACAAATTCTTTCAAATTACAAATCTTACTCAGACACAAACACACACACACACACACACACACTCATGTTGTGTTTTTGTGTTTTGTTGGGACTTTCCATAGGCGTAATGGTTTTTATACTGTACAAACTGCCCCACCCCCACTCCTAAACTTAACCCTCACAGAAAATGTTCTGCTAGTTTAGATTTTCAAAAAAGATAATTCTGTATGAATTATAAGCTTGTTTCCTTGTGGGGACCAATAAAAGGTCCCCACAATGTCAAGATTTACTGGTTTTACTTACGTTGTGGGGACATTTGGTCCCCACAATGTAAGGAAAACAAGTACACACACACACACACACACACACACACAAATCCTCTACAGGAGATTTGTACCTATAGGCCAATTTTACATACTTTAAAAAAAAATTAAATTTAAGTTCATAACTTAGCGTAAAAAAACTGAATAAGAATAAGCCATTTGAGACACGAATGAAATATTTTGGTAGTTTTAGTGCATTTTGAATGTGAATACTTGGCAAAAACACTGTGAGTGCACATTACTTACATTAGAAACTTTGTTTTGCAAATGATTTCTCAAAGTTACATTTTTGAAATGAGGAAAATATACTGTCAGCGTATAAACTGAACGAACGTTCTAAAGCAATTTGTGTCTTGTGATAAAAATAAAAAAATAGTACTTTTAAGGAGTATTGTGTTTGAAATTGAGGTTTTTACTTGCAGGCAATTAAAAAAATTAACACGTTTAAGTTGGAATGCTGTAAAATTAAGTTAGACTAATGTAAATAATAAGATTGAACGAACTCAAATAATGTAAGTGTGATTTACCTAGTGAAATTAAGTTGAGAAAAGTAATAAATTAAGTTGAGAAAACATTTTACCAATTGTAGTTTTTTTAAGTTGATCCAACTCTTCACATTTTGTGAGACTGAGGTCTTATAAACTCATATCAATCATATTTCTCTGCTCACTTCCTGTGCCTCTGCGGCTTAGGGCTGAATAAATGAACCCTGACACACTTTCTTGAAGCCTTAAGAGTCTTCAAGGGTCTTTAGTCATTTTCTCTCTGATCCCAAAGTCAAGGGTGACCAGACGAAGAGAACAAAAACAAGCAAACAAAAAACCTGGTCGACAAGTACAATCGTTCAGTGTGATATCTGCTGGGATTCTGCCTTTTATACCTTTTAAATTAATGATAATTTCATTATAATTAATCATTTTATTTTTAATTATTATATTTTGAAAGAAAGTCAAATAAAAAAAATTGTATTCTCTCCATTTCATCAACTTGTTTCAGAGTAACTGGTATCAGTTATAAACAAACACATTACTCAAAAGAATATTAACACAAATTAACTAAATTCTGAAGATTGAATTAATATTTAATAACTAATAAGTTTCTATATAATAATAATAATAATAATAATTAATTATCATAATAGTAATATATTAATATGTTAATATTATAATAATAATTAATAGCTTTCTGAATATTATTAATTCATATAATTGCTATTAATATTAACCATTAAACTGGTTTCTTAGCATTTACTCTTTTGATTGGCAGGATATGTCGGCCCTGACTATCAGCTTTTATAACGATTATTAGCCTATATATATATATCATTCAATTTAAAAAATTTTATATATATTAGAAACATGTATTTTAAAGTAAAAGAATCCAGAAAATGAACTAGATTTCCAAAGATAATTTGAGTGCTGTTGCAATTTGTTCAGGTGTTAGCATGATCGTAATGGTACTATGCCATGTGTAAATTTGTGATTGCAAATATCAACAGAACTGACAGACTTACAAAGAACTTTAAAGACTTTATATTCATGATGCTAAGCTACTTAAACCATCAAAACTTCTCGGTGCACCCACACAAATTCCTCTGCTTTCAGACACATCAAAAGAGAATTTGTATTGACAGAGATTATGAGACTGACATGTTCTTTCTTTTTGTTTCAACAGTCGGATCACATCCCTGATCTAGGAGCCCCTAGCATGGCACGAACTCTAGCCTCCGTGTTTGAAGTCCTGGCTAAGATGACCCCAAACGTGCTGAGCGTTCAAAGGAATGGTATGGAAGATTTCGGTTGACTTCTATAGAGAAAGGAAGAAAAGGAGCATGAGAGTCTCAAGAGAGATGAGAAGGAGAGAGAGAAAGAAAGGGTTCAATGAATGAGAGAGAGGTCTGAAAAGAAAGCAGAGGATGAAGGGAAATGGTAAGGCCTGGTTTGGTTGGAGCTGCTTCTAACATGCGTTTCCTTTTCAATTGTTGAATTTAGATTAGTTCCACAGTTTCCGATTATGATGCATGTTGCAAGTGTTTTGAGGTTCATTATTCAGAGGAAAACAAATTCGTTTAGGTACGAGGGTACGCTGTGAGAGGAATTGATACAGTAGCACAAAAATCATATAAAGAAAATGAAGCCTAAGTTTTGCACTGTGGCATTTTTTTAATGTGGATTCTCATTAGATTCCTTTATTGCATTTTTTAAATCAACATAAAAACATTACAGCAAATTCCTAGTGAACCTAGCGACCTTAGTAATAATATAATGCGATTTTGCATAATAGTAATGAGAATATTGGGTGGTTCAGTGGGTAGCACTGTTGCCTCAAAGAATGGAGGTTCCCGTTCACGTCCCGACTGAAGGTGCTCCAGTCCACAATCCAAAAACTTGCAGTATAATGAATTTGGAGATACTAAATTGTCCGTGTGTGTGTATGAGTCCCAAGTTATGTAATGGGGAAAGACCTGGCGACCTACTCTGGAAAACATAAGCGTAAAACTAATCCATATGAATTGAGCAGTTTAGTCCAAATTTTCTGAAGGGATATGATCACTTTATATGATGAACAGATTGAATTTAGACTTTTATTCACATATAAACATTCATCAATTCACACATCAGTTGAGGTAAACAGAAGCTCAAACATGTTTGATTGACGTGCAAGAACCAATGAGGTTCATTCTGGTGTTACGCATCACGTTTGAGCTTCAGCAAGAACCAATGAGGTTCATTCTGGTGTTACGCATCACGTTTGAGCTTCGGCAAGAACCAATGAGGTTCATTCTGGTGTTACGCATCACGTTTGAGCTTCAGCAAGAACCAATGAGGTTCATTCTCATGTTACGCATCACGTTTGAGCTTCAGCAAGAACCAATGAGGTTCATTCTGGTGTTACGCATCACGTTTGAGCTTCCTCAAGAACCAATGAGGTTCATTCTGGTGTTACGCATCACGTTTGAGCTTCCGCAAGAACCAATGAGGTTCATTCTGGTGTTACGCATCACGTTTGAGCTTCCGCAAGAACCAATGAGGTTCATTCTGGTGTTACGCATCACGTTTGAGCTTCGGCAAGAACCAATGAGGTTCATTCTGGTGTTACGCATCACGTTTGAGCTTCCGCAAGAACCAATGAGGTTCATTCTGGTGTTACGCATCACGTTTGAGCTTCGGCAAGAACCAATGAGGTTCATTCTGGTGTTACGCATCACGTTTGAGCTTCCGCAAGAACCAATGAGGTTCATTCTGGTGTTACGCATCACGTTTGAGCTTCAGCAAGAACCAATGAGGTTCATTCTGGTGTTACGCATCACGTTTGAGCTTCCTCAAGAACCAATGAGGTTCATTCTGGTGTTACGCATCACGTTTGAGCTTCTGCAAGAACCAATGAGGTTCATTCTGGTGTTACGCATCACGTTTGAGCTTCCTCAAGAACCAGTGAGGTTCATTCTGGTGTTACGCATCACGTTTGAGCTTCCTCAAGAACCAATGAGGTTCATTCTGGTGTTACGCATCACGTTTGAGCTTCAGCAAGAACCAATGAGGTTCATTCTGGTGTTACGCATCACGTTTGAGCTTCCTCAAGAACCAATGAGGTTCATTCTGGTGTTACGCATCACGTTTGAGCTTCTGCAAGAACCAATGAGGTTCATTCTGGTGTTACGCATCACGTTTGAGCTTCCTCAAGAACCAATGAGGTTCATTCTGGTGTTACGCATCACGTTTGAGCTTCAGCAAGAACCAATGAGGTTCATTCTGGTGTTACGCATCACGTTTGAGCTTCCTCAAGAACCAATGAGGTTCATTCTGGTGTTACGCATCACGTTTGAGCTTCAGCAAGAACCAATGAGGTTCATTAGGGAAACATTCCTTTTTATCATTTTACAAACATTACTTTGAATGTTCTCTGGACACTGAAACAAGTAGTAACATTTAACAAAATATTAGATGAATGTCCAACAAAAACGTTTCAGAAAACAAATAAGAGAATTTTATTAAATATCAGATAACTTTCAATCAAGTTTCTATTAACATTACCGGAAGAACGTTTGTTCATAACTTTCAGAGAACCCTGCCAGAACGTTCTAAGAACGTTACCTGTTAGCTGAGAGAGCGGTACTTGTGTGTGCATGCCATGTGTGACAGGGAAATTACCAAAGGGGCCGCAGAGTGAACCGATTTTCCTTAAAGGGACTTTGAGTATAATCAAAGTATGTGTGCAAATCTCATTACACTCAAAGGAAAGGCAAAATAACTTCGTTTTAGGATCCCTCTGCCTCATAGAATAGTGGAAAGCAAGATAAAAGCAGCCTAGTCGGGTTCATTCAGATCTATTATGAAATAATCTCTTTATCATAAAGCAGAAATAATTCTAGGCAAAAATAACCTTTTCTTTTGTCTCTGTTTGAAGTGTTTTTTCAGTTCTTTCCAAACCGCAGCAAAGACAAAGAAGCTCATTTTCTCGGGCTGAGAAAGTCTGTCTTGCCCTCTGTATCCAACAACAGATCAATTACAATTGAGTTGCAGTAAGCGGGATGTATTGATCTATGATCATAATTTCCATAAATGTCATGAGTCCAGAGGCACAATTGATCCAGGCCAGACTCAGGCCATTTAGTCTATATATGAGCTTTATTTGCATCATAATGGGAGTCACCATGGCTATAGACTGAAGAAGCGTTTTGACATGAAGCTCATGTCGTGGGAAATAAAAATCACAAGTGAGACCTCTTTAGTTTCTCTAGTTAATTCTGACAGAGACAGTGCTGTGTTTTCTGCTGATTTCACTGTATATTTCCCAATGAAATTGATCAATAACTCCCTCTCAAATGCAATGTGTTTTGAGCATACGCTTCATTATTAAAGAATGCGTTGAAATGTCAAGATCTTTTTGAAGTAAATATTGTTCGAATGTCCCCAGAGTGTTCAATAATATCTTCTTCTATTCTGTTGTTAGTTCTCATCATGACCCGTTTTGCCATGTTAATAATTAATCTCATACTTTTTTTAGGGTGAAACCCACCTCCGCATTGCTTTAGGGTATTGCAAGGTCACCATTCTGGATGGTTTCTAGGTTATTTACTCACTGTATTGTTAAATATATCGTTAATAGTACATCCAATTGTAAATATTAATGGATTATAAATTACTGGGGGAAAAAATGGATGAATATTTTGGATGGAACGTCAACACAGACATGATTTTAAACACTCTTCATTCTTAGGGCACTGATTAATATTAATCGTGCCCCTGTTTCTACATCTACAAAGGAAATCAATAGATGTACAGTTTCACACAGCGTTTCTGTGTGAAAACACAAACTCAAAAGGTCAGCAGCCAGTCACTCAACGGCCGGGAAGCTAAACCTCTCTCTTCAAGGCTTCAGAGCAAACAGCACGTTATTGTCAGAGATCCGTCTTTTTTTCAGCCCAGGAGGGAAGTGTGAGATTGACTCAAGGCAGCGTGCTTGGCTTTAGCTACACAGTGGCACCTACAGACGTAAAACTGATATGACTGTTAAATTTATTTATTATATGTTAATTTTGGTCCTTTGGAACTTATAAAATACAGAGGACATAATGAGGAGATACTTGAAAAAAATGTAAACTACTGAATAATCCAGCCTTGATTCAGTTCAGTGAAGGAACTGATAATTCGTCTTTTTGAACAAGTCATTGAAAGAACCGTTAGATTATTGGTTTTGGGGTCATGCTGTTGTTTTTATTCTATTTATTATTATTTTTTAATTATTAACTAAAAGGATCTGGCTCGAAAGAGTCATTTGTTCAGCAAATCCGACTGCATTATTAGTCGGGTTGTCCTGTATGTTTTAAAAAAAAATAAAAAGATTTGGCTTGTAAAAGTCATTCATTAGTGAATTAAACTCTCACTGTATGTTGGTGATTCAATAAAAAAAAAATTCAAGACAATTCAAGATCTTATCTTTATTTCACGGGACTCTGGCTTTTATTGCATCACATTCAAAGCAGACAGTACACTTGCTCTCAATTCAGGTAAAATATCATTTCTTTTGCTTTTCATTCGCTCATGACTCAGTAGTGATGAGCGCCGCTGCTAAAAAGTGTGCAGGAAGCAAAATGGTGGCATAGATTTATATATATTCTTGCTTGTCCAAAAATTGCCAACATGTTGTTAGGTTGGTTGCCTTGGCGTTCCTAAAAGTACCGGCAACAGCTATAAAGGCTAATGCGTATCTACCCATTTTGTGAGGTGTGGTTTTAGGATGAGTTGCGCACCAAAGTTTATTAAGACTAGACTATGTAATGCAAAAACCTTCCAAACCATGTCTTGATCACTTCATATGATGAACAGATTTAATTTAGGCTTCTTTTCACATATAAACATTGATCAGCAAAAATAAACAGAAGCTCAAACGTGATGCGTAACACCAGAATGAACCTCATTGGTTCTTGCAGAAGCTCAAACGTGATGCGTAACACCAGAATGAACCTCATTGGTTCTTGAGGAAGCTCAACATGATGCGTAACACGAGAATGAACCTCATTGGTTCTTGCAGAAGCTCAAACATGATGCGTAACACCAGAATGAACCTCATTGGTTCTTGCCGAAGCTCAAACTTGATGTGTAGCACCAGAATGAACCTCATTGGTTCTTGCTGAAGCTCAAACGTGATGCGTAACACCAGAATGAACCTCATTGGTTCTTGCTGAAGCTCAAACGTGATGCGTAACACCAGAATGAACCTCATTGGTTCTTGCCGAAGCTCAAACATGATGCGTAACACCAGAATGAACCTCATTGGTTCTTGCCGAAGCTCAAACTTGATGCGTAACACCAGAATGAACCTCATTGGTTCTTGCCGAAGCTCAAACTTGATGCATAGCACCAGAATGAACCTCATTGGTTCTCGCACGTTAATTAAACATGCTTGAGCTTCTGTTTACCACAACTGATTGATGAATGTTTAAATGTAAATAAATGCCTAAATTCAATCTGTTCATCATATAAAGTGATCGAGTCTCTTCAGTAAATTTGGACTAAACCGCTCAATTCATATGGATTAGTTTTATGATCTCTTTATGAACTTTTCGAAGCATCAAAGTGTCAGTTGTGTAACCGTCAATGGAGGGACGGAAATTGCTCAGATTTTATTAAAAATATCTTCATTTGTGTTCTGAAGATGAACGAAAGTCTTACGGGTGTAGAACAACATGAGGGAGAGTAAATGATGACAGAATTTTCATATTTGGGTGAACTATCCATTTAAGGTTAATTATTTTTTTCAAATCACCTAAGTATGAACAATAATAATGATGGTTGACTTAGTCACACCCTTAATTAGTTGTGAGATCTGCGCCTAGTTAACAACTATTTTCCCTAATGTGACAAAGACAGACGCCCCTCCTCTGTCCCCTGCTGTGTAGTTCTGTGGGGATAAAGAACCAAACGCTCAAGCTCATTAAATATGGCGTCACCCTCTGAGTTTTACACTGTGTCACATACTACATACTACAATACAACACAGTGTTTCTCAGAAATACAGCCAGACTCATGCTGTGTGTGAATTTCAGATGTCAGAGACAGTCATCCAGACCACAGGAACTGTTGTGAATTTTACACCAACCTTTCATGCATTTCCATTTGTTAATGAACGCCGGTGTTGATTTATCAAAGAGAAAGTTATAATGAGATTTCTCAAAGCAAATGCAGAGAAAACCAGAGAATATGTCTTGTGCGCGTCCCAGGGGGTTCAATTACTGCGAAATGACACAATCAGACATGATGGATAACTGGCCACAACTAAATGTGTTTGGAGTGCAACTTCACAAACAGTAATGTAGTGAAATGCGTAATTGCCTCTGAATGCGCGTGGTATTTCGATGCACGTGAGAGCAGATTTCGGACTCAAAATTACCAAATTACCTTCAGTCATTATTTCTCTCAATGTCACTAAGCATTAGTCCATTTTTCCATCTCTACGGCATTACCTTGATGGAAAATGGTAATGAAGATGCATAATGAAGAGAGCTAATATTGTGCGTTCAATAAGACAACCTAATAAAGGCAGTAGATGTCCATCCATGACCAGACAGCTGAAGTTTATTATCGGACAGATGACTGAATTACCTCCTGAAAACAAGGTAAATGTCTGTTGAATGCAGTGCCAATGTTTCTCGAAGGGGATTATTATTGTTTGCAGTAGCAAGCTTCACCTTTGCTTATGTACTCATCGGTTAAGGCGCATGCAGTCGTATTTACCGCTATTGAATTTTCCTGGGAGAAATCCAATTGTTTCAATAGAAATCCACAGAAATACACTTCTATGCAAGCTTTGCTTCATACATCACTAAACTTTTTTTTTTTTTTTTTACCTGTAATATATCGCAAAAATTTTGCTAATGTGATGAGATTTGAATGAAACCTAAAACTAAAGGTTTGGTCACACTTACCATTCGGCCGATTTCCATGGGTAAAATCCATAGGAATTAACACAATTGAGATTTTCCAGTCCAGATTTCGAAATTTGCTTGTGAAATTTTGCTAATGTTACTACATCTTGAGTAGTATAGTCACCATGGATTCAGAAACATCTTAGTAGCCTAGCAACCACCAGGGCTGGGTAGGTTACTTTTGAAATGAGTTTCACTACAGATTACAAAATACATGCTTTAAAAAGTAATTTGTAACGTATTTCGTTACATTACTCAAGTTTAGTAACTTAATCTAAATACTTTAGAATACTTTGGAATACTAATAAGTGTGGAACAAACACAAAAAAGGTCATTGTGAGTTTTTATCTCACAATTCTGACTTTTTCCCTCAGAATTGCGTGATATAAAGTTGCAATTGTGAGTTATAAAGTCAGAATTATGAGATATAAACTCACAATATTGAGAAAAGTCAGAATTATGAGATATAAACTCACAATATTGAGAAAAGTCAGAATTATGAGATATAAACTCACAATATTGAGAAAAGTCAGAATTATGAGATATAAACTCACAATATTGAGAAAAGTCAAAATTATGAGATATAAACTCGCAATATTGAGAAAAGTCAGAATTATGAGATATAAACTCACAATATTGAGAAAAGTCAGAATTATGAGATATAAACTCACAATATTGAGAAAAGTCAGAATTATGAGATATAAACTCACATACTAAATTCACAATTGCAAGAAAAAAGTCAGTATTCCAAGTTTATATCTCCCAATTCTGACTTTATAACTTGCAATTGTGAGTTTAAATCTCGCAATTCTGAGAAAAAGAAGTCAGAATTGTGAAACACAAACTCACAATTGTGAGGGAAAAAACAAATTGTGAGAAAAAGTTGCAGTGACGAGTGAATTATAAAATGACTCACAAAACATGAAAACAGTCGTGGATCATCAGGTCATGACAGGACAGTTCAGTTGACAGTTGAGCATTTTTTTTTATAAATTCAGTCATTTTGTCTTGTTCAGGACAGAACTAAATAAAAATAACAACATTTTTATGATCCTCTTAAAAGTATTAAAATGTTGATGAAACTTAACTCCTCTTTTTCAGACGGTCAGAGTCAGAGAATCACCAATCGCTGTTTAAATGACATTAAAACTCAAAGTAATCACTTTGGTAATCTAAAACACTTTTCAGATGTAACTGTAATCTGATTACCACCCATTTAAAATGTAACTAATGAAATACAGTTACTCAAATTTTGTATTTTAAATACGGAACTAAGTTACTTGTATTTCGTTACTCCCCAACCCTGGTAACCACTTATAAAGTCTAGCAGCCATCTTGGACTACCAGCCCCAGCAATATGCTAAAAATCACTCAAATACCAACCAATGCCGATGAAGACGCTGCCATCTGTTTAACACCAAACACTCCAGCTAAGCATCATGGAGGTGAGTTTTACACAGGTAAACACAATTTTAATTAAAAATCAAGTTAGTGACATGCTGCTAACATTTCTGTTTCTATTCTTCTTAGATGTGAATGTGTTTGATTATATTGTGCGGCAGGCAAGACGCATCTGCGTGTGGAATATCCTGTAGAGACACCATGTGATGCATGTCTTCAATAACAGCACATTTCTAATCTGCTGGAAAGGAACGCTGATGGTTTGTGAATCAAAGCCCCTCTTTTATTACTCCATCTGTTTCCTCTGGATATGGCCGGCATTGGGTTTCTCGGTTGTAACGCCACATTTGATTTTGTCTCGCTTTTCGTTTACTCGCACTCCTCCCTAATTTCATTTTTTGTCTATTTAAGAACGCCTCCCATAGGGACAAAATCAAACAAGCAAGCACAAATGAGATCTTCAACATCTCAGTTGTTTCTCCTGGACGGCAATGAGATTAGATGGACAGCAAATGAAGACTGAACTCCTACTCAGAATTATTCTCCAGAATCCCAAGAACCCGAGAGTCATTTCACACACGAGTTCGAACAGCCTCTCAAACTGCGCTCTGATTTTAACATCACCACCTACTGGTCATCTTCCAACTTGATTCTGCCTGTCATTGTGATCATGGTATTTCTTTTTTCCTTCATGCAAAGTCCAACAATACCAATTTTTCCATGGTTTACATTCTGCCTTTTTAATGTTGTGTCTTTGCAATTTTTTTGTTGTATTGAAGTGAAATTATTGATTGAATTATTAAATTATCTACCTAAAATAATCTAAAAATCTAAAATATACATAAAATTGTATAATAATAAATTAATAAATATTTTATATTCACTCATATAGATCAGGTTATGTATATATATATATATATATATATATATATATATACACACACACACACACATATACACATATATACATACATTTACACACACACACACACATATATATATATGTATATATATATGTATATATATATATATATATATATATATATATATATATATATATCCTAAACTGGTCTTTATGAGTGAATATAAAATATTTATTAATTTATTATTATACAATTTTATGTATATTTTAATACATTGTATAGTTGTATAGATTATTTAATAATTCAATAATTTAATCATGAATTATTTGTTGTATATAATTTGCATGAATATATTTATGCAGTCATAAAGAGCAGTTTATGATAGATTAAATAGAGGAGACCGTAACTAAAATTATACAATTAGATTTGTCCAGTCCCTACAATGAACATTTTTAAAATGTCCTGATATTTCTTGGTAATGTGGGAATCCTGTAGAATGAATTCAGACGTTGCTCTTTAAATCAGGCCAATTAAACTTTATTTTATGTCTATATTCTTACTGTACTATGTCAGCCATTGTTTTTTTCTGTTTCTTCCAAGGAACTTAAGGAGACAAACACATTACTTGAATGAAACAAGTGAAAACTCAACCGGACCAGAGCAGGTGTCCTCGAGCACCTCACTCCCACAGAATGCAGGACGGCATCCAGATCCACTTATCTGGAGGATAAATCCAGCTGCACCACCAAAATATTTGATGGGCTCAGAGGAGCCTGTGATCATGTGACTCTCTGAGCGCTCAGGCTGTAAAATAACAAAGCACGGGTTAAACAAAGACAAACGCCAGCAGATGTGTGGGAGCAGCAGGCTCCGGATCAGTCAACAGACATGTAAAGCCGCCCGATTCACTTCTCACGGTTAAACATTTGTCATCCGCATCCACTCAGAGCCAAGCTTTTGGCAAGCATCTTTATCGTTTCTTACCACGTTGCTGCCACACAAAGATATACGCGACTAAAAACATCATGTAGCGTGCAGACCCGTAGGAAGAATCACAAATGAGATCCCAAACTGATATGAGATTACATGGAGACTTTTGCTTAAACGAAAAGAAAAGACTGCAATCAAAGTCATTGCAGTTATTTTTTATTTCACGTAAGAAATCAAATAATATCAGAAATCTTTGACCTTGTGGGGACGTTTCTTCATCACAATCATTTTTTTGAAAATGTAAAAATGCGGAATGCTTTCTGTCGTGGGTAAATTTAGCTTTATAGGATTGAATAAGCAGTTTAATTGTTTATGGAAAGTCCCCGTAACACATGAGAACATGTGTGTTTAAATAGACAGATGCTGCAATTATTATTGAATCATTATGGTATCATGGCAAATCTGAGCACAGTTTGAGACATTTCCAAGGGAGACACATTACAGATTGCATTCATTCATTCATTCATTCAAAAAAAAAAAAAAAATGCTGGGTTAAAAATGGACAAACCCAGTGTTTTTTTTAACCGGTTGGGTTATTTAACTCAATTGACCCTTCACAAAACCTGCCCCCTGTTGCTATGTCCGACACACGCCACACATCATGTTCTCACGAAATGAAAAATACATAGAGGAGCAAAGAGACACTGACAACGCATGAAACAGTTTCACATTTAACATATTGTAATTTTTTAAAGAAGTTTAAACAATTAATAGCGTCTAGTGTGTGTTTAATGTGTGGTGACAGATCGCTGTAGCTCCTCGTGAAGCGATCATCTCTTCATACTAGTTCATTTATAGCATCAAATAAACATGAATGAACATCAGAAGGAATGTTGTTTCAAGCGCGGAAAGACGTGAGGACACACAATTTAACAAGTTCACCAACGTTAATCTACTAACTCCCCTTTGAGGGACAAAATGGCGGATTCAGGGTTATGATTGGTCAGATCACCTGTCAATCAAACTGTTTGCAAAGGGTCAGTTATTGTTTAAACAATATGTCTCGCTTAAAATGAAGGTTGGAAATTAAAACATGGACATAATTACTGAGGCAACAATAATAATCAAAAGGTGAATATTTAATAAAGCAATTTAATAAATGTTTATTATTTAATCATTATTTCTTAAACGTGTTAATGTTCATTCATTTAACTTATTAATAAATGTTCATTTCCAACCTATTTTGGGTTCATTTTAAGCAACAATACAGTAATTTTTAAACAACAGTTGAATTAAATAAAACTACCCAGCAGTTTAGGCAAAGATTTAACCCAACTTGGTTTATTTATTCATGCAAGAAAAACAGGAATTTGCATTTGCTCTCCATTAAACCTCATTGTTTAAAAACAAAATTGTAATTTTTTCTCTTTCCTAGTGTTATATACTGCATTTTTTTTTTTTTTTTTGACAAATGTGATTGGTCATGCATCTAGAGAGCATGCATACTGTGCTCAGTATACATAGTCCTAAACATTCTGAATTTGGAATATCATATAGTCCTACAATTTCTGCCATATGAAGCTGAAATGATAATATGCTATTCTGAATTTATGCTACTTCTGAAGCTCTCAGCTGCTAAATGCAACATAATTACAGCTGGCGCTGCCCTCTAGTGGTGTGGGACTCTCTGTATGACAGTACTCAGAGCTCATTTAGCATGTTTCATAATGAGCAGCTGCTGCCTGTCTGTGTCTGTGGGGAGTAGGGGGGTCACGGATACCTGCTTCCTGTGGTCCCCAGCAGATGGCCCTTGCTTTCTGGCACCGGAGTCGCAGACGCCACCGGTCCCATTCAGATCCCCTGGGCCAAATTAGAGGCCATTAATAGAGTTACTCAGAGCGGCATAATGGGTTGATAGGCAGCTCCGACTGATCTGAGACCTGTCCTTTCACAGCTTCCTCTTGTGTCAGAGTGTTTAGCACAGCATGTCGTAAAATTCTGTGAAAGACAAACACAACACACCACCTGATAAACACGCTTCGTGTGAGTCGTGAGGGAATCTGTTTTGCGGAACGGAATCTTTTGCAACCTCTGAAAATAGAGAATGTTAGGGTGTATTTTCTCAAAGAACTCCGTTTTCCCGCTAATTAGCATATGCTAGAGTGGCATATATGAGTAAAAGAAGAACTAAAAAGAATTGCTGTGTTAATCTCACTTCATTTTGTTGGTGTAAAGTAAGCAATGCATGATTTTGCTCCTCCACATATTAAAAACATAAATACAGAAGTACAACAAAGGTCATCCACTTTTTATTATCTGACATTTATAAAATGCCCAGTATAAATATATTGATATGAAGTATATTAATTATTACATGAGCCTAATTTCTTATGTAAGTATAAAATAACTGCTTTTTTACTATAAGGATAACATCATAATATTTATATATAACATATGATATATTTTAAATACATTTTCTGCATGGGTTTAAAAATGTAAATATATGTCTAAATAAATGAATCTCATTACTTTATGGGAGTATAAAAGTGCTTTACTTCATTATATGTACATACTTTAATATTGATAAAAATGATCAGAATATCATATTTTAATTAAAATTCTTAAAGTCGATGTTTTCTTTTTTATGTTCAAAACCTATTGTTAATAACTATAGTTTTAACTACATTTCCTCATGTTGTCATGTGATCTGAATTTGTCAGCAGTGAAATGGAACTTTGATTGGCATGGGCTGGAGGGAAAATTAAAGGGGCGGAGTCAATTTTGAACCTGACTTTTCCAACCAATCAACATTAACGAGTGATAGGGAGTTGTTATATCCTTTGAGAACTCAGAAGAATGTGTAGAGAGACCAACAATGGGAAGTTCAGTGGTTTTTGATTTTATAATTATACTGTCATGTGGATTATTGGGTTGCGCTGAACAATTGAACTTACGGCAACAATTTTTAAACCAGGACTGGAGTCAAAATGCTGTCTTTAGACAGCCAGAGCAAGGGCCTGCAAGAACTGATCAAACTGCGTCAGGCTTTGCACCCAACATGTTTCAAAAACTTTCTGAATCCAGGGGACCTGTGGCTCCTTGGAGACCTGCCCCAGCATTGGGACAAGAGCTACCAATGCAAGCACAATCCCAGAGAACCAACTATGCACCCATTCCCATTCCACCTAGCAAGCCTTTGCGAAGCCAGGTGAATTTTGGACTGCCAAAACCTGAGCAAACGGATGAGATGTTCTCACAAACACAAAAGGGATTCCAGAAGCCCATTCCAGGTCCTGACCTCTATCCTGACCTCAAGGATGAGTTGGTTATGGGGCCAGAGTTTGTACCCAATGTGCCAGAGCCGGCAAACACCGTAGCGGTGGATTGTGGCGAGGTCTCCGTCAAAGTGCAGGTGAAGCAAGATTTCTTGGGAAACAATCAGTTGGTCAACCCCTCTGATCTGACGTTGGGTGGTTGTCCATATGTTGGATTTGATGACCATGCCAGGATTGTTTCCTTCAAATCGGCGTTACAAGGATGTGGAAGCACACCAATGGTACTGTATGTCCTGATTGGCGTTGATGCTTTAGCTGTTTACGTCTGTTTTCTAGTTATGATCCTGCTATTTGGGACAAGGTTTTTCGTAACCTTTTTAAATTGAGATGCTTTGACAGGCGATCTGACCAATCATAACCCCGAATCCGCCATTTTGTAAGACAAAGCGGTCAGGGGAGTTAGTAGATTAAACTCTGTGGACTTGAAATTGAAAAATTGTGTGTACTCACGTCTTGAAACAACATTCCTTCTGATGTTCGTTCCTGTTTATTTGATGCTATAAATGAACTAGTATGAAGAGATGAGTAGATACAGCGATCTGTCACGACACATTAAATTTGTTTAAACTTCTTTAAAAGTGACAAAATGAGACTTTTTGTTTCATATCAAAAGTAACCTGCTGTCTTGTCCCTTGACGCATTGTCAGTGTCCTCTTTGCTCCGTGATATCTTTCGCTGTGTTGTGAGCACATGGCTTATCGGACATGGCAACAGAAACTAAAGGTCTTGGCTAATGGAATTATAACTGACAAGGAGCATCTCAACATGGCCACCTGATAAAGATAAATGTGTAATATTAAAATATGTGATTGGGAGACTTTCACTATTTAATGATTTAGTTTGGTATTTGTTGATAGTTTTATGCATTTATTGTTTGTATGCAATTTATTTAATTGATTTGTCCTGTTTTTGTATTTTGTTTTTCTTCTTGATCATTTGATTTTTAAACACATGTACTTATTTGTGGACCATTATTTCTTTTCAGATGACTGAAGATTCACTTGTCTATTCCTTTGTTTTGGCGTATTCCCCTTCACCTGTTCCCAACGCGCCTATTGTGAAGACCAATGAAGCTATGGTCGCAATTCATTGCGTCTACCCAAGGTGATCCTCTTTAACTAGTTAACCTCTTTAAATCTTTCAAACTAATGCATCACGACAACCAGTCTTTAGTTTAAAAGAGCTGGAGTCATAAGCAGGGTTGGGGAGTAACGAAATATAAGTAACTTAGTCACATATTTAAAATACAAAATTTGAGTAACTGTATTTCATTACAGTTTCATTTTAAATGGGTGGTAATCAGATTACAGTTACATCTGAAAAGTGTTTTAGATTACCAAAGTGATTACTTTGAGTTTTAATGTCATTTAAACAGTGATTGGTGATTCTCTGACTCTGACCGTCTGAAAAAGAGGAGTTAAGTTTCATGTTTTCCACTGTTTTCATGTTTTGTGATAGTTGTTTGAGTCATTTTATAATTCACTTTTTCTCACAATTAGTTTTTTCCCCTCACAATTTTGAATTTGCATTTCACAACTCTGACTTTTTCTCAGAATTGTGAGATTTAAACTCTCAATTGCAAGTTATAAAGTCAGAATTGGGAGATATAATCTTTTTTTTCTTACAATTGTGAATTTAGTATGAGTTTATATCTCATAATTCTGACTTTATAACTCGCAATTGCAACTTTATATCACACAATTCTGAGGGAAAAAGTCATAATTGTGAAATAACTTGCAATGACCTTTTTTGTATTTGTTCCACACTTATTAGTATTCCAAAGTATTCTAGAGTATTTAGATTAAGTTACTAAACTTGAGTAATGTAACGAAATATGTTACAAATTACTTTTTAAAGCATGTATTTTGTAATCTGTAGTGAAATTCATTTTAAAAGTAACTTACCCAGCCCTGGTCATAAGCCTGAAGAGCTCTCTTTATGACGTTTTTTTTAGTTCAACATGCAAAACAAGCAAAATTCCCAAATGTTTCCTCCATTCACTTATTAGCAGTATTGGGGGTTAACTAATTATAAGTGACGCAAATTGCGTAATCGGATTACTTTTAAGGAACTAGTAAAGTAACAAATTACTTAAATTTACAACAAAATATCTCGGTTACTTTTTCAAATAAGTTACTTTGTTTTCCTATTTATTGACTGACACCTCTCCTGTCCACATCTTGAGAGAAATGGGAAGTGCAGCGGCATTATTTCAGCACATCTGAAAGGTTTGAGCCGTGACCACTATTGCACTATTGCGTGAATTTGCGTTTCCTTCAGCCTGAGGCTCATTTGTTTTAGTTTAGGTGTGAAGAGACCTTTACACTTACCAAAAATGGTTCAAGCTAACCCAGCTCAGGGAAAATGTAACACAACGGCAATGGAGTGATGCAGTTATTGCTTTTAAAAATAACTTCCCCAACATTGCTTCACGTTAATGTATATTTAACCTCCTAAATTTGCTATATAAATTATATAGTTGTCATACTCGGGTTCTCCACCTACTGTACATGGTTTCTTCTAACTTTCAGGAAACACAATGTGAGTAGTAATGCATTGCATCCCACCTGGATTCCCTATGATGCAACCAGAGCTGTCGGAGAATATCTACACTTTTCTCTTAAGCTTATGACCGGTAAGCGGTCTTTTAGCATGATTGTGTTCTTAACCTGAATGTCTTCATTGGATTAACTTAACCTGTCCTACAGATGACTGGAAGTATGAGCGACCCTCTAACCGCTTCATTCTGGGAGATTTGATAAACCTGGAAGCCTCGGTGGTCCGTGCTAATCACGTTCCCCTCCGGGTGTTTGTGGAAAGCTGCGCAGCTACTTTGGGCCCCAAAGGGGAAACCACCACCGTCTACACGTTCATCGAGAACAGCGGGTGAGAGACTATTCCAGACAGAACTATTGAACTATTGCGCCTTTGTGTTTATATGGTTAAATGAAATCTTTAGATGCATGGTGGATGCCAAGCTGACAAATTCCAGATCCAGGTTCATGCCCAGGATGCAGGACGACAAGTTACAATTCCAGATCGAGGCGTTCGTATTTAAGCAAGATTCCCATGGATCGGTGAGTCCATTACTGGATTACCTTTAGAGGTTCAACAGCTTGTCACTGAGGTTGTACCCTTAAAAGGACAACTTCGTACCTTAGAAACCCCTAAAAGTTGCATGAATAGTAATCTGTATCCTTGAATTAGTACTTTTGAAGATGCAAAGATGTCCGTGCACTTTCTTCTGAGAGTATACAGTTCCGTTTACACTTGATTCAGATCAGCCATTTGTTAATCAGATTGAGTTCAGTTTTGTTTTTCTCTTCCAGATCTTCATCACTTGTTATTTAAAGGCAACATCCAGTCCTGTTGACATGATGAACAAGGCCTGCTCGTTTGTTCGAGAAACAAACCGGTATGGGTGAAGTAATGTCGGAAGCAAGTTTACGGTTCTCTGTTCAACATCCATTGAGTATATATTCCCATGTTTCCTCACAGCTGGACTGCTGCGAACGGAGACGATCAGGCGTGTGGTTGTTGTGAGTCCAGCTGCGCCGTGAGGAAGAGCAGAAGTCTGGATTCTGACGGTACTGTTTCACTCTCAAATCCATGCAGATGTATTTGGAACGCTGTTAACTACTGCTGTGCAACTTGAATATTTCAATCCCTTTTGCATTTTAAGATTCCGTATTGGAAGATGAGGCTACTATTGGACCGATTATTGTCCAGGAGCTACAACCAGTGGAGGAAGAGCCTTTAGTGGGAATTTATGAGTCTTCTCCGGTGTCATCGAAAGATGCAGGTGACTGACATCACAAAAGATGGATTTAGCATACAGTGTCCCCAAAATGCAAACTGCCATTCAAAAGTTTCAGGTCGACGCATGCAGTCATGTGAAAAAGCTAGGACACCCTGTTGAATTCCATGTTTTTCCTGTATATAAAAATAAAAATAATAATAATAAAAATATTTGGTCCTTGGCAGGTCTTAATTTGGAAAATAAAACTAATTTGAAAAGCCCATATATTTGAATTGCTCTCCTTACTCCAGTGATCAAAGCTGAATTTTCAGCATCATTCCTCCGGTCTTCAGTGTCACATGATCCTTCAGAAATCATTCTGATATGCTGCTTGAAACATTTCTTACTGATGTTAAACCGTTCTGGTTCCAAGTCATGGATATAGAAGTTCTCAAACATTTTTATTAATATAGTAACCCACAAGGTTGTAATTCCATTGTAGTAATGAAAATAATTGTAAAAAGTGGCTTGGATTTTGATTTATCAATGGCCATGAGATTTAGTGCCACTGTATATACAGTGATTTGTCACTGTCCAGTATCCATGTCATAACCCTTACTCTTTCACCTTCCTCCTCCTCCTCTAGAGAACCCCATCCAGTTGGTGCTCCTGACGGCTTTGGTGGTTGCACTTGGAATTTTGTGTGTCATTATCCTCGGAACGTTGTTTTACCGAAGACGCAAGAAACCGCCTGCTTTGAGTTGTGAATGTGAATAAAAGCTGTTTTGTCCAACGGGTATGTTTGTTTCCTTAGTCTGTTGCCCGCAGTTAGTTGGTTAAAGCCCATTAGGTTCTTGTTTCTGTTCAGGGAATCCCATCTGTGGTAAATGACCCATCAACTTGCTGATGTGGCGCTGTTTACCGGTTCGGAACACGGTAACAATTTGCTATTCACGGCTTTCCACTGTGCACTGTTAAGTGGCTACATGTGCAAGTGTGATTGTATGCTTTCAGAGGAAAGTTAAATTCAGACTAGTAGATCTGACTGTTCTATTGCTCAACCACTTTATAATAGGAAAATTATCAGTTTTACACTAATGTAACTAACTGTGAGTTTTTTTTTAATGGAAAGTTAGTTACACACAGGTCCATGTCAAACTCATAACTCACTTAAGTTTGGTCTCATTTTAAAGAAGACCCTTGACAGATTATTCAAGTAAAGATAAAAAAAAATTCAATTGAAAAGCAAGAAGTTTAAGCAAATGAACAATATCTAAAATATTTGAGACATGTTGAACTCTAACACTACTAGAAAATCAAACCCATGAATCTTAACAAACTGTATTCCAAATTTAAGGTGAAAATGAGCGTTCAGTAAGGGTTTGTTTGGGTGTAGTACCGGTTTTCCCCATTAGATGTCAGCAAAACTCCACTGGCGCACAGAGTGGTTGGATTTGTGATTCCAGTTCAGTAGTTTTTCTCTCTCAAACATTACAAGCACACACACTTTTCTTTACTACACACATATGAACCCCACTCTGACATCATATCAACACACCCACACAATTACAGTTGCATCATTTATCCAACTGGCTTTATAATATGCATAAGCAGAAAACGGGAATAAAGCTAGTATTTTCTTTATAGGTAGAACCCTGAGAAAACCGGAAAAAAATCTGGTAAAAAATAGTAAAAATTAAAATTTTGAATCCTTGCCAACACGATGAAAGCCTGTTAACAAAGATTGCATCATTTTATAGTTAAACAGCCGTGCTATTAAAAAATGCAGTTTCAATGGGGACGTTTTTGCATTTAAAGTCCTGAGAGGAACTATTTAGTGGACCTAGTGCAAAATAGATTTATTAAAGGAAATGGGGGTGAAATAGTCAAATTCCAGTAAAAATACACCCGTTATAACAACAAGGGTTGTTAAAGCAGTTATTTATAGTGTTACAAAAGTTTTAATTTCAAATAAATGCTGCTCTTTTCAACTATATTTAATAAACTAAAACACTGTTTTTGATGGAGTATTTTGATGAAATGTTTTCATTGATGTTTTTAAGCAGCAAATCGGCATATTAGAATCATTTCTGAAGGATCATGTGATCAATGATGCTGATCACAGGAATGAATTACATTCTAAAACATTGTAATAATTCTTTATATTAACTTTATTTAATAATAAAGTTTTTACTGCATCTTTGGTCAAATAAAAGCAGACTTTATGAGCATTAGAGATGCATAAAAAAAAATACCAACCCCAACTTTTGATCAGTCGTGTATTTTCTAAATTGGTTTGGTTATATAAACTATAATGGACCTGAATGCATTTTTGGTCACATTTGTTTTATTGTATTTCTCCAAAGAATATGAGACTAATATAAAACCCATTGCATAAAAATGGCTTTTATATTTTGGTGGCGGAGTTTGATGGTCTATGTCATGCGTTGGTGAAAGGGACTGGATCCGCGCTCCTGGGAACAGGAAGACAAATAGACGTAATTAAAATGGCCATAAAAGCAATAGGAAGCTTTATTGAAATGAAGTGGGGTATGGAAGTATAATGGTGTGTTTGTAGCCAGCTGATGTCGTGTAATATTGGTGTGTTTTACAAACACATCCATTGACTCGCAATGACCCAGTAATGAGTAATAAACCTCAAGGTTTATGGTGTGGCAGTTTGCTGCCTTCCGAAAACCCCAAAAGAGAGAGAGAGATAGAGAGAGAGAGACAGAGAGAGGGAGAGGGAGACAGAGAGAGAGGGAGAGGGAGAGAGAGAGAGGGAGAGAGAGAGAGAGAGAGAGATACAGAGAGAGAGAGAGAGAGAGAGAGAGAGAGAGAGAGAGAGAGGGAGAGAGAGAGAGGGAGAGAGAGAGAGAGAGAGAGATACAGAGAGAGAGGGAGAGAGAGAGAGAGAGAGAGACAGAGAGAGAGAGAGAGGGAGAGAGAGAGAGAGAGAGAGAGAGAGAGAGAGAGAGAGAGAGAGAGAGAGAGTGCTCATATGGAAATCATTATAATTCATGGCAGTTATGATAAATGACTAAACGTTGTTGTGAATTAAAATCATATATCTTTGACTAGATGATTCCAGTCACATAAAATATTTGTACCTAAAATAAATGTTAAAAGGAATTAAACTTACATTTAACAATTGAATAAATCAAAATGACTGAAGCAAAGCCATATAAGGTGAGCAAATATTTAACTTAAGTGTTTTTTGTTTTGTTCTCTCTTCCATGTTTGTTCATGTTCAGGATCGTTCTGATCTTATTTTTAAAGAATTCACTGACATATTTATGCTATTTATGGATTCAAAGCAAGCAAATCTGTCTTGGTTTTTTACTGTTTCTGTGTTGGAAATATTTTTTTTTCTTTTTTATACTTTATATATAAAGAAATAATAAAAAAGGGGGTAAAAACCTGCAAATATTGCAGAAAATCCTTCTTTTAAATTGTATTTTGTGCTGTTTTCCAGTATAAAGTCTAAATATCTTTTTAAAAAAATGTTAAAATTACTTTTAAAATAATCTTGAATGTATATGTATGTATGTTTGAAATTCCCAGTGATCAAAGTTGAATTTTCAGCATCATTCCTCCAGTCTTCAGTGTCACATGATCCTCCAGAAATCATTCTGATATGATGATTTGCTGCTCAAGAAACATCAAATTTTACTATCAAATTTTTTGTCAGGATTCTTTGATGAACAGAAAGTTCAAAAGAACAGCATTTATCTGAAATAGAAAGATTCTGTAACATTATAAATGTCTTTACTGTCACTTTCCATCAAGTTTAGTGCATTTGTGCTGAATAAAATATCAATTTGTTTCCAAAAAAAAAAAAAATGTAGTGGATAATGTTACAAAAGCTTTATATTTCAGTATTTTCATATTTGTATTTGTACACATGTGTAAAGTGTGTATATATATATATGAAAAAAGATTATATTTTTTAAAATAATTTATCTCAAATATGTATTTTTTTCTATGTATAACTCAATAAATCTATTGTATTTATTATTGTATGTTCTCGTATAACAGCCTTTTTGTGTCAGCATATAAATGTAATTATAATATAGATACATGTGTAAATGCATAGCAATTTAAATCGTTACTACTCTGTATTTTTTGCCAACTTATGAATGACGTCTCTCTGGATTCGCACTGTCGTTTCTTTTGTGTAGCGTGTTTACGAGAAGCCTTACTAATCTTCAAATAAAGTGCTTGAGTGAGTTATTGTACTCTTTCTCTGTCAATGACCCTGCTCTTCTTGCTTGAATGAGGGAGGTAGACTGACCATGATAAAGATGACAAAAGCCTCCTGTCGTGGAGCGAGACGACCCCTGTCAGAGCTCATAATTAACCCCCTTAATTAAGACCCCCGTCAACAATGAAATGTTCATAATGGAGAGGAGATTTAATTACCTTTCTCTTGCAGCCCAAGATCCAGACACTCAGGAAACAATTAAGTTCCTCTTAGTCTGTGTAATGGCCGTGAGTCTGGGCTTCACTGACCTCCTCTATTAATAACACATATGATGTCTTCAGATCACAGACTTCACTTCAGTGTATTCAGGAAATGATGAGGTAATTGTCTTTGTAAAATGAATGAACAAAGAGGTTGTTTCAGCGGCTAATAGGTGATGACGACTTATGACCGGTCATGGGTCTCAGTTAATATTTTTATATGTATTACTAAATGTTGAAATGAACATGAACTAAGATGAACAAATACCGTATTTTTCCCTTATATCTCATCTTTGATCACCAAAATGGCATATTTTCCAGTGAAAAAAAGCATTCATGCCTTAAAATAGCTTGAATGTAACTCTACACCCTTTCCTCATTTCGTATTCGTGGAACAATGAATATGCAAATGAGCCCCGCCTCCACGAGCTCAGAGATCCACTTGGTCAACTTACTGAGGTAAACGCTGGTTAAATTCAGCCATATTTGAACCAGAAACGGATTCAGAAGAAGTGGAAGAGTGAATTATAATAATTATACCGATGTGTCAGAATGGTAATGGCGCTCTACAACGTCAGACACTTAGCGGTGATTAATATGAACAGCCTTTTGAATGACTACGTTATCAAAGAGCTGCGTCTGAATTCGCGTACTGTTGAGCAGGTACTACATTTACATTTAAATTTACTTCACGAACAATGAAAAATACATTCTATAAAGTACGAATGCTTATGATTGAAGTCCATACGTACTACAACCGCCATGTTGTTACTGTCACATGACTTACCAGCGTCAGTTACGTCCCTTCAACTCCATTCACAAAACCTCTCCCATGGCCTCATGGGATAGTAAAGCGCCCATCGCATGAGAACTTCAGAATCTCACTTTTTTTTTTTCTCGAGTACTATGAATTTGGACATACTCTGTCCGCGTTCTGTTTTTCATGTTCTCTATAGTATTCGATTTCGGAAGCAGCGCATGTTCCCGTTTGCCATCTCACAGTCAGACAACAGCCTTCTAAAAATCAGTATCCTTAGAAATGCATTAGTCGACAAAAGCATATAGATAATATACATCTGCATAATTCAACCGCTATATTGCTAAATGTAGCCTACCCGATTTTTCATATCAACAGATTTTTCATATATATTATCTAGTGATAAATGATTTCAACACTGCTTCATAAAGCTTTGCGAATCTTTTCTTTCGAATCAGTGGTTCGGATCGCCAAAGTCACGTGATTTCAGTAAAGAGGCTTCATTTGAATCACTGATTCGAAACAAAAGATTCGTAAAGCTTCATGAAGCAGTGTTTTGAAATCGGCCATCACTAGATAATATATGAAAAATCTGTTGTTTTGAAATTGGCCAAAGCTAGATATTGTTGAAAAATCGTTATTTTATTTTTTTACAGAAAGTATTCTCGTCGCTTTATAATATTAAGGTTGAAGCACTGTACTCACATGAACTGTTTTAAATTAGTAGCTTGAGAGGTTTGGTGATATTGCTGTCAATAGAGACTCACTGAACCATCGGATTTCATCAAAAATATCTTCATTTTTCTTCCGAAGATGAACGAAAGTCTTACAGGTGTAGAACGACATGAGGGTGAACGAACCCTTTAATGATAGGCTAAAACCCGCCCGCAGGTGGATGCGATTGGTCACAACATATTTGTGACGTAAGCAACGCCAGCGATTTCAAACCGCGTTTTTGAGAATCATCTTTGGTAAAATGCAGTTTTAAAGAGAAAATACTCAGCAATGCTGTCGACTTCTGAATTTACACATGGTTTGTTTTAAAGCATATTAAAAACACCACTTAATGGACAAATTTTAAGTTTAAATCTAGACTAAAAACGCATCTATTTAACCTGGCATACACATGACACATATCAATTTATGTCTTAATATCCGTTAAAGGATTGTTGGGCTGCGTAGATCAGGTCAGCCGGAACCGGGAACACTTCCTATAACACCAGATGTACTCGTTACATCAGAAGAAGAATGGTGTCTACGCTAATTTTAGTCTCTCTGCTTATCCTGAGGTTTACCATTTAACGGGACTGGTTGGGGGTTTATCCGGGCCGTGTCCGGGTCGGATGTGTGCGGCAGCAGCGTGACCCTGGGGTGTCGGCGGAGACTGTGTGAACTATCTCATCCCTTGTGAAGGCCTTACCGACACATCAGCCAGTGGCACAGATCCTCAATAAACCGTCCCATACCGGCGTGATCAAAAAGATCTTAAACCAGATGGAACTGGATTAAATATTTTGACTGTTGCGACTCCAATCGGACTTATGACCTGTAACTCTGCCTGAGTATCGGACAAGTGTTCACTGTTGACCAGAGGAGAACTGACCCACGACTAAGCCTGGTTTCTCCCAAGGTTTTTTTTTTCTCCATTTTGTTGGAGTTTTGGTTCCTTGCCGCTGTTTCCTTTGGCTTGCTTAAGTTTAGGACACTTGCTTGATATTCAGCAGTGTTTTTGATATGCCTGCATTGGCGCCGCTGTATGTGAACTGACCTGAGGCGGACGATTACGTCACTGTTTTCTGCAGTGCTGATATACATAAATTAACTAGACTAATAACTATTGATCTTTACAACGGAATGAATCAATAATATATAGAATAATCTGGACAATGACACCATTTTCTTTGGGAGCTGCTGTGCAGCCAAAATTATTTGCCAATTATTAATGTAAAGCTGCTTTGCCACAATTTGCATTGTAAAAAGCGCGACATAAATAAAGATGACTTGACTTGACAAATAAACAACATTATAAACTTTATTTTCACGACTAGGCTAATAGAGTTAACGAATGTTATCCAATGGAACGTCATTGTAAAGTGTTTCCATTAGGTGATTAGAAAGTAACTGTGCAGAACCAATGCAAACAGTGCACAGATTGAGAATAAAAATAATAAGATGTATATAAATATTATTGTTTATAATATTAAGACTAAGACTTAATCATTAAGACCTGTTCCAGTGCTGAACGAGAACCAGAAACAAGAAAAAACACGCGATCCGAATCCAAAACCCACTAAAATTCCCCACAGCTTCCTGAAAATCTCTGTGAGAGCACATCTTTGTAGCGAGGACACACACTCCCGTCCATGTATCCTACTGCATTGTGCTGGTTTTAAGTTTTGTAGTGGATAAAAGCATGCAAATTTGTTGATTTAGCTTATTCATTTTTCCCCCCAGATGTGAACATGTGTAATGCGTCTGGAAACATGCATGCATAATACAAGAAAAGAAGAATAGAATAGAGAAGAATAAAATAAACAGAGTAACAGGGTTTATGTGTCATGTGTGCAGAAAAAATTGACCTTACCCTCAGCACAATGCAAAACAGACTGTGTTCGCAAAAGAATGTGTACAGTGGTCTATATTATGCTCACTAAGTGAATTTTCTGTGCACGGGATACCCCAAAAAATAAAAAAATAAAAACATGCTGGACCAGACCTTGAATGAACTTCAAGTAATGTCAGCTGTTATTTTAGCACTTCTTGTTTGACTCATTATTTGATAGTAAAGCCAAATGTAGGTGCATTTTTATTTATGTATCATATAAGCCGTGTGCAGAATTATTAGTCAAGTTGATTTTACGATCATATTTTTTTTCCCCGAGCACATTTGACCATTTCCAAACCATATCAATCTTAATATCTGCTATTAAAGGGTTAGTTCACCCAAAAAAGTAAATTCAGTCATTAATTCCTCTCCCTCATGTCGTTCTACACCCGTAAGATCTTCGTTCATCTTCAGAACACAAATGAAGATATTTTTGATGAAATCTGATGGTTCAGTGAGTCTCTATTGACAGTAAGATAATGAACACTTTCAATGTCCAGAAAGACACTAAAACATGTTTAAAACAGTTCATGTGAGTACAGTGGATCAACATTAATATTATAAAGTGATGAGAATACTTTTTGTGCACCAAAAAAAACCAAAATAACGACTTTTCAATAATATCTAGTGATGGACGATTTCAAAACACTGATTCATGAAGCTTTACGAATCTATTGTTTCGAATCAGTGGTTCGGAGCGCCAAAGTCACAGTCAAAGGCTTCATTTACGCGATCCGAATCATAGATTCGAAACAAAAGATTGGTAAAGCTTCATGAAGCATTGTTTTGAAATCGCCCATCACTAGATAATATATGAAAAATCTGTTTCACGTGATTTCAGTAAACGAGGCTTTGTTACGTCATAAGTGATTCGCAATTTCATTACTTCACGTGACTTTGACTGTTAGATACGCGAACCAAATCACTGATTCGACACAAAAGATTCGTAAAGCTTCATGAAGCAGTGTTTTGAAATCGCCCATCACTAGATAATGTTGAAAAGACGGTTTTTTTTTTTTTTGGCGCACAAAAAGTATTCTCGTCGCTTTATAATATTAGGTTGATCCACTGTACTCACATGACCTGTTTTAAATGTGTTTTTGTATCTTTCTGGACATTGAAAGTGTTCATTATCTTGCTGTCAATAGAGACTCACTGAATCATCGGATTTCATCAAAAATATCTTCATTTGTGTTCTGAAGATGAACGAAGGTCTTACGGGTGTAGAACGACATGAGGGTGAGGAATTAATGACTGAATTTTCATATATATATATCAGGTTTAGTGTGTAATAATGCATGCAGTTTCACATACTACCTTCGGAGTAGGTACTATAGTGGGTAGTGAGGCGGTGTGTGCAGCACAACATAGCCTGTATAATGCTGCCCTCTGCTGGTGATTGAATTGATCCGGTTTGAGGCTTAACTAATGATAAGTTCCCCAAAAAAATACTTACTCACCCTTAAGTTGTTCCAAACCTGTAGTAATTTCTGTCTTTTGTTGAACACAAAAGAAGATATTTTGAAGGATGTCGCTAACCAAACAGTCGGTGTACTATTGTTTTTTTTTTCCATATATGGAAGAAGTCAACGAGTGATCACAAGGAACTTTGATTGGACCATCCTTTTACCAGCGCTGAGAAAAGTCACACTTACCACGTGACTGACTCTGCTGTGATTCGCGGCACTAGGACCATGAGGCGTCTGGCGTCTGTCCCGGTGTTATTATTGTGTAAGTCATGGATGGTGGAGTTGAACGCCGCGAGTTTCTGACTGTAAGGTCACATACAGCAACCATATACGATGAAATGTTTTAGGAGCGCTAACATCATCATAATCCATCTGAGGGCATAAATATTCAAAGACGCAGACGAAAGACTAGAAGGATCCCGGTGACATTGGAAACAGGTGAGTTACTGGCCTAACAAGTTCAGACGGTAATACTGTGGTACTTTGGTGTAAACTTGGTAATAAATAACACTATATGAGGTTATAAATAACACTTAGAAAGAAGTGCAACTGTCATGTTCTTTGGTTGTACTATATTATGCATGCAGTATTATTATTATAAATGAGGCACCATGGTCAATTAAAATAAAAACATCATTATAATAAATAAACGTAATAATATAGTGTAAGTTATCATTATAATGATTCACTCGTGAATATTCTTCAACAACAAACTTTAAAATACCTATTTATTACATTTAATAAAATTAAAAAATTGTAAATTGTAATATCATTATTATACGTATTTTTTATTACATTTATATTAACATGATATATATTTTGTTCAAATTCATTTTAAAAATCAAGTTTTATTGTTGATGTTTTTGTACATGTATAATATTCTGGTATTATTTAAATGTACCTTGGAGTACCATGTAACACCATGGTATATTACTATGTTAATAATTCTACATGCTATGATAGCAGTTGTTATTTTTAGTATTTTTGAGATACTATTATATTTCAAATCTTTTTTTATAAAGATTTAGTAGTGTATATATATATATATAGATATATATAGATATAGATATATGTATGTGTGTGTGTGTGTGAATATATAGATATGTGTGTGTGTGTGTGTATATATGTATATATGTGTGTAAATTTAATTATGGTTTTTTATGGTTCCAGTTTTAGGTTTACTTAACTATAATAACCCTGATAATACCATGGTATGATACAACGGTAGTACACGTGCACCATGACTTTACTGTGGTATTCTTTGTACCTTGGAGTAAATTCAACACCATAGAATGTGAATATGAGAAGCATAAATTACCATGGTATTACCATCTGATACCGTCCCTGTGCTATGGTCCTGCCACAGTATGTTTTTGTTGTGGGAAACGCAAGTTTATTTGCTTCCTCACCATACTATTTTTTCCAGATATTCTTTGTGTGGATCATCATCATCATCATCATCATCATCATGGTGGGGATGAAGAGTTACTGTGAAGCCGGAGTCTCCATGCAGCAGGTGTGGGTGGAGGGCGGTCTGACCCTCTGCTTCTACTTCACCCTGGTGCCGTCCGTCCTCCTCACCCTCTCCTTCCTCTTCGGCACGTTTCTGTGTATATGCTACGGCCGCTACGGCACAGACATGGAGCCCAAGTTCATTCCTCGCTCCCGACTCTACCGGCTCCAAGTGGGCCTGTCGGTGCTGCTCGCCCTGCTGGCTCTGGGCTGGATGGTGTTTCGGATCGCTCGGAGCGAAGAGCTGCCGGGATACGTGGTTCTGTACGGCTGTCTCTCCGCGACGGGCTGGCTTTGGGCCGTGGCCCTGCTGCGTCTGGAGAGAAGGAGGGTTCTGGTGCGGGACAGAACCAGAGGACACAGTACGGTTCTGCTGCTGTACTGGGCCGTGGCTTTTGCTTCTGAAAACCTGGCGTTTGTGTCGTGGATGAGCCCACAGTGGTGGTGGACTCTGGAGACGTCTGATCAACAGGTACGTGTGATTGGTCAGGAAGAATGTTGTCTATATGTTAATCAAGAGTATTTGCATATGCTAATTTGTTGCCTTTTTATTATTATTATTATTGCCTTTTATCAGCCACCAGGTGAAAAGTAATGGCATACCTCTCCTTAACATCAAGTTATGCACCAGATTGATTTACTTTTTAGTGTTTTGTATTGTATTCTCAAGTATCAACCTTTGGCACTGATTCTATTGTCCTGTCTAAAGTGGAAGTGTTTGAAAGTGGTGACAGATGTAAGATGCTGCTCACACATCATGACTCAGCATTATGGTAATTTTGTGAAAGGATTATTTGTATACAATAAGAAATATTGAGAATCCAACTCTGAATGACTCAGCAGTTCTGTTAAGTTTGCATTGTCATTAAAAAAACATATTGTTGAGTCATTTTGCGTTTTTAAATAGTAGAAAGTGACGATATTGTTGAGTCATGCTCAGTTCTGCCTGCATTCCTTCCTGGCCTCATTGGCCACACCCCAACTGTTTAAGTTTGACCAATCAGATAACAGTTTATGTGACACTGCATGACGTGGCAGTTTTACTCTGCTCACTCTTGTTTTGCTCTAAACTTTGAATGTTGAATGCAAAAATTTGCGTATTATAAAAATGTATGTTAAAAAAAATTACACTTTTTTTTGTATAGTTGTGTTTGCCTGGCATTTGTTTATATTATTATTTTTTAATTATATGTATTTAATTATTAATCAAAAAATTATCAATTAAACAATTTTATTATAATATATAAATTAAACAATTTTAAATGTATTATATAATTTTTTTAATTATCTTAATTATTTTTAATGGTAGTTATTTAATTATTATTAATCAAACACACATATATATATATATATATATATATTCTGATTTTACATTATTATTTTTAATTATATTTATTATTAATAATTAGTGGTTTACTGGTTGGTTTAATAATTAAACAATTATCATTTTATTATTATTTATTTATTATTATGTTTAATTATTAAACCATTAATACATCATCAATAATAATAAATTATTAAACAGTAAATAAATTAAATATACATTATATAATTATAAAAGTAAGTAGACCTAAAACTTAAAACTAAATCTAAATTTAAACATTTTAATATTATATTTCAGTTAATATTTTAAGTTAATAGTAATATTACTTTAACAGTTAATATTATTTCAGTTAATAGTTTATATTAATATAAGATTAATATGTTATATTTAAAATATTAATATAATATTAATATTTTACATTTAAAATACAATTTTTTATGTTTTAAATTTGGAACCCCATTCGAATGCTACAATTGTTTTTATTGGTAACTTATTAATTACAGAAGACAAATTCAGTTGGACGCGCTGGATAAATTGCAGTCAAATCCATGTCACAAAATAAGTCTTTATAAACGCCAAAAAACCATAAAATATAAAGTCTTTGAAGTCCTTCGTTTAAACGCTAATGAGCAAAAGGTGAAGCACATTATAGTGATGTCACTCTTTACACAATATCAGAGATATGTTTGATATGATTCTAGCAGAGAATAATCACGTTGTTTATTGTGACTCTGTCTGCAGGTAGAGTTTGCTTTCTGGCTGGTGCGGTACTTCAGCTCAGGTTTGCTGTTCCTGTTAGGCCTCAAAGCTCCAGGATTGCCACGCCGACCGTACATGCTTCTGGTCAACGAAGATGAGCGTGATGTCGAGCATGGAGCTGTAAGACATTGAGCAGATTTGACAATAGCAGAATGCATCTAAATACATCTGACTATCGTTAATCTCATTAATGCGTCTTTTCAGCCTCTCTTGGGTAATTCTGAGGAGAATCAGTCTACGTGGAAAGACTTTGGGCAGAAGGTGCGTCTGTTGGTGCCGTACATGTGGCCTAAAGGCAGTGTCTTCCTGCAGCTGCTGGTTCTGCTGTGTCTCGGGATGCTGGGAGTGGAACGCGTCATCAATGTGTTTGTGCCCATCTACTACAAGAACATAGGTGCAGAATAAGAGTCGTGATTGAATCCTTTATGAAATATAAGGGAAATAATTGTACTTCTGTGTCATTAGCTTTTTGTCCACACATTGGCTGTAGAGTCAACACCAGTGCAATTGCTATTTCAAGCAGTCTCAGTTTCCATGCATCTATTTTCACGTGCATATTGCATTAAAAAAAAACGCTGGATGGAAACGCCATAAATTGTAAAAATGTGCGTAAAAAACGTATGCACTCCATTGAGTCGGATAAATTTTTTTAATCTAATAATAAAACGTGCATAAACTATGATGGAAACACATTTACCGAATAAATTCCTTGATGCGCATTAAAAAAAAAAAGTCATGTGACTTTGTGGCATGGGATGGCTGGACTAACCAGCGGACAGATCTCTGAAATGCTGTTTTGCTCATCCTGACAAGTCAAAATCTGTCGTCAAGGTACATTTACATTTAGCAAATGCTTTTATCCAAAGTGACTTACAAGTGAGGCAATTAGGGTTATGTGCCTTGCTCGAGTATCGAAGGTGGAGAGAGTGTTCATTCACAATCCCCACTTTCAATTCCTGCCGGCGTGGGAATCGAACCAGCAACCTTCAGGTTAAGAGCCAGACTCCCTCACCATTAGGCCATGACTACCCCGTAAGTGCATAATTCGGTATAATATCCTCTCAAAACTGTCTTACACGACTGCAAACCCGAACAGCAGGCGTCCGCCTCTGAGGCGTTAAATACAGCTCCGGAAAAAATTAAGAGACCACTGCATATTTTTTGTTATTTTGACCAGTTGTTGCTTTTGGCAAATAAATGCTCTAAATTACAATATTTTTATTTGGAATTTGGGAAAAATATTAGTAGTTTATAGAATAAAACAAAAATGTTAATTTTACCCAAAAACATACCTATAAATAGTAAACCCAGAGAAACTGATTTTGAATTGAACTGATTTGAATTTTGCAGTGGTCTCTTAATTTTTTCCAGAGCTGTTTATATGAAAATTAGTTGGCTTCCTCTACTTTTCTTAGTGATATTAAGCACCAGTATATCAGCAAGTGATCATTTTGTTCTCTTCGACTTACTGGATGGAAACAATGCTTTATTCGCAAATGTTTTACGTGATATTCAAAGTTAAATTTGCAACATAGCAGAGGCCAATCAGCTTCTAATGATTGCAGATTGCACGTAAAGGCCCTATCAGCCTGCAGAAAGCGTGCACTATATATCATTTTTATAATGTTCATAATTTATTTTTTATGAATCTTCTTTACAGTGAACCAGCTGACAGACGGGAGCTCTTGGAAGACTCTGGCGACTACAGTGTGTCTCTACGCGTTCCTGAAGTTCCTGCAGGGTGGTGGAGCCGGTGAGGGAGCATCACCCAATTTAATGATATCTTTGTCGTGTGATGTGGATTATCAGTTTGAATTTGACCTCAATCTCATCTGTTTCCATCTGCAGGTGCTTCTGGGTTTGTGAGCAACATGCGTTCATTCCTGTGGATTCGAGTGCAGCAGTACACCAACCGTGTGGTCCAGGTGCGTCTCTTCGCTCACCTGCACTCTCTGTCTCTGCGCTGGCACCTGGGCCGCCGCACCGGAGACGTCCTGAGAAGCATCGACAGAGGAACCTCCTCCATCAATAGCCTGCTGAGGTAACAGCTAAAAAAAATCATTTAGGCTTTAGATAAAATTGTGTCTTGATACATACAAGTATTGATGCATGCAAGTATACACTAGGTCTGTTTGCAATAAGTATGCTTTTACAGTAAAAGTGATCCCAGTCTCTCTTATCTTGATTATTTTATTTATTTTATTTTTTTTTATGTCTTATTCCAACAGCTACATCGTATTCAGCATCTTCCCCACCATCGCTGACATTGTCATCGCCATTATCTATTTTATATCCAATTTCAATGCCTGGTTTGGCCTCATAGTCTTCGTTTGCATGGCCCTCTATCTCAGTGAGTATCTAACAGTGGTCATTTCTAAACGTGTATATGTTAACACACACACACACACACACATATCACATGAGTAGCAGTGCGATATGGCTGTATTTCAGACAGAAACCATGGCTGTATTTCATTTGTGATTCAGCCATAGTGTGATATTGAGTTTATACTACAGTTTGACGCCACAAGTGTGTTAATAAATAAGAATCAACAATAGAGTGTCTTTAAAAAAAACCTCTTTTGTGCAGAAGTACTTCCTTCAAATCAAATCTCAAGTTGACAATTTAACAGTTGAGCCCAAGCCTCCGTTACTAATTCTAAAACATCATTTTATAACTAGTAACGAAGCAACTTTGAGTCTCTTCATTGAAGCTTATTGTGTTATGTAGAGTATTATTGTATTAAGAGAGAGCGCTCGACTAAACGAGTGTATTACCTGCTTCTGATAGAGCATAATAATCCATAATATTATATCCATTATAAAAAATGTTTAATTTTTAAGTTTTAATGTCCGCTGAGGAAAGCGATATCTTTATCCTTTTAAAAGTTAAGGGGATTTCCTATTACAGCGCTAAAACAACTTCCTTGTTTACAACCAGTCCCTTTCATTTTGCTATCACTAACGGACACTTTCTCAATACCTAATGCGCCATATTATTTATATAATATAATATTTATTGAACAGTAATATTTAAATGAACAACACAAGCCATAATAAAAGACAATAGGAAATAAACACAAGCAAACAATTCAGTCAAGCGTACAAAAGCAGCGCTCTAGTACAGGATTTAAGTTAAAGCCTAAATATAAAATTATAAAACTCATTTGCTCTGGAACAAGTAATAGATAAATAAGACCAAAGATTGCCCATTTGATATACACAAAACCTTATTATACCTCATGTTTAAACACTATCTACATTAGAGCCAGGGGTAAATTCCCGAAGCATCTCGGAAGCTGTTCTCTGTGGGTACATGAGCACTGAACAACCGCTGTCCTCTTATCGTTGTCCTAATTACAAATTATTTAATTAGAAATTTGTAATAATATGTCTTTAGTCTTTTACCTAAAAAAACTCTTGCCACTCCTACTATAGCTGGTTGAGTGTTAATATAATAACTGCATTACTGAAAGATGGTATTTATTTATTGCATTGAGCGACACGTCTTTGATCTTGATCCATATATTGTATATTGTAATAATATGTTTTCAGTCTTTTACTGAAAATATTATAGCTGCTCCTTGGAGTATTAAAAGTATAACTAAATGTTGAAAGTATTTATTTTTGGACTGAGCAATATATAATTAAAATCAGGGAATATACATGTAGAGAGAATGATTGTGCTGAACCCAAAGTTTCTTGAGTTTTGTTTTCTCATACTTATATTTTAAGTTATACCTGAATACCTTGTGTAGCTATTTCAGGTGTTTATTTAGAATAATGGTGGTGTTTGAAAATCAAATATATATATAAAAGTATAAAAATATGTGAAATAGAATGCAGTATCCATACGTTTATGCTATATTAGATGAAAAAAAAATGTATTGGCAACTAATGTTGTAATGTAGTTTTTTGAAGTACTAAAATGACTAAAACTGAATAAAAATTAAAGATAAATAGAAGTGTTGAAAAAGAATAAAAATGGCAAAAGCTCATGAAATTACTAAAATATTCAAATTAAAAAACTAATTAAAAATATGTATAAATATTTTTGTATTATATATATATATATATATATATATATATATATATATATATATATATACATACATATATATATATAAAATAATCAAACAACAGTCAAAGAACCTCATTGTAGGCCTTGTTTATTTCTGCAGTTTCTTGCTCATTTATGACTGTAAATAAAAACCGTTATGTTAAAATTACAGTTGATATTCTGCTTATTCATCACACTGGAAATGGAAGGTCAAGTAGTCTAGTGCATTGCATTGTGGGATACAGTGTGCTGCACAATTTAGCAAATTTAATTTAAGGTATTTTTTTGCAAATTTCATGTATGTTTGTAGTTTGGCTTTCTGAATACACCTAAAATCTGCAGTTTTATTGCTTTGATTCTGCTCGTCTCAGGAGTCACTTAAGATAAAAAAAATAGAAATATACCAGATCAGCATTTGATTGATCGATTGCTCCGTTATCTGCGTCTCTTTCAGCTCTCACCATCGTCATCACTGAATGGAGAACCAAATACAGACGAGATATGAACACTCAAGATAACAATGCCAAATCGAAAGCTGTGGACTCTTTATTGAACTTTGAGACGGTATGGATATCCTCTTTGTTTGTCTAAGGTGTCAGAATGTGTTATAAAAAAATAAAATTGTGCTGTGCAAAATATTCCACATAATGTGCATTGAATTGATACGGTCAACAGGTGAAATATTATAATGCAGAAGGTTATGAAGCGAGTCGCTTTGAGGATGCCATCTTGAAATATCAGGTAGTATTTTATAACATGTATTTTATAGTTTATTGGTTAATAACTCACAGTAATGAATCATAAATATCATTTTCTTAATTTTATTCTGTTTTGCTCAGGTATCAGAATGGAAGACCAACGCGTCTCTGGCGTTCTTAAATCAAACGCAGAACCTCATCATCGGTTTAGGTCTCCTCACCGGATCTCTGCTCTGTGCGTATTTCGTGACCGAGGGAAAGTTTCAGGTACGAACAAGAAACAGAAATTAATAAAACTTTTATTCTGCAAGGATGCATTAAACTGTGCAAAAAAGTCTAATCAAGTAATGTGTATATATATATATATATATATATATATATATATATATATATAAAACTTATTTTTATTTATTTATTTATTTTTTGTCATGTGACTGCTTGTAACTCATCGTGGTCTTCCAGGTGGGAGATTACGTTCTGTTTGGAACGTACATCATCCAGCTCTACACTCCTCTCAACTGGTTTGGAACATACTACAGGTACGGAGCTTTTTTATCTTGGTTATATTAGTTTTTCGTCGGTGTATAGATCACGATTTAATGTGTTTTCAAAAGAACACAGATGATAGTAAGCATGCATCTTTCCTTGAACAGAATGATCCAGAGCTCCTTCATCGATATGGAAAGCATGTTCAAGCTCTTCACTGAGGAAGAGGAAGTAAGTGGAGGGTTTTCTTTGAAATTCATTTCAGAGGAGTTTTGAATAATTGCTGACATGGTAATTTGTGTTATTGTTTAGGTGAAGGATGACGTCAACGCAGGAAACCTCATCTTCAGGCAGGGGAAAGTAGAATTTGAGAATGTCTTTTTCAGCTACATGCAAGGGTAAATGTATTTCTATGATTCTTTGTTATCATATGATTTATAATTTATTTTTAGAGGAATTTGTTTTACAAATAAGCAATATTCACTCAATAATATAGAACTTTTATGCTATATGATACTGATGTTTTTGCAGCAAAGAAATTCTAAATGACGTGTCTTTTACTGTACTTCCCGGACAGACGGTCGCACTTGTAAGTCTGCTATTCTGTTCTGCTCTAAACTGACTTTGAGTTTATATTTGAGTATATCTGAGTACACAAAATATAAATACATCTTTTTAAAAGTCGCTCTGCTGTTAATGCCTTTTCTGCTTGGTTTATGCTTTGTCTTGGTTTATACACTACCGTTCAAAAGTTTGGGATCAGTGAGATTTTTTAAATGTTTTTGAAAGTCTCTTATGCTGCATTTATTTGAGTTAAAGCAGTAATATAGTGAAATATTATTACAATTTAAAAAGTATGTTTTCTAAGCTGAATTTTCAGCATCATTCCTCCAGTCTTCAGTGTCACATGACCCTTCAGAAATCATTTATGTTGAAAACAGATGTTGCTTAATATATTTGTGGAAACAGATCTTTTTTTTTTTAGGATTCTTTGATGAATCGTAATTTCAAAAGAACAGTTTTTATTTGAAATACAAATCCTTTGTAACGTTATAAATGATTGTCACTTTTGGTCAACCTAATGCATACTTTCAAAAGTTTTGATTTCTTTCCAAAAAAATAATAATTATTGACCACAAAATTTTGTGTGCGTGTGTGTGTGTGTGTGTGTGTGTGTGTGCGCGCTTGTTTTCATGATTCATGAGGACACAAATTTGTATAATGACATGGGTATTACACTGGTATTACGACGTAAACATGTTTTATGAGGACATTTCATGAGTCCTCATATTTAAAATAGCTTTAAAAACTAAACAATGTTTTATTAAAAATGTAAAATGCAGAACATTTTGTGTGATGGGTAGGTTTAGGGGTAGAGGTAGTGTAGGGAGACAGAATGAACAGTTTGTACAGTATAAAAACCATTATGCCTATGGAATGTCCTCACTAAGATAGAAAAACAAACCTGCTTGTGTGTGTGTGTGTGTGTGTGTGTAACTCATGATTGTTTGGATTTCTTTCAGGTTGGACAGTCAGGATCAGGAAAGAGCACCATCATCCGTCTGCTTTTCCGTTTTTATGACGTTCAGGGCGGGTGTATAAAAATAGACGGTCAAGACATCTCAAAGGTGAACCTTGATATTAACCTTTTTTTGCCCTCCAGCCACTGTGGCTTGTGGTTTTCCAAAATTACTAGCCACTCAGCATTTTCACTGGCCACAATTATGACATCGATATCACGGGGGAAACTGCTATATAGATATTTTTAATATTATCTCATAATTTGGCAGCAGGTTTATTAGGCTGCTGTCACTTTAAGATCTGACGCACGGATCCATCATACTGTTACACGTGTTTTCTTTCTCAACTGTTTGCGTTCACTACAAACATCACTGACTGTGTTTATGTGAATACTCTCCAAGACCGGCATTTTCACATTATTTTGTGTGAATTTGACTGTTTTAAAACAGTTGCCATTTTAAAAGACTACAATTGAAAAATGTATATGTTATAATTAAAATTTAACCCGCCAAATTGGCTAATAGGAGTGACTGCGTTACACGCCACTGCTGAAATACACATGCATTTGTCAGATTGGCGAGTGTCAATGTCAAACCCTGGTTGTAATCTATAAAAGGGCACCCAAACCTTTCCCTACTTAAAGATGTGAGGGAATATTTTGTCCTTTGTATTTTATGTTTCAGCTCTTGAGCGCTGTGTTAATTCATCCGTCTGGTTATGTCTCAGGTGAAGCAGACCTCTCTGCGCGCTCACATTGGCGTCGTCCCTCAGGACACCGTCCTGTTTAATGACAACATCCGGAACAACATCCGCTACGGTCGAGTCGCTGCTACTGACCAGGAAGTGGAGGAGGCCGCGATTGCCGCTGACATCCATGACAAAATCATAACTTTCCCAGACGGTGAGAAGCATTTTACCATTGAAAAACGAATTAAACTCACAAACTACAGACATAATGTTAGATCATTGTGCTGGACAGAGAGCAACATTTAGCTTTTCATGCCATCCGTTTGAGTTCATAGTTGATATTCGTAACTGATTTATATTGGTAGGCTATGACACTCAGGTGGGAGAGAGGGGGCTGAAGTTGAGCGGAGGAGAGAAGCAGAGAGTCGCCATCGCTCGCACCATCCTCAAATCGCCGCAGATCATCCTCCTTGACGAGGTACATCATCACCAGTTCGTTATGTACTCAAGCACTTTTTTCTTCATGGACTTATTTACTCATGCTCTACCCTTAGGCCACGTCTGCTCTAGACACACAGACTGAGAGAAACATTCAGGCCTCGCTGGCTAAGGTCTGCACCAACAGAACCTCCATTGTGGTGGCACACAGGTAAACGCACAACTCCCATCCATTATCATAAGCCATAAAACAAGATATTAAGGTCTTTTAGATATTATACATTTTCTTATTGTATAACGCTATCACTGATGTGCTTATGTTATAGATTGTCGACTATCATCGGAGCCGATGTGATTCTTGTACTTCGCGATGGGAAGATTGTGGAGAGAGGAAGGTGAGATCATTTACTAGTACTGTGAAGTCTGACTCGATATAGGTTAATACATGAACTGTGCGGTTTAAAGTCCAGTATTATTGTTTGTCGTAGGCATGAGGAGCTGCTGGCGAAGGGAGGGCTGTACTCTGACATGTGGCAGAAACAGCAGCAGGTGCAGGATTCAGACTCGGCTTCTGACAGCGAGACTAAAGACAGGAAATCAGAGAAACTACAGCCACAAACATCCACTACTGGACACAAGGGACACTAGATATGTGATGGGACATAAAGCCTGGTTTTGTGTGCATTTTAAGATCGTCCAATGCTGTTTTGGCATATTAGAATAATTATTTAATATTTTGTTTTTGGCAGTTCTTAAAAGGATTATGGTTGACCTTAAAATTTATATATATATATATTCCTTTGCATTTACTTGTTTCCGCCACTGAATAAAAATAATTACGATAATTGCAACTTTTTATCTCACAATTCTGTCTTTTTTTTTCTTGTAATTCCAAGTTTATATCTCTCAATTCTGACTTTTTCTCAGAATTGCAGATATACAGTTGCAATTGTGAGATATAAATTCGCAATTGTGATGAAAGAAGTCAGAATTGTGAGAAAAAAATCAGTATTGTGAGATCGTAGTTGCTAGGAAGAAAAGTAAGAATTGCGAGAAAAGGAAGTCAGAATTCCTTTCATGACAATTGCGACTTTATATCACGCAATTCTGAGAAAGAAAGTCAGTATTTTTCCCCCTCAGAATTGGACTTTATAACTCACAATTGCGTGAAAAAAGTCACAATTGTGAGAAAAGTCAGAATTGCGAGAGAAACAAACTCAAAAAACTCGCAATTGCTAGGAAGAAAAGTCAGATTTGCAAGAAAAAAAGTCAGAATATACTTTATAACTCGTAATTGCAAGTTTATATCTCCCAATTCTGAGAGAAGAAGTCAGAATTGCAAGATAAATTCACAATTGTGACGGAAAAAGTCTGAATTGCAAGAAAAAAGTCAGAAATCTGAAACTCGCAATTACGTCTTCATATCACGCAATTCTGAGAAAAAAAGTCAGTATTTTCCCCCCTCAGAATTGGACTTTACAACTCACAATTCACAATTCTGAAACTTGAAATTCTGAATTTATAACTCGCAAATTGCGACTTTATATCTCGCAATCTCGCAAAAAAAAAAAAAAGTCAATTGTTTTCCCCTCAGAATTGGACATTATAAAAAAAAACAAAACAGAATTGCTAGAAAAAAGTCAGAATTGCACGTTTATATCTTGCAATTCTGGCTTTATAACTTACAATTGCGACTTTGTATCACACAATTCTGAAAAAAATGCCAAAATTGCGAGATACAAAGTCGCGATTTGTGAGAAAATAAGTAATTATCTTTAATTCAATCTTTTTTTTTTTCATTATTCCGTGGTGGAAACAAGCTTCCAAACTTTAAAGTGCATTTATAACGATAAATACTATCACCATTAGTGAGAGAAGACTGACAGGTATTGTACATTGTATAAATCCCTCCACATCTATAACTTAAAGCAATACATTGCGGAGACGTTATAATGATGAATGTACATTCTGTTATTTAAGTGAACTTCTGCGGTTTCATAGATTCTATGATGCCTCCGATTTGCTGTTCTTTGTAATAGGAAAACTGCTTGTAATTGTAAATATGATTGTGTACTTTAAGGCTTTATTTCATTTGAAAAGGGATAGTTGTATTTCTGGTGCCATTGTATATCAGTACATGCTCATAATGCTGATATTTAAATTTCTGTACAGACTGATTACATTTGAATGTAGGAATAAGTTATAAGGAGAGGGAAGTCAATCAATTTTAATGTTAATTTCTGACATTATGTGCATCTGACATCATCTGACTTTTACGTTCTTTATTATGGTTTGTGCGCTTATGCTGCGTGTAGAGTGGTATTAGTTGCTTAGATTGCTGTACTGTACAACTTCAGTTCATCGAGGGGACGAAGGAGATCAGTCACTTTATAGCACTGACACTAAACTCAGGGGACAAGGTTGAAATGAGCTTTTTTTTTTTTAGTCACTGACAAAGAAAAACTGAAAAAAAACTACTTAAATGGAGATACAGAATTTGCCTTGGGTGAAGTAATTCAGTTGTGATCGAATGGATAAAAAATTGTGTATTTTATTGTACAATAAAGTTATAGACATGCATTTATATTATTTATTCTGCTTATTGATCATACATTATTCTGTGCATAAAATATTGCCTGTTCTGTACATTAAAATCAAATTCATATGAGTCCTTTCATATTTTGTTTATAAATTAAAATGTATATAAATGTTTGGTTTATCATTGTTATATTGGTATTATGGTAATTATTGATTTCATGGGGTTTTTTGGAATTAGATTGTACACATAATTAATGAAAATATAAGGAAATGTGTAGTAAAAAAAGCAAGTTATTAATTTGGATCGAGAAATATCACCAATCACTGGCGTATCTGATTTGCAGAAAACAGTGGCTCATGAATATTAAGTACCTTACGTGATTGGACTAAGTGACGCAATGCATGAATACATTAACGAAGATTTCTCCATAATAGGACAGGTAAACTGTCATATTGATCTAGAAAATAACTTAGAAAAGTATCTTACACAAATGCTCCTTTCCTCTAGAGGGCGCTTTACGGCTAAATAGTCGAAATACTCCATAATCCTCTCAAATATCAGGCTTTTTGTGTGGAGATATTTTCACACTGAATGAAAATATTTAAAATCTAATACCCCAATGTGAATTACTTAACATGTATATGAAATTTTATTTCGCAATCTGAAATAATCTTAGCGAGTAATCATAAGCGACTGCGATTGGTCCTTTCACATCAGCGTTGAGAAAAGTAACATCTTCCACGTTAGACTGGAGTTTCGCGGTAGATAACTCTTGAGGAACTTTGAATACAAATTCACACAAAAAGAACAGAATACACTGTACATGACAAATTAGAACTAAATAAATATGCTTGATCCAACTTCCGTCGACTAAGTCCCGCCCCTGTGTGAACTCACACTAACTGCTGTTTACGCTCTTATTTTATTTCTACGCACCGCACGCGCATTGACTTGCGTAACTGTGATTCTGAATTCGACACCACGCATCTGTCACGGCAGAGAAGGCGCCTTCACGACGCCTTTCTTCGGCCTTTCTGTGTTTTCAGTCCTTTTAAATGAACGTTGGAGGTCCACAATGGATTTTGGCGATTTGTTTGACGAGCGGACGTTCTCCTTTTCTGACTTTCAAGAGTTTACGGTCAGTGTTTCGGGTGTTTTTTGTCTGGTTTGCGGGTGACCGAGAAACTGTCTCGTGCAAGAACTTGTGCATTTAACGTCTTCCTTCATATATAGCCAAAAATATTAAACTCGAAGACAATGATTACTCTCAAACACAGCAAATGTCTCCTTTATTTCAGTATGTAAGTTTTGCTGTGTGTATTAATCTAGTTCGAGGATTCATCGTAGGCCCAATGTTTAGTGTGCGATCACGCGCATACCAGTAGTTATGTTATTCTCTTTAGTGATGTTAATATGCCTCTTTTAAGAAAACTAAGACGTATATCTATCATTTAAACATGTTTTGTTTTCTTTAATCATGATTAGTTCCTGCCTAGACATGAGCATTGGTCAGAGAGAGTGAGGAAACGGCTGTATTATGGCCTTGATTGTGACAGCCCGTTGGATGCATTATCTTGTCCCATGACAGGTGAGTAAACTAGCGCAAACTCTAGTATTTGTCACTTAAGTTGTCTTTTTCAAATCAACATTTATTTATTAAGCACATTTAAAACAACACATGTTGAGCCAAAGTGCTTTACATGTTAAAAACACAATAATATAAAAAATAAATCAATAAAAAAAGAGCTTAAAAACAAACACAGTAATCAACACAGCCTGAGTTCCGGAAACTAGGGGCAGAGTTAAAAGCCACAGAATACAGGTGAGACTTCAACATCGATTTAAAACTGACCAAAGAGTCACAAGATCTAATGTGAGATGGGAGACTATTCCACAACCGTGGCGCTACCACCAAAAAAGCTCAAACTCCTTTGGTTTTCAACCGTGCTCTAGGTACAACTAAAAGCAAACTCTGCCAAGATCTTAAGGTTCTGGAGGCTCTGTTGTAATGGAGAAGAAATATACTCCGGTGCCAGTCGGTGCAGACCTTAAGTAATTTAAAGTATTTTTTATTATAATTATTTATATTTATATATGGGGGGTAGTCGTGGTCTAAAGGTGAGGCAGTCGGGCTCTTAACCTGAAGGTTGCTGGTTCGATTCCCACGCTGGTGGGAATTGAAGGTGGGGATTGTGAATGAACAGCACTCTCTCCACCTTCAATACCATGACTAAAGTGCCCTTGAGCAAGACACCTAACCCCTAATTGCCTCACTTGTAAGTCGCTTTGGATGAAAGCATCTGCTAAATGACTATATTTATAGTTATTTACATTTCTAAGAGTTTAATTTTAAATCGAGGGAATTAAATACAGGGGAACATTTTACTCGTATTAGTACTCCACATGAAATTGAAGCAAAGTTTGTATATCGTAATTGCATTCCTACATTTGCCCATGTTTGGTTAGATACTTTTTTTTTTTTCGTACATATTCTATCCATATGACGGGTTATGTTGTACAGTACTGCTAGTTTGAGTATTCACTTCACTCATAATTGTATTTTCTCTAGATATTGCTGTGGAACTGCTTCAGAAATCTGCCCCAAGTCCCATAAGGAAACTCCACAAGAAATACGCTGCACATGTGGCCAGGTAGGATCGCTGTATTATATCTTTGACTTCAAAACATAACCATAAATTCATTAAGGAAGAGCATTAGGGCCAAGCGTTTTTTCTCAGAACACCACAACGTTTTTATTTTCAACTTCATGAGCTTATTCTCTACATTTTATTTTGACCTTTTGTCTCAAAAAAACTGCGAGTTTAATCTCACTTTATAATGACTTCAATCTCAACAGTTTTATTTTTTAATTAATGCTTGGCCCTAATCCTCTTCCGTACATTATAATACATACTATACTGAATGTGTTAAATATTCACTGGATCAATATTCAACTCTTTTTTGTGTGTGTGTGTGTGTGTGTTACAGGGAAGCATGTATATCCCCTTGCGCTATGATGCTGGCCTTGATATACATTGAAAGACTGCGACACAGAAACCCCGAATACCTGCAACAGATCTCATCCTCAGACCTCTTTTTGATATCCATGGTACGCATTTTTATTATAATTCTTTTTTCTGGTTCACTATTCTGGTCAATTTCAATGATGCTGGTTTTCATAATCTTTTTTTTTCTCTGAATTTCTCCTGTCATCTCCAGATGGTAGCCAGTAAATATTTGTATGATGAAGGAGAAGAGGAGGAGGTTTTCAACGATGAATGGGGTACTGCGGCCAAACTGGATGTTCAGACTGTCAACACTCTTGAGATGAATTTCCTCAATGCGATCGTAAGCGTTACCTTCCTCCACCCCTCCTAAGAACTATAACCATTTAATGTAGTTTGACTGGTTTTGTCCTTTCATACACAGTATGAATTATGAAGGCTAATAATTGAGCTTCATTTTCTGATCTTCCACATTTACAGGACTGGAATCTCTTCACCGAGCCCAGTGACTTCTTTAAAGTCCTCAGTCAGGTGGAAACTAGGTTAGTTAACACGCACTTACTGTGACGTAATGGTACATCTCGAATTATACTGGTCATATGCTTCGAGGGAACACCACTACTGGCCTTTAAAGGGTCACAGCACAACAATTTTTGATGGCATGACCTGTTTTAAAATATCATGAACATTTAAGTTTTTTGAAATGGGCAGTGACTCTCTTGGGCTTAATTAGGGCCCTATGAAACACATTTTATTTACAAATTCCATTTTATCAGTTTTAATTTTTCTAGCTTCAGGTTTTTTTGTTTTTTTTGCTTCATTTTAATTTTAGTAATCAAATACCATGCCTAATTAATTTAAATCATGAAACTTATAAAATTTAACAAGAGTTTAACAAAAATTACATTTTTAGGGCCCTATAAAATGTTTCATTAAATTTTTTACCAAATTGATTTCAAATGGATTCAATTTTGATAATCAAAAAGCATGTCCAATTAATTGGAAAATATTAATTTCTATAAAGTTGTTTTTTTTCCAGAAATTCTGTGCTGAATGAAGGCATAAAACATTAATTTATCTTTTAATCGTATGTAATGAAGTGGTAGTGAAGTGTGTGTGGTAAATGAAACCGCGTGTCAGCTTCATTCAGTCACACAGACATGCAGGATTAATATTTAAGAAGTCTTGCGGTTTAATATTCACAGACACTAGTCTGTTTCGCTATTTCATTTAAGTGTACTGACCTACTTTTTTATTTATTCATCAAAAATTTGACATTCCATGACATTCCGCATTATACAGTAAATTCCGTTTTTACTACTGGATTCCACGATTCCGTCCGCACTTTCTGCGTCGTGGAAATCATAGGGCCCTATCAGAGTGATTTGGATTAGCAGTTGTTTCTCTTAAGTTGTGAGTCATGTCATGTTGTTACAATGTTGTTATGAGTTCCTCTGTAGATCAATGTTTTAATGTGTGTTGTCCCTGCAGCATTGCGGAGCGGCAAGGTATGAAGCGAGGCTGGTTCACCTACACGGATCTCTGCGTCCTGTTGGAGCAAACTCACTGGAGGGAAGCCCTGTCGGCTATCTACCAGCACTTTACCAAGGTGAACAATCACAGCTAAACCCATATGAGCTCATAAATACACCATAAAAGGAGCTCATATGGTACGTGCACTGTAGGTCAAGACATCTAAAGCCTTTTGCTGTTTTATTTCAGGTTTACTGTGCTTGTTTCTAGGGTGAGACATTTTGAATACAGATTTTGATTATAAATCAATATATGTGACCCATCCTGGCAAAATGAGTCAGAATGCGCACAGGTTAATTTCGAGCCACAGGCAAAACACAAATTTGTTCATTAAGCCCCCGTGGTGAGGGAGTTGGGCTTGTAATCTGAAGGTTGCCGGTTCGATTCCCACGCCGGCAGGAATTGAAGGTGGGGATTGTGAATGAACAGCACTCTCTCCACCTTTGATACCATGACTAAAGTGCCCTTGAGCAAGACACCTAACCCCTAATTGCTCCCCTTGTAAGTCGCTTTGGATAAAAGCGTCTGCTAAATGATGAAAAATGAAAAAAAAATGAAATGAAATGAGTACCTTTCCTTTGACCTTGAACAAAATGCCGTTTTTCTCTGCTCGCTTCTGGACAACAGGCACTTCATCTCGGCAGTTTGGTTTCATTTTAAAGCGCAAAATTCCAACTTTGTGAATACTCGTAGCGAATTATTGATAGCATGAGTCTACGATTTTCTGAAATGTGATTTTCAAACTCATGCTGATGTAAACAAAACGATCTTACTGGCGCTGACTGACACATCCTGATATACACAGAATTACAGAATTTCAAAAAGTAATTATTCACGCAAACATTATCTGTTATGTCTTAAGTGAACGTTTGCTTAACTGTTGGAGAAAAACATCTGATGTGGAGCATATTAGATCCGTGTGAGAGTAGGTCTTAATAAATAGGCTGTCTATTTCATTAATGTTAAACAATTGTGAAATCACGGGGAAAAAAAGTTGAATATTATATATATATATATATATATATATATATATATATGGTTTATTATATATATATATATATATATATATATATATATATATATGGTTTATTATATATATATATATATATATATATATATATATATATATATATATGGTTTATTATATATATATATATATATATATATATATATATATATATATATTGGTTTGTGCCAAATTTGATGATTTTCAGGGATTTTAAGGTATGTCGGGTGACTTTTGTTTTAGAACCTTCAGAAAACTTTAACTCAACTTTGCTGAGTCTATCGATGATTCTTTGTCAGATTCCAACAAATCATTTTGATTTTTTTTTTTTGTAGTAGAGAATGTGAAAATAACTAATTTTTTGAATATTTGCTCATTGTGACTCATTTTGCCAGCACGGATCACGTATATGTAATCACAATTTTTACGGCTAAATCATTGAACAAAATAATAAATTACTATTGTAATATTTCACTGTAAAATTAATGTATTTAAGAAAAATGATATACTGAAAATTACAACACTAATATTTATGGCTGTCATAATTTCTCCAATTTCAAATGTTAAATCATTGAGCTTTTATTTTGGTGTTAATTCATTGGGAGCTCCTAAAGCTTCACGTTTGTTGACAACAGCCACTTTATCAGTGCTTCTCATTATTACTGCTAAATTTCACTGGTATCTAAAATTGTCAACCTTATAACAAAACAAGGATTAAAACAAACAAACAAAAAAATAACCATTTTATACATCCATTAGTTTTTTGTGGAAATTGAATCATTGAATGAATCAAATCAATTCGAGAGTCGAATCCGAATCTGCACCGATTCCCAGCTCTAGAAAACACTGTTATCAGGAGCCGCTCGTGTGTAAATGAACAAACATTTCACTCTAAAACCTGCCTTTGCGATCCACGGTTATGGTTTCATTGTGTTTAATTGTGCGGCCCTATCTTTAATCAGCTGTTGTGTTCTTTGCCCTCCCTCAGATCACCTGTATGTTGGGTCTCCTGTACTTGACCAGCGTAGCCGGCCTCATCGCCTCTTCCGCTGTCATCCACCAGCTCAGCCGTCTTCCCAACACCAGCCACACTTACTTGGACCCGATTAAGCACACATCCATTCAGACACCAGCGATCCTCCCTGAGCTCTTGCTGGACATGCCTCGGCCAACCTCAAACCTCCATTGCTGCGTCCTGACCAACGACAGCTTGAAGCCCACCGCTGTGCCCGAGCAGCAGGGTTCTACCTCTTCGTCCTATCAGAACATGGCGCTCTGTCTCTGGGGCTCCATCCTCTCTACTCTTTCCTACTCAGACCCCTCGTTGGACATCCAGCCTCAAGACTGTTTGGTATCCGAAGTGATCTGTCACGGTCACACGGGCGGTTTCTACCAATTCGCAATAGCTCGCAATGGGTCTGTGCCTCTTTCCTCTCCGTGGTATTCCCGTCTCACAGCACATTGGCTTGGGTTGGGTCAGTTTAGCATAGGCCTGATGTTTCCAGACCCCCATGTTAGCTCAATGCCACCATTTCAAAGTCACCCATGTTGCCCAGAGACTACTTTGCCATTTGGGAAATTGCCATCTCTTCTAATGCCCGGTTAGATGAGTCTTCTAGCACAATAAACCAGCTAAGTTTACATACGCAGTCAACTCCCTTGGTTTCCTTGTTTTATATGAACCAGTGATAGTGGTTGGATATAACCGGGTTGTGGTGGGATATCAGTATGTTGGGGAGAAGGTGGTAAGGAGGTTTGAATTTTGACGTGTGTGATGCAGTGCACGCTAATGCAGTATGAATGAACGGGTTTTATTTTCTTTCTCTTTTTTTTTCTTTTCCGGATGGGTTTGGTTGTTTTTAGGTGTAACATGAAACCTCCAAAGCATCCAAGCAAAAATAATGTTACATAAGTTAACAAAAGGGGCTTCTCTTGTGCCGGACATGCGTGCTTTTGTTTTGAATCGTTCATCTGGCTTTGCGCAAGATGCCGACGTGCTGAGGAGGGCTGTATTGTTATGAAGTTCCTTCCTGTGAAAGCCTTTATTTTCAAGTTGCGTTTGAATCTAAGCCTGGTTTTGTTCACTTGGTTTCAGGTCGAAGAAAAGGAAAAAGGGATCAATTTTACAATTTAGTTCAAGATATAGCTGAGATTTGTATTGTTCAGATAGTTGATGCCATACCTCGTCCACAAAGCATTGATCAAAGAATGCTTTATTTGACCGTTTTATAACAATCCTCGATATTTTGATAGCCTGAAGTAATAACATGTTGGAATTGCTGAACGGGCTGATTCAATAGATTTATTTGGGCTCATTGCTTGGATTTTATTTGGCTTTATTTTGTGCTCTTTAAAAGTAGTTAAGCAAGTGATGTATTAGGACTTGGGCATAAAAGAGCACCTGATTTAGTGAGCTCTTAGATATCCACCATATGTTGTTCACGACTTCTGTATTTTCATGAATTTTGTACATTTTGTATAGAAATTATAAAAGAACATATAGCTGCAACAATAAAATTAATAAAACATCTTAATCTCAAACATGTCTTTATATATCTTTTTATTATTATTTATATTTATTATTGTATGCAATAAATGTTTTAAGCATGGATTTATAGTTTGCATATTGCTTTATACTAAACTGTTGGATTCACTTTAGATTTAGATTGACTTTTTCATTATTGTGTGTATTTCATTATTATGTGTATATATCATATAATGATATCTAATTTTTCTATGTTATATATAAATATATTTTTTATTATATAATAAAATATATATAAATAAAAAGGTATATATATATATATATATAAAATTAGATGTATAAAAGAAATTAAAAACAGCAAAATTATCAATACTTTTAAATCTAGATCGTGAAAGTGAACTTATTCTTTAAAAGACCGACCAAGGTATATATTTTTTTTTACTTTATTTTAAGGAAATTGTTAAAAACCAGTTTAATGACTAAATATTTCGAGCAATATCGAAATATCAAAGACATTTCTCAGTTGGCTTTCGGCAGGTGTGACGTAAAGTTAATTTTGGACCCTTCGTGAAGGAACTGGTGGTCGCGCGCATATCTCACAGGCCACGCGCTATTTTTGGAAAAAACCTGCGCGCGCTCCTACATGCCAGCTCTCGTGTTGTCTGTCAGTGTCAAACCAGATACCTTTACGCGACATTTAACAGCAATATCCTAAAATAGGAAGTCCTCTTTTCACCAGAGCTTCGTCGCTTTGCCTTTGTCTGTCCGTCCGTCGGTCCTGCTGCGTTTAGCGTCGCGTCTTAAATAGCCGACCTCAGTTGATCCTAATATAGCTCTGGTGAGGCGCGATCAGCGAGCATGCGCAGGACGCGGAGATGCGCACGGAGAAGCTCGCACACGCACAAATGGACACTGGCACGCAGGTAAACATTCCCTTGCGAGTGTAAATCAGCGTCGGATGCATGTGTTAAAATAAAAGCTTGAGAGAACGAAGAATTTAAAAACTAAAATAGTTTTTAGAAGTGGTAAAATGTTAATATTATATTTTTGACGTCATTTACAAAAAAATATCACGGTGCTACTGTCATATTATTTTGTTTTTTTGGAAATTTACAATAGTAAAACCATGCAGAAGTCCAATGATGCATTGATTTTAATGCTATGGAATATATTAAATGCCATAACTGTATAATGTTACCTCCAATTACTTTTTGTAAGGCATTTTTTTTGACATGCAATGAAACTACTGTTTTATTATTAGTGCACTTAATTAAAATTCTATCACCATTTGCTTATATTTTTTAATCTTTGACCGAATTATTCTTTTAAAGTCAACATGATGATCATGTTAACATGTTTTTTGGCAGGGCGTTTGCCATGAGGACTATATAATGAACAGCACAGGTAGGGAAGGCGCATTTCATAAATCATGAGCATTCACATGCATGGACATGTTCTTACTACGGCATCTTCAAAATGTTATTCGATGTGTTTTTTCGTGTCCCTCCAGAGCCCGATCCGAATGCAGAAGCGTATATGAACTTCATGAAGAAACACTGTTGTTATGATGCGATTCCCACCAGCTGCAAACTGGTCATTTTTGACACCACACTGCAGGTTGGGATGCAGTTACAGAAAATGTTTAAAAATGTGATTTTCAGTAAAGGGGTCCTATTATGCCTCTTTCACAGGATGTAATATAAGGGTGCGTTCACACTTGTCATGTTTGGTTCGATTAAAACGAACCCTGGTGCGATTGCTCAGTTAGTGCGGTTCATATGTGAACGCTGCCATCCGAACCCTGGTGCGCACCGAGACCGCTAAAAAGATGGGTCTTGGTCCGCTTCCAAACGGTTCTGGTGCGGTTCGATTGATATATGAACGCAACACGGACCAAACACATGTAAACGAACCAAAAACAGGACGTGATGTCACAAGATGCGACGCTACAAGTCAGCTGATTTGACGAGGCGGGAAGATCGGTGTGTCCAAAATGAGTCGAGGGCAAACGTGGAGAAATCCTGCTGCTGTTTTGAACATTTTATAAGCTCTTCATGAGTTCTCAGCTGGTAAAAATAAAGCATTTGTACACGCATACAATGATGGCGTTTAATCCAGAACACAGTGTTGTTTTGAATGTTCGGTAAGAAAGCTCCGTCGTGAAATATACGTCATAAAAGCCGACCAATCAGCTTGTGACCGTATCCCTATGCCTTTGGTTAGGTAACTTAAGGTTCGCTGTTAAAAATGCCAGTGTGAACACTAAGCGGACCAGGACTATATGTTTTGTTTTTGTTTTTTGGTCCGATCCGAACGAACCAAACCAACCGAACTACAAGTGTGAACGCTAAATCTAACTAAGTCTCAGGTATCTCCAGAAAGTTTCAGCTCAAAATCCCCCAAAGATCATTTATTATAGCTTGTCAAATTTGCCCCTATTTGGGTGTGACCAAAAATATGCCATTTTTGTGTGTGTCCCTTTAAATGCAAATGAGCTGCTGCTCCAGAAGAGGGCGGAGCCTTAACAGCTCAACAACATCAAAGCTGGAGAATCTCACGCAGAAAAAATGAGGATTGTCAGTAACGGTGTTCATCCACATTGTTCAAACCGGAGTCAGTATGACCATATTAGCCCGGTTCTGTCAAAACTGCCCTGGCTCCCTATTAAACATCGTATAGATTTTAAAATCTTACTAATTACTTACAAAGCTGCCCAGTATCTGAGTGAGCTCTTAATGCATTATAGTCCTTCGCGTCTATTACGATCTCAGAATTCTGGCCAGTTGTTAATACCTAGAATATCAAAATCAACCACTGGCGGTAGATCCTTTTCCTATTCGGCACTTAAACTCTGGGACGATCTTCCTAGCGTTGTTCGGGAAGCAGACACACTCTGTCAGTTTAAATCTAGACTAAAAACGCATCTATTTAACCTGGCATACACATGACGCATTATCAATTTATGTCTTTATACATTACATACAAGTGAAGTCATGATCAAGGACGATTTAACATCAATAATTAATTTAGAGAAAATATTTGTTTAGCCGAGGTGATGAACACACATCTGTTGTATCGACGCAGGTGAAGAAGGCCTTCTTTGCTCTGGTTGCGAACGGCCTGAGAGCGGCCCCTCTCTGGGACAACGAACTGCAGAGATTTGTGGGTAAGACTGACCCTGCCGAGCATGTGCATACTGTAATTTTTTTTTTATCTTGCATGAACTGTTCTCTTTCCTATAGTGTTTAATTCATCTTCTTGTCATTTCCTCAGGCATGCTGACGATCACAGATTTTATCAATATTCTTCATCGGTATTACAAGTCACCTATGGTATGTTGCGATCCCTGCCTCTTCTCTAATGACCACCTTGTGTCGTCCTTGAATCATATTGATTTTTGCATTGACTGTCCACATAATGCTGCATGAAACAGATATTATGTCTTTGTTAGTTGATAACATAAAGTGCCTTGAAATAGTATTCGACCGCAGTGTTTTTTCATACAAATGATTTCCTTAACCTGATATCTCAAGCTTTTGATTTGTAAATCAGTCGACTCTTTAATTATTTTATATTTTATAGGTGCTTTCTTTCTCTTATAGGTTCAGATCTATGAATTGGAGGAGCACAAGATTGAGACATGGAGAGGTGATTCATTTCAAAGTAAATAATCTGAACTACACAGATGGTGTTATGATGTTGTCTAGCGCAGCTATAAGGACGGCCATTACCAGTTTTATCAAATTAATTATGTCTTAAAGGACTATTGGTTTGACTTACGGAAGCATTTAACGTGTAAAATGTTTTGCTGAATCAAAAAAGAAAATAAAAACTGCTTTTGGCTGGATTTTTGCATTAAAGGCACACTATGTAAATTTTCGCCACTAGAGGTCGCTTATTCAAAACAATGATCACGCCGAGATTGAGCGCGGAATCTTGGGAATTGTCGTCTTCACTCCGCAGCCAGTGGAAAAGAATCGGAAGCAGAAATCATGTTCATGAATGTGATTATTAACGTTACTGTAGGATGAAGCGGAGCAGGAGCGAGTGTTGTGGAGCTGAACCAAGCGCTGGAGCGATTGATAATGAGAGACGAACGCGACACACAAGCTTGCAGTCAACTTGAGCTATATAAGGGGCCGTTCACATATCGCGCCTAAAAAAGCGTGGAAAGCGCGGCCGCGCCGCTTCCTCGTTCTTTTGCAAGCATTCGGGACCTCGCGTTTCTGTTGCGTCTGTCGTTGCTATGGAACCATGAACAGCTTTCTCCACGACTACGGGATTTCCATCACCGAAAATCCCTTGCAGAAGCTCTAGTACAAGGTTTATTTATGGAGAAGAAAAAAACAAACTCCCACAGTGCACCATGGAGAATTTCACAAACTCATCCAAGAGCTCCGGCTGGATGATGAGAGGTTCAAAGCCTATTTCAGAGTTGACAAGGACCAGTTTGATTATCTTTTAAGAAAAATTGGCCCAAGCATCACCAAACAGAGCTTCTGCCGTGAACCCATCTCCTGCACAACGACTCTGCGTTCGTCTGAGATGATTAGGCGACCGTTAGGGTAAAGGAAAGGGTTGATTGGATGGTTCTTGTCACATGACCTGCGGTGCGCTTGCAGCATTCTGAAAACTTGAGATGTTTTCATCTCGCCGCGGCACAGACGCGCATGGAAAAAACGAGCGTGCCGCACCGCATGCGCGTTGCGACCGCGTCGCTTCCATTTTGCGCGCGCTTGCCGCGTGCCTACATAGGAAATAATGAATATGCGCGCACAAAAGATGCGATATGTGATCGGCCCCTAATAATGATTAGTTTCTGTCGATAAATGTATCCAAACAGTTGCTCACCTGTCTAATAATACACATAATATATTAAAGTGTCTTTGGTCTTTCCATGGTTTCTACAAAATACTGGAAATCGAGGGCAACTCGGGTATGATGTCATTGATAGGCGACGCACTGACACGGTCCAGATCTCTGGATTTAAATATTCTTGGAAACATTTGGGATCATGTAAGTGCACAAGTCAACAAAACATATAACAATGTTCTTGCATATTTAAATATTTTGCATATTTAAATCCAAAAATCTTACATATTGTGCCTTTAACTGCCCACTAGTGGAAGAGGAAAAGAAATTTTTAATAAAGATTCTTTGGATCACTTCAGATGTTAGGATGACATGTTTAGTATTGAAACATTATCAGGCTGACGGTCTCCCGAGAGCTCAATATATCTCGTGCAGCTGTCATTGACTGTCGTTGTGTGATCATAGGGCAAATTTACTGCAGTGTCACCTGAGATGAACGACTTGCATTTGATTTTTTCCAATGTTTTTCTGTTTCTCTTGTCATGTGCTCTCTCTTCCTGTAGACATCTATCTGCAATATCACGATCAGTATCTCATCAGTATCACACCTGATGCGAGGTATTAAAAACTTACAGGCACACTGAGTTTTGTAGGTGGTGCCAGGGTTGCAGGTGCCATGTACGATTTTTTATACCTAAGAAATGCACGTCTCAAATATTATATATTATATATCCTGTGATCAAAGCTGATTTTTCAGCATCATTCCTCCAGTCTTCAGTGTCACATGATCCTTCAGAAATCATTCTGATATTACATTCTAATTTGCAGCCATTTGTTTTGATCCCAAACTTTTGAGCAGTAGTGTATCTATTACTAATATATTTTACAATCTATAATAACACATTTTTCTGTCCATACACAGCCTATTTGATGCCGTCTACTCTTTACTGAAACACAAAATCCACAGGCTGCCTGTCATCGACCCAGAGTCTGGAAATGTCCTTCACATTCTGACCCATAAGAGAATCCTCAAGTTCCTTCATTTATTTGTAAGATGAAAAAACCCAGTTCTTGTTTCTATTTGAAAAGTTCAACAGGTTTTTGTATAAATCTGATTTTCTTGACATCTCCAGGAAGCTGCAGTGCCCAAGCCACGCTTCTTGAAGATGCAAATTAAAGATGCAGGAATAGGAACTTTCACAGATGTAGCCACAGTCTCACAGACGGCCACTGTGTACGATGCTCTTTCCGTGTTTGTCGAGCGACGCGTGTCCGCTCTCCCAGTGGTGGATGACAATGGTACACTAAACTCAATAGAAGTCAAATAAGTGAGAAATGAATATATTGCAGGACAAAATAAATTTACTTCCCTTTCTGTTTCTAGGCAAGGTGGTTGCCCTGTATTCCAGATTTGACGTGATTGTGAGAATCTCTTCTCCTTTTTTTAATTTCAGACATTCAAAACCACACTGGCTTAAAATGGAAACTTGTTTCTGCCATGAAATAAACAATCAAAAAGGTAATTGTGACTTAATCTCACAATTATGACTTTTTTTCTCACAATTGTGAGTTATGAAGTCAGAATTGCGAGATATAAAGTCAGAATTGCGAGATATAAAGTCAGAATTGCGAGATATAAAGTCAGAATTATGAGTTATAAAGTCAGAATTGTGAGTTATAAAGTCAGAATTGTGAGATATAAAGTCAGAATTGCGAGTTACAAAGTCAGAATTGTGAGATATAAAGTCAGAATTTGCGAGTTACAAAGTCAGAATTGCGAGTTACAAAGTCAGAATTGTGAGATATAAAGTCAGAATTTGCGAGTTACAAAGTCAGAATTGTGAGATATAAAGTCAGAATTGCGAGTTACAAAGTCAGAATTGCGAGTTACAAAGTCAGAATTGCGAGATATAAAGTCAGAATTGGGAGATATAAAGTCAGAATTGTGAGATATAAAGTCAGAATTGTGAGATATAAAGTCAGAATTTGCGAGTTATAAAGTCAGAATTGCGAGTTATAAAGTCAGAATTGCAAGATATAAAGTCAGAATTGCGAGATATAAAGTCAGAATTGCGAGTTATAAAGTCAGAATTGCGAGATATAAAGTCAGAATTGCGAGATATAAAGTCAGAATTTGCGAGTTATAAAGTCAGAATTGCGAGATATAAAGTCAGAATTTGCGAGTTATAAAGTCAGAATTGCGAGTTATAAAGTCAGAATTGCGAGATATAAAGTCAGAATTGCGAGTTATAAAGTCAGAATTGTGTGATATTAAGTCAGAATTTGCGAGTTATAAAGTCAGAATTGCGAGTTATAAAGTCAGAATTGCAAGATATAAAGTCAGAATTGCGAGATATAAAGTCAGAATTGCGAGATACAAAGTCAGAATTGCGAGTTATAAAGTCAGAATTGCGAGATATAAAGTCAGAATTTGCGAGTTATAAAGTCAGAATTGCGAGTTATAAAGTCAGAATTGCGAGATACAAAGTCAGAATTGCGAGATATAAAGTCAGAATTGCGAGATATAAAGTCAGAATTTGCGAGTTATAAAGTCAGAATTGCGAGATATAAAGTCAGAATTGCGAGTTATAAAGTCAGAATTGCGAGATACAAAGTCAGAATTGCGAGATATAAAGTCAGAATTGCGAGATATAAAGTCAGAATTGTGAGTTATAAAGTCAGAATTGTGAGTTATAAAGTCAGAATTTGCGAGTTATTAAGTCAGAATTAAGTCATAAAGTCAGAATTGCGAGATATAAAGTCAGAATTGCGAGATATAAAGTCAGAACTGCATTTGACACAATTGTGAGATAAAAAGTAGCAGTTAACTTTTTTATTTAGTGGTGGAAACAAGCTTCCATAGGCTTATTACTGAGAGATCTTGTTACCCGTATCTTGAATGATATTATAGTTGTGTGCCTCTGTTTCTTCTGACAGAATCTTGCTGCGCAGAAAACCTACAATAACCTGAGCATGAGCATGCAGGAGGCGGTGCGGAGGAGACGCTGCTATGTGGAAGGAGTCATTAAATGCTATCCTGACGAGACTTTGGAAACTGTTATTGACAGAATAGTCCAGGCAGAGGTGAGGATGTGTGTTCGAAACTGAGCCTGTGCTTCATGAGAGGGACAAACAACTTGTAAATCATGCAACAATTTTTTTTTTTAATGTAAAAATGCATAAAGTTTTCTGTGATGGGTAGGTTTAGGGTTATGAGATAGAATATACAGTTTGTACAGCATAAAAATCATTACATCTATGGAATGTCCTTCATAATAATAGAAATATGTGTTTAGATGTTTAATCTTGGCTCTGTGTCCAGGTTCATAGGCTGGTGCTTGTGGACAGAGATGATGTGGTTCGAGGAATAATCTCTCTCTCAGACCTACTGCAAGCCATAGTCTTATCTCCAGCAGGTATTGATGCTCTGTTTTCCTAACCTGAGAGGATATGTTTTCTCCTGTTCCCTCGTCTAACCAACACTAGTATCCAGGTAGGCTTTACTCTGCCTCCCAGCCTAGCTTTGCCAACACATGCATTGCTACTGCATACAGTACTAGTCGAAGGTTTGCACACACCTACTCATTCGTTATCATGACTATGTTATACGTTTTAGAACTAAAATAAGTCATATTATATATAGTCAATTATAATAATAATAATAATTTATTATTAATATTACTGTATTTTAATAATAAAATAACAAATAATAACTATTTTAATAATAATAAAATAATAATTAAAATAACGTAGTAATATTTTCTTCTGAATAAATATAATAAATAATATTATTAATAATAATAATGACTATTATTATAATTATATTATTTATTTATATGATTATTATTATTTGTAGTTGTAGTAAAATAATGAAAAAATATTAAAATAAAAAATAATTATTATATTTTTTATTTATTTATGATGATGATGATGATGATTATTGTTATTATTATTATTATTAGTAGTAGTAGTAGTAAAATAATGGAAAAATATTAAAATAACAAATAATAATATTTTTCAGAATAAATATATAATAATAATAATATTTTTTTATTTATGATGATTATGATTATGATTATTATTATTATTAGTAGTAGTAGTAGTAGTAAATAAAAAATAAATATGAAAAAAATAAATTTTCCAAACTAATTATATTTATTATTCCAAATAAATAAATATATAATAATAATAATATTATTATTAATATTATTATTATTTAAAAATAATACAAATAAAATAATAATTAAAACAACAAATTCAATTATTTTTTCCAAATAATTGTAAAATGATAATAATAACTATTGTTTTTATTATTTTTTTTATTTATTTATTTTTTTTATATATACTATTGTTATTATTATTATTATTATTATTGCTGTCGTTGTTGTTATTGTATGGAATTTCTATCATATAGAAATTCATAAGCCTAATTTATATTTGTCTACACATTTCCTGCATTTATGCATACGATAGCGAAAAACATGCATTAAATCAGGTGTGTTCAAATGTTTTACTAGTACTGGTAAATTACCCCCCAGTATTATATTTCTATATTTTCTTTATTAATACATTCATTATAATCATTACTGTATGATGACATCATGTTATGTCTTGTGTTATGTAAAGCTCCAGCACCCATGAATCGCAGCCACTCCTAATACATTTCAGGCTCCACAATGCTGATGCATTGTGGGTATTCACAACCAGTGAGCAATAACAAAATATTTACAATACTAATCATAAACACTTGCTGATGAATAGCGTTCTCCCCGCACGCTCCATGCATGTGCTCGACCTCTTTGTTGGTTGCATGAGTATGTGAATGTTTGAGAATACCCTGGTAGGTCAGGGGCGTGAGTCCAGGTCCCTTTGTTACGGTCATTTAACACCAGAGCGCTCACCTCTCTGTACTGATATTGTGCTTGTTCTGTGGTATTATACAGTTCAAAAAGCATGTAAGTGTATTCTTTCATTCTGTTTCAGATATTCAAAGCGGATAAAATATGACCGTGAGCAAGAATGAAGAAAAAAAACACTTTTTTTTTTTTTTTACGTGATGCATTAATATTGTAAAATTTAATGGATTATGTAGAGTGTGTAATATATCAAACAACACATTTCTCATTTAACTGAGAGATGGTTTATGATGAGTGCTGACAAAGAGAAGTGTTGCTTTAAGGTTATGTATGAGTGAGCACAGAAAATTTTGATCAAATTGATCATCTAGTTTGTGCTGTTATGAAATGTATAGTCAAATTATCATGTTTTTTCTTCCTTTTTTTTTTTTTTTTAAATAAACAATTCCTTGTGCTCTTTTATTTTGCCTGATTGCCCACTCCACAAAATAACAAGAAATAAGAAAGCAAAAAAAAAAACAACCATTGGACATGAAATGTCACACTATTTCCTATGAAACAAAGACACAAAGTAAAGGACAACCATTTTAGCGGCTTATTCTATTTCTAAATAAACAAAATATACGTATTAATAAATTAAATGTACTTAAACTATTTGTAAACTAATTAAAAATATTTAAATAAGTATTTTTCTTAAAGTAAATGTCATTGAAATGTTTAATTAAATGTAAATATTATAGTTTAATTAGGTAGTATTTAATACTCAGTTTTGATGACATGTATTTCATCTAAATTTTAATAAAATAAAATGCAAATTAAATATTTTATTCTTTATGTAAATACACTTCTAGACCGACCCCCTCACATTCCCGGTTTTCTCAGGAGAGGAAGTCGTCATAGTTGGGTAAACTTCAATAGCAGTGAAAGAGAGACTTCGTTAAATATATTTTTTGCGTTTCCATTTGCGCAAATAGCAAAAGAAAAACTTCACAATAGTGTTTTCATAACTTTTGAAAGTAGAAAAAAAAAATAGAGAAGAGAGAAAGATGTCATTTACCGTCACTACCGTATTAGAAAGCAGCATTAACTTTTTTTTAAATTATTATTATTATTATTATTTTTGTAATTTGATGCAACGGTAATATAATATTATATAATGTTGTTATAAATGTACATACATTTTAAAAAAAATGAAAATACAAAAAACATTGAAGGATTTACGATACTGATGACCTTTAAAACGCGTCATCACAGTCGGCGAAAATCTAAAAAATTATTAATTGAATTAATAATTAATTAATACGTGCTGTAAAAAAAAATACCAACAAAATATCTAATATTTGTTAAATAAGCAATATAAATGTAACGTAAATTGAAATGTTTGTTCTGCAGCCAGCAGATGTCCCTCACGCGCGCAGTAAACACTGAGCATGTGACACTGTAAGAGCCTGTAAGATCCACAGTGTGCTTCTGTTTTTTCTAATAATCCATGACGAGCCTCTCCTGACCAAACCCCGTCATCAACAACACACACAAACAACATTGGACAAGCGACAATGGCGAGCAGACGGGCCTCGGTGTCTTCCTCTTCGGCGGGTCTAGAGGCCTGGTTCCCCGCGCCCGGCAGCGGGGAGGATGAGCCGGAGCTGCGGCGGCTGCGGGAGCGGCTGCGCGGGTGGCTGTCGCAGTGCGAGCCCGCTGTGATCTACGCGCAGCGGCTGCTGGTGTGGGAGAGGCCGCTGCACAGCATCATCGCCGCGCTCGCGCTCAACACGCTGTTTTGGTGAGACACTCTCGGCGAATGAAGCCGTTGATTTGGAAGGGACGGTGTTAATCCTGACGAGTAGCTACTAATCTGGTTAATCTGCTCGTTAGTAGATGCTCCGTGGTGCTTTTGTGCCAGCTTCGCTACTTTTACCGTGGTATTACCATTACCGTTCCATGGACATGTGCTATGGTATTCTAGGTGAACCGTGTAAACATCATAATATACATTCAGTGTGGATTTTGTATATATACATATGAATATGGAAGTCATCCTGTACCATAACATTACCACGTGACTACTGTGGCATACTGTTACAAACAGTGGTACTTTGATGTATGCCATATTCATATAAAGTACCATGGTATTTACACTGTACTGACACATTTAAGAATGCAATGAAAACTTAAAAGTGTTTTGTTTAAAAAACCTGCTCCCTTTTTTTGTAATACCATGGCGTATCATTATTTATATTATATTACTACACTATATTTTATATATATATATATATATATACAGGGCTGGGTAGGTTACTTTTAAAATGTATTTCGCTACAGATTACAAAATACATGCTTTAAAAAGTCATTTGTAACATATTTTGTTACATTAATCAAGTTTAGTAACTTGATCTAAATACTTTAGAATACTGTGGAATACTAATAAGTAACACTGTTCTTACTTTTTTCGCCGAATTCCATGATATAAACTTGCAATTGTGAGTTATAAACTCAATTTTGAGGAAAAAAAATGACAGAATTGAAAGAAAAGAAGTCAGAATTCTGAGTTATAAACTCAATTTTGAGGAAAAAAAATGACAGAATTGAAAGAAAAGAAGTCAGAATTCTGAGTTATAAACTCAATTTTGAGGAAAAAAAATGACAGAATTGAAAGAAAAGAAGTCAGAATTCTGAGTTATAAACTCAATTTTGAGACAAAAAAATGAGACATAAACTTGCAATTTCAAGAAAAAAAATCAATATCAAGTTTTTATCATGTAATTCCGACTTTATAACTTGCGATTGTGGGTTTATATCTTGAAATAAAAAGTCAGAATTGTGAGATAAAAAGTCACAATTATCTTTTCTTTCTGTTTTTTTTTTTTACATCATTTTTCACCTTTTTTCACTGTATTTCAAAACATGAAAACAGCCATGGATCATCAGTTGAGATTAAAGGGAATGCAAACTTTTGAATGGAGCAATTTTTATAAATTCAGTCATCTGTTATGTGAAATAGCTTGTTTAGGACAGTACTAAATAAAAATATAATTTTTATGATCCCTCTTATTCTGCTAAAATTATTAAAATGCTGCATATTCTGCAAGGGATATGAAACTTCTGAGCAGAAATGTAGCTTAGGACACTTTTTCAGAGTCAGGGAATCATTAATTGCAGTTTACATCTATTGTCTGTCACAGTTTATATTAATGTTTAAATGACATTAAAATTCAAAGTAATCACTTTGGTAATCTAAAACACTTTTCAGATGTAACTGTAATCTGATTACCACCCATTTAAAATGTAACTGTAATGAAACACAGTTACTCAAATTTTAACTAAGTTACATACTTCCCTATATACTCCCCACCCCAACCCTATACGACTTATTTCTACCACACGATTGAGTCATATGTTGTGTTTATAGTCGAATGTGATGATTTAAGAGACGCATGTGTGTTTTAGGCTGCTGTCGTCCACATCTTTGAGACCTCTGTTCCTCCTGAGCGTGTCTCTCATTGGACTGACTCTACTGGAGAGATGGAAAGACAAGCTGCCACAGATCACCGGTAACGCATCCATACGCTATACGTGACATCACATATGTTTATACAGTAGGACTAGGCAACATAGCCGACATATAGCGCACTGTATGTTATATACGGTATGTTTTCGTAAATGTTTAACTCATTACGCAGATGTATTTGCTTTGAAATGTCTTTTGTTGACTGGGAACAATTTTATTTAAACACTCAAGTAGATTTAAAATTAAAATAAGGTTCGTTAGTTAACATGAACTAGTAATGAACTGCACTTCTACAGCATTTATTCATGTTAATTTGACCATTTACTAATAAAATATTGTTAACATTAGTTAATGCACTGTGAAGAAACAATGAACAACTGTATTTTCATCAGCTAACGTTAACGAAGATGAGTAAATACAGTAATAAATGTGTTGCTCATGTTAGTTAATTAATATTTAACTAATGAACCTTATTGTAAAGTGTTAGCAAAATAATGCAAAAACTAAAATATGGTCAAAATCTAGTTACAAT
>CM076084.1:3382602-3457602 GCA_038088235.1 Zacco platypus | reverse complement strand
CTTCAAATAATGCGTCTTTGTTGAATAAAATGATTCATCTCTCTCTCTCTCTCTCTCTCTCTCTCTATATATATATATATATATATATATGAAGCTTACTGACCCCAAGGGTTTGAAGGGTAGTGTAATTCCAGTCACTGATTGGTTCTTTCTTTGGAGCAGGTGGATGTGAAGACTACGGCTCTGGCGATGGCCATCACAGACTCTGAGCTGTCCGATGAGGAGGCGTCCATACTGGAGAGTGGAGGATTCTCTGTGTCCAGAGCCACGACACCACAGCTCACAGACGTCTCTGAAGGTACCAATGCTTCAAGAGCACCACAGTCTTAAAACTAGCTCTTTTTTTATAATTGTGTACATTTATGTGATACATTTTCAGGATTCTTTCAATAGAAAGTTCAAAAGAACATCATTTTTTTAATGACAAATCTTTTGTAACATTATAAATGTCTTTACTGTCACTTTTGATCAATTTATCGTCGTCAGTTAAACATATTTTACTGGACTGTAACACTTTTACCCTTTTAAGAAAATTGTTTTATTCTGTTGATTCTTTTGAAGAGGTTTTCAACCAAGTAAATCCAAATTTAGTTTTAAGGTTTTTAGGAAAAATTAACCTTAAACATCTTTAGTGTTTTTTGTTTTTTAAACCTCTCACACCATGAATATAGCCATAAAAGCTGGCATGGCATTAAAGAGAGAAAGAAAGAAACAATTTATTGAATTGCTGAATAAAAAGCCCAAAACAAATCTTACTGACCACTAACTTTTGAACGGTAGTGTAACATTTTATATAACATTTAACATAATTATAACTGTTGAATTATACATAAGAAATAATTTAGCCTTGATATTTAAACATCATAATTTGAAGCTTGAAAACAAAGTTTTTTGAAAATGTAGTTTCAGTGAAAGTTTTATTGAGTAATATTAAGCAAAAAATTAAAATGCAAATGTATTTTAGAATATATATATATATATATATATATATATATATATATATATATATATATATATATATATACTAGAAACTATATATATTTATATTTTTCTCTCTCTATACAGTCAACCCAAAAATTATTCAGACATTTTTTATTTTTTTAATGTTTTTTTTACTAGTGAGTGCAGTACACTATAGTTCATTTCTGTAAGTGAGGATAGCAAAATAAAGTAAACTGTGACGTATTACACCCAAAAATTAATCACACAGTGGACTACCAGTAAAATTGATAAAAAATTGAGACCAAAAATTATTCAGACACTTTGACCTGACCGGATGTTTAGCTGAAGTGTTATCTGACATCATCAAGATTATTTTTTTCTGACAGTTCTTTTCGTATTTTATTACCATTTTTTAAAACTAAATCAAATAAACTGAGATAATTTGTGAAATGTTGAAGGTGTCTGAATAAATTTTGGTTTGATTGGATATATATAATAAGAAATATAGTTTAAAATATAAAAAAAATAATTTCTTTGGTAAATCTTGTGTAAATTCAGATTTTTGTTGTAATCATTTGTTGAAATCTTTGAATTAAATTTCAATTTATATGTAAAAACATTCTTGCACGTATTCAAATCTTTCGTTAAACCTTTTTTGTGTAAATATGAATTTGAGTAAGTCATTTGTAAAACATTCTTTCTCTGAGTGTAAATGTAGTGAATTTATATAAAATGGAATCGTTTAATTCATTTGCTGTAATTGAACTGTTCAAGACACACCGTTTCAGGGGAATTAATTAATTAACCTTAGTCTAATTATTTTAACATTGAAAATGATTATCATTAATGCCATCGCTCTGTTCATCAGCAGACCTGGATCAGCAGAGCGTGCACAGTGAACCGGAGGAGGCGTTCACTAGAGACCTAGCGGAGTTTCCGTCCGTGGACGAGATGCCTTCTATTGAACCGGGTCTGTTCCGTTTCCCGTTGGGTGTCCTCGGGTCCGAGCAGGCGGGAGCTTCCGGTTCCGACCCCCAGGAGGAAGCCCTGTCTCCGGCCAGCCTCCTCATCCAGCACTTAGCATCTCCGCTCCACTTTGTCAACACGCACTTCAACGGACACGGACAAGCGGCGGGGGGGGACCAAAGCATTGTGGGTACTGAGAAAGAGGGAAGGGTATCAAAACCCACTAGGTCCCTGGAAGCCCTCAGCGAGGAGATCGTGAGCACGGCCATCTCTACCGTAGTACAGAACACTCTCTCAGCTCTGTTGCGGTCTACGGAGGCCAGCGAGGGCTCATCCGTGGCTTCGTTCCTTCCCACCGAAACGCCTCCTTGCCCGATGGAATCGCCCCTCGAGTCACCGTCCGCCCAAGAAGCCAGCGCAGAGGAAGAGGACGCCGACGTCACCGAAGCGAGCACCGAAGAGCAGCCGGACGTGACGCTCGTACCCACGGAAGAAGAGGACTTTGAGCTACTGGACCAAAGCGAACTGGAACAGATGGATGAGGGGTTGGGCCTTGCTGTTGATGGACAGGAGGTGGGCGGGGCTTCCACAGACACGCCCCCAAGCAGTCAGCAGCATGCAGACCAGCAGGATTCCTAGCTTCCCATCATCTAAACTTTTTATTTTATTTATAGTCCATGTAGATACCATATACTGACACATGATTTGTGAAAGGGAATGTCGCAGTCAGCTATGCCTTTTTTTGTTGTTTTCGGCAGTGAGATCACTGTGATTGTTGGTGTATGTACAACACAAATCCTAAACGCGAAGGTTTTTTGACATAAAATCATCAAGCCACTCGGAGTTCTAAAGCGACGTAAAATAGACGTACGAGATTGAATCGTTTACTGTATGTGTTTTTTGACAAGAGCCCTCTGGTTTATTAATCCCACGCGGACCGTTTTCATAGGGTTTAATGCATCATGGGAACAAGCCATGTGGGCTGAGTTTTATTTGCTTGTAGAGCTCGTAGGTTTTGTGTGGAAGGAGAGGCTGAGTGGGACACGTCTGCAAATTCTCAACAAAAAAAAATTGGATATGTCAAAGATTTCTTTTCATAAGAATAACTAAACTAATATATTCTATATTATATACCTATGAAGTAGATGTTTTTATTTATGAAAATTGGTTAGAGCAAAGAATGGTTTACTTTTAAATGTGTCCCAAATAAATTATAAAGTTGCTGGGAGATGTTCTGGTACACAAAACTTTAAAGTTTAGCAAATTTGGCTTTATTATTATTATTATTATTATTTTAATTTTTTTTTTGCACAAAAGTGACCGTGAATGCAGCATACCATACTTTATCTGGCAGAAAAATTCCCTGTTCACTGAGCTTTCATCCTCCATGTCATGTAGAAGAATTAGGAGTCCAACCCGAACCTTCATATGTTCATATTCAGGTTCACTATATTATAATTGGATGCACTTTTGAAGTATTGTTGGTCTGTACATGCTCAAATTCTGCAGGACTTCATAATTCATGCCAAATGCCCTACCATTCAAAAGTTTGGGGTCAGTAAGATTTTTTTTTTGTCCCTCCAAAGGAAACTAAACTTATTCAGCAAGGATGCATTTAATTGATTAAATGTTACAGTAAAGAGATTCATAATTTTACAAAAGTTTTCTGTTCCAAATAAATGTTCTTTTGAAAATTAGCAGGAATAAATTAGTTTAAAATATATTAAAATAATATGTAATACAGAATGATTTAAAATAAATTATTTTTAATTAATTTCATAATTCAATTTTTTCAGATTTTTTTCTTAAAAATATTACCGACCCTATTGTAAAAATCGCATCAATTGACCCTTCGCAAAGACCCGCCCCCTTCAGTTACCGTTGCTATGTCGACAAGTGAAAAATACATCGCGGAGCAATGGACACTGACAACCTGTCGACAGACAAGACAGAGCAGGTTACTTTTGATATTAAGTAGTTTCATATTTCAAATATGGTAATTTTTTAAAGAAGTTTAAACAATAAATAGCGTCTAGTGTGTGTTTAATGTGTGGTGACAGATCGCTGTAGCTCCTCGTGAAGCGATCATCTCTTCATACTAGTTCATTTATAGCATCAAATAAACATGAATGAACATCAGAAGGAATGTTGTTTCAAGCGCGAACAATTTTTCAAGTTTAAGTTCACCAACGTTAATCTACTAACTCCCCTGACTGCTTTGAGGGACAAAATGGCCGATTCGGGGTTATGATTGGTCAGATCACCTGTCAATCAAACTGTCAGCGAAGGGTCGATTGGTCACAGATTGCCTGAAATATAATTTAACTGATGAACTAAAAGTTTAGGGGGAGTTCATGCATAAACTTGACTGAATTATTTTTACTTTTTTATAAGAGGGGAATCCCAAGTGAATGATTGAGCCTTATTTCTATGTATCTTTGTAAGAAATGTCTCAATATGTCATCAGGGTAATTCTAGAATTGACAACGTGTGATGGTTTTATGATCCAATATATATATATATAAATATATTTTCAGTTATTAATCATACTAAAGGGAATTATCTTTTAAACTGGAAATGTGTATATAAAAACAATGTATATATTTAATGGCCTGTAACATCATACACAGCGTTCTTTCACGCATAAAGAAAGTTTTACAGAACTGTTCATTGTTTGGAGGCAGGTTGACATTCCTTTAAAGTTGAAAGTGAAATGTATTTCTCCAGTCATAATGTGACCAGTCAGAAGTTTCTTCCATTATAATTTGAGTTTTGCAGACTCTGAAAGCTGATTGGTCAGAAATTCTGCGCCACGTCGTTGCAAACATGTTCTGTGTTGCTGTGGTTGTATTTTTAATTTCAAAGTGGACAAATGAATTGCTTGCCGCGTCGCAGTCGGTTGGTTAGGACAGTGTTTTTGCTTTGCACGATTTTGAGTGCGTTTCGCCCCTTCTCCGGTAGAGGTCCTCAAACATACACATCTGATCCAGACCGCAGATTTTTTGTGTTTTCAATTTACGAAGAGATTTACCTTTGTTTAATAGTGATTGTGTTTTGCTCATGCTGTTACTGCTTTATGATCTATAAAAAAACACTTAGAGCATTGAACTACAAAATGTATTGTTGAATGTCGTTTTCTTCACTGACTTGCACCTCCAAATATCTCTAATATATATCCATAAGCTGATTTTCAACTGCTTTGTGTTCTTTTGAAAAGGGGTTCAGAATCAGGTGTTCATTGTGGACATTGGGAGAAGAAAGACTGTGATGTATGTGTAGTTTTTCAAACTGGGGTCCGCAAGGGAGTGCTATGGGGGTCTGTGGAAAAATATAGAGAAAAAAAACGCTAAAATATATAAATTAATTAATTAATTTAAATAAATGATTAAAATAAATCAAATTTGACTTAAATAAATAAAACATTTAACAGTACGGTGCTATAGTATGGACGACCGAACCTGCAGAAATATTATATTTATATATATATATATATATATATATATATATATAATATGAAATATATTTAAAATATATATTTGTTTATAATAATATATATATATATATATATTTATATAGTAACGAAGAGTCAACAGAGTTGGGATCCAAATGCAGCTTTATTAAAAATAGACGTGGTCAGACAGGCAATGGTCAAGGATCAGCAAAGTCCAATAATACCAGGCAAGAAATCCAAGGGGCAGGCAGAGAACAATCGGAAAAACAGGCAGAATCAAAAACAAGGAAAACAAACACGGGAATGAATGCTCAGAGACAGATGACAGGAAGCAAATCAAGACTTCACGGGGAGTGATGTGTTAATGGTGTTTATATGTGGTGTGGGTGATGAGGTGCAGCTGGTGAGGTAATCAGTGTCTGGGAACAGGGCTTACGGGAAATGTAGTCCTTGTGAATGAATGAGAGTGAGTGAGTAAAGAGTAGTCCATGGTGAAGTGCCCTCTAGTGGTGACAGTATATATAATATTCATGTATGTGTGTGTGTGTGTATATATTTATGTATAAATACGTATGTGTGTGTGTATATATATATATATATATATATATATATATATATATATATATATATATATATGTATATATATATATATACACACACACACACATATGTATTCCTCTATTTTCCAATTATTACATTTATTTATTTATTATAATTTCAGGTTTGGTCCTCCATACTATAGTGTGTAAAAAAGTAATGATGCAATTTCATAAAAATAAATATTAATTTTTAATTATTTAATGCTTAGACAAAAATTAAACAGAATTTTTTCACAGTATTGACTCTTTCCTCACCCGCGTTTTTTGTTTGTTTGTTTGTTTGTTTGTTTTTTAAAGTTGCCAGCCATACGGAAACTTGCTGCCTCGCTGCCTTATCAGGCAATGACTTTGTAGGGACTGTTTGCGCACGAAGGCACCTCACAAAACTGCTGAGGCAACAACTGTGTAAAGATCTACAGCAAAATAGCACGAGCTTTAGTGATAACTAAGCAAATATTTAATTACTACTACAATAGTAATTTCTCACTAGAAATAATATCAGAAGTGGAAAAACATACACCATCAACTTTGAACTTTCAGATCTTTATTTTTTTTAGCTCAACTGTCACAGAATGGAAAGCACAGGATTGTGACATTAAGGCAGCGAAGGATACATCTATGACTATTGATTTCTGATACGTTTTTGCATTAAATATTTGCTGACTGTGTTCAGGGGACGGCGAGAGATAAAGCCAGGCATGATGAAGGGCATGTGAGGTAATGTCGACAGGCCTGCGGTGAGCTGGCAACAGAACCGAAGGCAGATGGTCGCTCTGCTTTTAGTCGGAGGTGACTGTAATCTCGATAAGTGGCGGTGATAAATCTCTTGAGTACGGAAACATTACAGAGGTCTTCGTTATTAACAGAAAAATGTCATGTTGTGTTTCGGGGTTAAAGAAACTACAGTAAGCGGAAAATGTCCTGCAAAGAAAATTACCAGTACTGTTTTTCCTTGTTCTATCAAAGCAAAGGTAAGGTAATAATAATATATTTTAAATTAAATCATTTTAAGACATCCTGTAGCCCCCTTGGAAGTTTGTTGAGGCCACCTAAAAAAAAAACAGACAACTTTACTAACCCTATATTTGGAAAATTAATGGTAACTGTGACTGCCTCACCTGTTAACTCACTTTGATTAAGCACAAAGTTCTTCTGGTATTGATTCACATTTGTGTTTACTAGAAAAAGTCTTTGAACCTGAAAAAAAGTATCTAAAATTCCCACATTTGAATGGTAATTAGCACTATTAAAGCCTACGAGTCTCAAGAATGGAGCTGAACATTTTTATGGACCAAGTTCATCAGATTTGTCATTTAAAGCATTGAGATTGTGTAGCTTTAAAATAGTAACTCTTATTAGAATAATAAGGAGTCATGCCACCGAAGTCTGCTTTTGGAGAGCCGTCATTCATCTTTCTTCAGTATCCTAGCAGCAATGTCTCTTTCCTAGAGCAAATAAATCCATAAAACAACATTGATTAACCATTGCAATCTTATCAAAGCTGAACAAGTGTTCTATTCATGTCCACCAGGAAGAAGCACATAAAAGCATGTATTTATTTGCTATTTAAAGGTGCCAAGCAACTTTGTAAAACTTTCCAAAAAACAAAAAAAAAAGAAAAAAACACTCTAAGACGAAAAGGTTTCATATTCAGTAGAACCTTGAAGGGTTCGTTCAGACGTTTCATGTATAGAGACTTTTCGGGTTTGCCATCATGGGATCTTTTTTATTCAGTTCTTTAGAGAAACCCATTCAACCTTTTTTCTAAGATTGTATGATTGTTTAAAAATATACACACACTCACAACAGATCTTTCTCGAATCTGATTGGCTGAGAGTCGTGCAATATTCTCGTGATAACAGCACTGCTACCTTTTCACCGTTTGTATCGCTCCGCTTGAAGTGACTGTCATGGTGACTGAGCAAATCCGCCGTATTTACACACTTGCTGTACCACGAATCGTAGTTTTATGACTTTTCTAGGTGAGAATGTCGTAGTTTAAACCTGAAATATGTGATTCACATCCACCTATTTTACAATTTGTTCAGACCTTTTCAGAGATGCGAGCTTCAGGCCATCAGCGGCCGCTCAGTGCTCGTGTACCCGCCGAGAACAGCTTCATCTCGGCCAGTGGTTCGGGGAATTGCCGCTGGCTCTTATCGTGGTTAAACATGAGGTATAATTCATTCTGGGTGCATATAACGAGTAATCTTTGGTCTTATTGATCGATTACTTGTTCCTGAGCAAATCAAATTGGACTGTGTTAAATTTAATAATTTAATAGTAAGGCTTTATCCTGTAGAGCACTGCTTTAGTACATTTGACCGAATTGTACAATTATGTTTTTTTTTTCTATTGTCATTTATAATGGCTATTGTTGTTAATTTAAATATTGTTCTTCAATGAATATTATTTTATATAAATAGTATATTGTATTTGGTATTGAGAAATTTATACGTAATATGGATTAAGTTAAAGTGACATCAATAAAATTAGATGACGGCTAACTTTACGAGTGAATGAGTCAGTCGCAAGAGACTTTTAAATTGAAAACGACTTGTAAACAAAGGATGTTGTTTTAGCGCAGGTATGGAAAATTCCCTTAACTGTCAAAAGTGCAAACACAAAGATCGCTTTCCTCAGCGAACATTCAAACAGATTTTTATAATGGATATAATATTATGGACATCGACCTGATGCTTGCTCAGGTGATCTCTCAATAATACTGTACAAAATACAATGAGTTTCAATGGAGGGACTCAACATTTCTTCATTATAGTTTTAGAATTAGTAACAGAGCCTTGGTCAAACTCTCAGCTTGAGATTTAAAGGAAGTAGTTCTGCACAAAAGAGGGTTTTAAAGACATTAATTTATTTATAACACACTCGTGCCGTCAAAATGTTGTATAAATGCAATATCACACTCGTAGCCATGCGATATGGCTGTATATCAGCACACTGAGATTACTTACAGCCGAATCATGATATAACGCCATATTGCATGGCTACGAGTGTGATATTGCTCATATATACACAGGGTTGGGGAGTAACAAAATACAAGTAACTTAGTTTCGTATTTAAAATACAAAATTTGAGTCACTGTATTTCATTACAGTTTCATTTTAAATGGGTGGTAATCAGATTACAGTTACATCTGAAAAGTGTTTTAGATTACCAAAGTGATTACTTTGAGTTTTAATGTCATTTAAACAGCGATTGGTGATTCTCTGACTCTGACCGTCTGAAAAAGAGGAGTTAAGTTTCATCAACATTTTAATACTTTTAAGAGGATCATAAAAATGTTGTTATTTTTATTTAGTTCTGTCCTGAACAAGACAAAATGACTGAATTTATAAAAAAATTGCCCAAATGTCAACTGAACTGTCCTGTCATGACCTGATGATCCACGACTGTTTTCATGTTTTGTTTTTCACTCGTCACTGCAACTTTTTCTCACAATTTGTTTTTTCCCTCATAATTGTGAGTTTGCATTTCACAATTCGGACTTCTTTTTCTCAGAATTGCGAGATTTAAACTTACAATACTGACTTTTTTTCTTGCAATTGTGAATTTAGTATGTGAGTTAAATGTCATAATTCTGACTTTTCTCAATATTGTGAGTTTATATCTCATAATTCTGACTTTATAACTCACAATTGCAACTTTATATCACAATTCTGAGGGAAAAAGTCAGAATTGTGAGATAAAATCTTGCAATGACCTTTTTTGTGTTTGTTTCACACTTTTTGTTTCACACTTATTAGTGTTTCAAAGTATTCTAAAGTATTTAGATTAAGTTACTAAATTTGAGTAATGTAACGAAATACGTTACAAATTACTTTTTAAAGCATGTATTTTGTAATCTGTAGTGAAATTCATTTTAAAAGTAACCTACCCAGCCCTGAGCACATATATATATATATATATATATATATATTAGAGTACTTGTACTCACCATTTTAAGGTCATCAGCACAAGCATGAAGTTTTATCCTCAACTCATCTGAAACGGTAACATCTGACCGCACTGACCACAGACCGTCCCTGAAGCTCACAGGCATAGAGAACACCAAACCTGCCGGAATCCCAAACTGCCCTGCAGATTTAGAAAGGTCAGAGATGCTGATCAGGCATTTACGAGCATTAACTTCTAAACTAACTATAAAGGATACATACTGTAAGCTATATTCATTTCATGTTAGAGGATGATTTGAATGGTCTTGCCTGAACTAAGTACACCCAATGAGAAAACTTCCTCTGGAGAAGCATCATCATTCCAGGCCCTTAAAATGGTCAATATTCCATTTGTTGATGATATTGCTGTGACTTTGTTGGTCTTTGATGAAATTGTGGCACGATGTTTATGTACTAAACTCATAAAATCTGTCTCCAGCCATTTCCTTTCAAAAAAAAACATGAGTATAATTACATTAACGGCAAATAAAAAATGTATGTAGACTAATTAACATATGTGTGGACTGCTTATCTGATGACACTGATTTTTTATTTACTTAATAATGATTCATAAATGGATTCTTAATGGAATTGCATTAAATAGGCATATGGCCTGAGTCATGCACCACAATGATCTTTACCAATCATAAATCATGTCCGTGACTCGCTGAGAAAAACCATCTGGCCCCCAAATTGCGCCATCATATCTGAAAACCTTCGCCCTCTGCAGGTCAATATGGTAACTGCCACTGATGTTTCCCCACACAATAACATTAGTCATGTCTGTGAATATAACAAAAGGGAAAAATTCGAGCATGCATAGCAGAAGACAGTAAGAAAAGAATAACTTATTTTTTAATTATTTTATTTTATTAATGTAATTATTTATGAATATATATATATATATATGTGTATATATGTATATATATATATATATGTGTGTATATATGTGTATATGTGTGTGTGTGTGTGTGTGTGTATGGTATAATTAAAAGTTATAATAAATATAATTTATTTTTAAAATTATTTTAACAATGTAATCATTGATATTGATAATATAATATGTATATGTTATATATTATATTTTTTATAATATGTTATATTAAATATATTTTAAAAAATAAAGTTATATATATATTTATATATATACTACATATGATGCTTGTGAATGTAAAAAATGCATATTATTTCTTGAGAATACTTTTGAAAATATAAATCATTTTAGAATAGTCAAACTGAACTGAATCAAATTTCAAATGCATCATTGTACTGAAATTGAATATAAGAACAAATACTAAAGATTTTACCTGCTGTTTTCACTGACAACTTCTGCGCAAGCTGAGTTCTTGCCTCGCATTCCAGCTGTGTTGCCATCGCCACAAAGTTGTGCGGGTCAACAGAGGGTGCGTTCTCAATTAACAGCGAGCACTTCAGATTAATAAAGGAGTCTCCTGCCACGATCACTCTTACGTCTTTCCGAGCATTCGCCTCGATGAGTTGCCCGTAGCAACAGAAACATTCTGCAACCTGGCTCACCATGTGGTCCTTGTCATCCGGCTCATTGTTACTTTCACATATCGGCTGCAGGTCATCTAGAAAGATGATGAAGTGGGCTTCCTGAAAAGCCTGTGTCTGGTCTGAATGGACAGTGACCTCATGGAGCTGGGATAGGGCGAGGTCTTCGGTTTCCATCTTGAGTTCTTGTAACATTTCCTTGGAGCCGCAGGTGTCCATGAGGTGAAGGCTGAAAAGGGGGAGACCTGGAAACAGTCCCGGCGCGAACAACTGAGGGATGAGGCTGTAGCAGACGGGGTTCAGAGCCCTGAAAGAGGTTTTTCTCAGGTTAAATGTCATCCATCTAATAAGAACTCTTTTTTACTCCTTTAAAGTGCCCCTATATGCTATTTTGAAGGATCCTAATTTTGTTTTGGAGGTCTACTATAATAGGTGTACGTACATCCAAGGTCAAAAAACACTTTAAAGGGTTAGTTCACCCCAAAATGAAAATTCAGTCAAAGGAACTTAAAATTTGAACTAAACCGCTCAATTCATATGGATTAGTTTTACGATCTCTTTATAAACTCTTTGAAGCATAAAAGTGGTAGTTGTGTATCTGTCAATGGAGGGACGGAAATCTCTCAGATTTCATCAATAAGATCTTCATTTGTGTTCTGAAGATGAACGAAAATCTTACAAGTTTGGAACGGCATGAGCAAGACTAAATGATGACAGAATTTTAATTTTTGGGTGAATTATCCCATTAATTTTTTCATAATATACACTGTAGCATCAGCTCTTTTCTCACAGTGTCTGAAACAGTTCGATAAAGCATTCGGTCTCTCTAAATCCCTCCTCTATGAGAGCCTCCTCTGCTCTGATTGTTGTGATTGGTTGACCGCTTACAGTGTGTGTTGGAAAGCAAACAGTCATTACCATATCTCAGTTTTTGCTGCGGAGGCTTGTGATATGAACAGTAATGATCGAGTCGTCATCCTTTGCAAGTGCATGCAAAATGGATTTGGTCTCGCAGCGCAGAAAACAGCGTCTTCTCGACATGCCGACAACAACTCTTCCAGGCCTCAGATACAATTACAGTGTTTGAGGGCGGGTCAATATAAACATTGTTCACAGGCAGCCAATGAAGACCATAGACTGGCATTATGCAAATTTGGTACAAACCTATGTAGGTCTGAGCAGCAAGTTAGACTGGAATCGACCCTTTGCCAACAGTTTGATTGACAGGCGATCTGACCAATCATAACCCAGAATCTGCCATTTTGTCCCTCAAAGCAGTCAGGAGAGTTAGTAGATTAACGTTGGTGAACTTGAACTTGATAAATTGTGTGTCCTCACGTCTTTCCACGCTTGAAACAACATTCCTTCTGATGTTCATTCATGTTTATTTGATGCTATAAATGAACTAGTATGAAGAGATGATCGCTTCACGAGGAGCTACAGCGATCTGTCACCACACATTAAACACACACTAGACGCTATTTATTGATTAAACTTCTTTAAAAAGATATGATATATTAAATATGAAACTGTAATATGAAAGGTAATATCTGAAAAAAGCATAATAGGGGCATTTTAAAGGCAAAGAGGCCTGATAAACACATCCACCTGCTGATCCAGATGTGCATAGGTCTGAGAGACATGTGTCGCTGGACCTCGTCCTTCATACACAGCTCTTTAGTTTGTTGATTCTCTGCTGAAATTTTGAGCATCAGATCGGAGTTCATATCTGAGGTGATGTCGTAGTAACCCTGCCGGAGAGGACAAAAATATTGATCTGCATATACAGTATCTAAATAAAACTGGATGTTGCTGATCTTAGATTAGCTTCTGAATTAATACAATTCAGGGCAGAAAGGAACTTAAAATGGAAGGAGTTCAAATGGAAGGTGTTTTTTTTTTATTTTAAGTTTTATTTTGAAGCCTAAATTGATTTATATCAGTAATTTTAGAGCCAAAATTAAATCTTTTTTTTTTTTTTGCAAAAAAATCACTAGTGGTTAGTCACATGGTTTCAGTAAACGAGGCTTCGTTACGTCGTTAGTGAATCGAAATTCCAATAGTTCATGTGACTTTGATACGCGACCTGAATCACTGATTCAAATCAAATGATTTAAAAATCTTCAATCAGTGTTTTGAAATCCACCATCACTAGATATTGTTGAAAAGTCATTATTTTTGTTTTTTTGGCACACAAAGTCACTTTATAATATTAATGTTGATCCGCTGTACTCACATGACCTGTTTTAAATATGTTTTAGTATCTTTCTGGACATTGAAAGTGTTCATTATCTTGCTGTCAATAGAGACTCACTGAACCATCAGATTTCATCAAAAATATCTTCATTTGTGTTCTGAAGATGAACGAAGGTCTTACGGGTGTAAAACGACATGAGGGAGAGGAATTAATGACTGAATTTACATTTTTGGGTGAACTAACAATTTAAATACGTTTTGAAGCATGAACAGAGTTGGGGAAAGTCACTTTTAATGATGACAGGAGAGGTGTCAGTTAATAAATGGGAAAACAAAATAACTTGCCTTACTTATTTGAATAAGTATCTCTTCAAATATATTTAAAAGTAATGCGTTACTTTACTAGTTACTTGAAAAAAGTAATCTGATTATGCAACTTCCGTTATTGCCAACACTGAGCATGAGTTCAATATTTTTGGTGAGTTGTTACATTTTGCAAGTGTTTAAAAAAAAAAAATAAAAAAATAGCCAAAGTGACTGAGAAAAACAGTAACCCTTATTTAAATGGACTAAATCCATATTTCGGTAGTGTTTTATTAGCTTGACTACTTGAATTCCTCTGTTTTATTTTGGTATCCTATCATGCAAACCTGAGCATGCTCAAGGAAATCGTTGAAGCCTCCGAGCAGCATTCCTTTCCCCCCGCGATCAGTCAGCTCCCTCCATACTATAGGAGAGCTCGAATGTGTCCATTCGTTTGACGCACAGGTTTCCTCCAGCCACATCTACACAGAAAGATGGTTCGACATGAAGAAAAGACATAAATGAACCGAAGACATCTTTAGTTCAACATAAAAATTAGTGAACGGTGTGAAAATGATTAAAGAGCCCTTAAAGCTCCACATGAGCTCACAGGTTTACCTTCCAGTCACTGGGGTGCACACAGATCTTGTGAATGTGAAAATCTGGCAGGTTTCTTTGCAGCACATCAGCAAGAAGCTCAGCTTTTGCATAATAAGGACAATCGGCTTTTCCTGTGTAGGTGAATAGAGAGAATGTTATTAAAATGTTGCTGACTGTGACACGATTGACCACAAGTTTACAAACAGACAGATAGATAGATAGATAGATAGATAGATAGATAGATAGATAGATAGATAGATAGATAGATAGATAGATAGATAGATAGATAGATAGATAGATAGATAGATTCATAGATAGATAGATAGATAGATAGATAGATAGATAGATAGATAGATAGATAGATAGATAGATAGATAGATAGATAGATAGATTCATAGATAGATTCATAGATAGATAGATAGATAGATAGATAGATAGATAGATAGATAGATAGATAGATAGATAGATAGATTCATAGATAGATAGATAGATAGATAGATTCATAGATAGATAGATAGATAGATAGATAGATAGATAGATAGATAGATAGATAGATAGATAGATAGATAGATAGATAGATAGATAGATAGATAGATAGATAGATAGATTCATAGATAGATAGATAGATAGATAGATAGATAGATAGATAGATAGATAGATAGATAGATAGATAGATAGATAGATAGATAGATAGATAGATAGATTCATAGATAGATAGATAGATAGATAGATAGATAGATAGATAGATAGATAGATAGATAGATTCATAGATAGATAGATAGATAGATAGATAGATAGATAGATAGATAGATAGATAGATAGATTCATAGATAGATAGATAGATAGATAGATAGATAGATAGATAGATAGATAGATTCATAGATAGATAGATAGATAGATAGATAGATAGATAGATAGATAGATAGATAGATAGATAGATAGATAGATTCATAGATAGATAGATAGATAGATAGATAGATAGATAGATAGATAGATAGATTCATAGATAGATAGATAGATAGATAGATAGATAGATAGATAGATAGATAGATAGATTCATAGATAGATAGATAGATAGATAGATAGATAGATAGATAGATAGATAGATAGATAGATTCATAGATAGATAGATAGATAGATAGATGGATAGATAGATAGATAGATAGATAGATAGATAGATAGATAGATAGATAGATAGATATATAGATAGATAGATAGATAGATAGATATATAGATAGATAGATAGATAGATAGATAGATAGATAGATAGATAGATAGATAGATAGATAGATAGATAGATTCATAGATAGATAGATAGATATATAGATAGATAGATAGATTCATAGATAGATAGATAGATAGATAGATAGATAGATAGATAGATAGATATATATATAGATAGATAGATAGATAGATAGATAGATAGATAGATAGATAGATAGATAGATAGATTCATAGATAGATAGATAGATAGATAGATAGATAGATAGATAGATAGATAGATAGATAGATAGATAGATAGATAGACAATACTAATTTCGGTAGTTTGTTTAATTAGTCATTAAAACCGATCTACCTGCAAGAACAAATTTTGCCATGTTTCTATTCACGAGCGCGTCCGGTGTTGCTAGGTAACATTGTGTTCTCGCATAACATTTCCTGAGGAGAAAACGGATTTTTTCAAATCTAGATTTTTGTATTTTAATAATATTTCAATATAATATGAATTAAAATAGTTATATAGGAGTTTATTTAACTAGTTGGGCGGCATTTTTAAAATAATATAATGAAAACCACGCGATACTGCAAGCGGAACTACAGTGAGGCAGTGATCGCGCGTTCCGTGTTTCTGTCATGGCTGCGCTCACAGAGAGACTGTACACATGTGAAGACAGAAACCGAAGGGTGAGATGCTTATATTATGATTATTAAAGATCAAAGGCTTATTAAGATGTATGACTGTGCCGTAATTAAGCACAAACATGTAAATAGTATTCGTATTTTACAGCTATAGTGAGGCATTTCTTCAAGGTTTCTGCACAAGGACATGCTGGCAATATAAGAACAGAGCTGCTGTCCTCTAAATGTATTTGTTTATTTCACTTGATTTTTCCATTTTTCACATTATTATATATGTTATTTAGTTATTTCAACATTTGGCTGTCTATTTATTTGGGTTAAAATGTATTGTGGATAACCCCACAGATACGTACATATTCAAATATAAATTCATTTCTGGGTTTTTCTGATTCTAGTAATATTTCAAGATCTCGCTTCCATCTGTGATCCTGTCGGAAGCATTTGAGAGCAGTTCACTGCGCATGACAAGAGACAAAACATATGAACGGTAAGATCAGTTACATCTGTTTTAGTTGTTGTTTACAATCGTCATTTCTCAAAACTTAGGTGACGTTTTCAAAACTCTTCACACAGTTCACAACCAATGAGGTTCATTCTGGTGTTACGCATCACGTTTGAGCTTCAACAAGAACCAATGAGGTTCATTCTCATGTTACGCATCACGTTTGAGCTTCAGCAAGAACCGATGAGGTTCATTCTGGTGTTACGCATCACGTTTGAGCTTCCGCAAGAACCGATGAGGTTCATTCTGGTGTTACGCATCACGTTTGAGCTTCAACAAGAACCAATGAGGTTCATTCTCATGTTACGCATCACGTTTGAGCTTCCGCAAGAACCAATGAGCTTCATTCTGGTGTTACGCATCACGTTTGAGCTTCCGCAAGAACCAATGAGCTTCATTCTGGTGTTACGCATCACGTTTGAGCTTCAGCAAGAACCAATGAGGTTCATTCTGGTGTTACGCATCACGTTTGAGCTTCTGCAAGAACCAACGAGGTTCATTCTGGTGTTACGCATCACGTTTGAGCTTCAGCAAGAACCAACGAGGTTCATTCTGGTGTTACGCATCACGTTTGAGCTTCCGCAGGAACCAATGAGCTTCATTCTGGTGTTACGCATCACGTTTGAGCTTCTGCAAGAACCAACGAGGTTCATTCTGGTGTTACGCATCACGTTTGAGCTTCAGCAAGAACCAATGAGGTTCATTCTCATGTTACGCATCACGTTTGAGCTTCCGCAAGAACCAATGAGCTTCATTCTGGTGTTACGCATCACGTTTGAGCTTCTGCAAGAACCAACGAGGTTCATTCTGGTGTTACGCATCACGTTTGAGCTTCAGCAAGAACCAACGAGGTTCATTCTGGTGTTACGCATCACGTTTGAGCTTCAGCAAGAACCAACGAGGTTCATTCTCGTGTTACGCATCACGTTTGAGCTTCCTCAAGAACCAATGAGGTTCATTCTGGTGTTACGCATCACGTTTGAGCTTCCGCAAGAACCAATGAGGTTCATTCTGGTGTTACGCATCACGTTTGAGCTTCAGCAAGAACCAATGAGGTTCATTCTGGTGTTACGCATCACGTTTGAGCTTCAGCAAGAACCAATGAGGTTCATTCTGGTGTTACGCATCACGTTTGAGCTTCAGCAAGAACCAATGAGGTTCATTCTGGTGTTATGCATCATGTTTGAGCTTCAGCAAGAACCAATGAGGTTCATTCTGGTGTTACGCATCACGTTTGAGCTTCATCAAGAACCAATGAGGTTCATTCTGGTGTTACGCATCACGTTTGAGCTTCCGCAAGAACCAATGAGGTTCATTCTGGTGTTACGCATCACGTTTGAGCTTCAGCAAGAACCAATGAGGTTCATTCATTCACTCAATGAGGTTTTTAATGATCTTTTTTATTTCGTATTTTTGTTAGTTTTATTTTATATATTTTTCCAGGTAATGATATTAGTGCTTCAACTTAAACTTATTTCAGTGTTTTGCCAAGGCAACAGTTCTACATTTCATTTAGTTTTTCAACTAATATTTATATTTCATCTTATTTCAGCTTTATTAGTTGATTTGAGACCTGTATGAAGTGTTTTGGCTTTTTTGTGTATTTTGAGTGTGAAATTAACTGCAGTGCCAAACTGAAAGTTGGTAAAGAGAACTATGTGAAGAGTTTAAAAAAAGTGGTTTGGGGAAAAATGGCAAAGTACTGTGCTTCTAAAAATACCATAATTTTTATGATGATTTTACAGTAGTAACACAATTTGTAGTGAGTATAGTTGTTTCTGTTTCACATTTACGTTTGTTGAAACAGGTTACACCATGTCTGGAGCTTTGGAGAATCACCCACGATGAGCGTGTATAAATCAGGTCTGGACATGTTCAGATGTGCTCTGAGATCCACATCCCTGTGGAAATGTGACTCTTTCATATGGACTCAGACGTCTTTACGTTATCAAAGCAGAAGCTTTACTGCGTCATCTCAGTTGGGGAGAAAACGCATACAAGGACACACATTAAAACAAGTCCGGTATTACAGTCAGAGTGGTCATGATGTTCTTAATGCTCAGATTAAACAAACTGCAGCTTCTACTGAGACCAATGAACTCCCTGATAAAGCAGAAAGGACTGCTTTCTACACCCATTTGCAGAACTGTTTTTGCCCCACTGATGTGCTGGACACGCTCAAGCAGTTCCCCGTGTCGCAGCAGCTCATCAGCAGCATCTTCACACGCATCTGGGAGAGCACAAAGAGAATGACGGATGAGCAGCGGCGCTGTGAGCTGCGGCTGATGTTTGAGCACCCGGGGTTTGAGCAGGTCTGTGAACTGGCCGCCACCGACGCATGGCGCATGAAGAGCGATGATCTGGCCTACTCTCTGCTGGCCATTGTCAACCTGGGAGTTTCACAAGACTCACGTGTCGTGCAAACGCTGCTTCGTGTTATACAGGTGAGTGAAGTACTGTGAATGTGATCGCATTGAAGGTTTTGTCCACTAGGCGGAAAATATGAATATTCACATGTCCATTAAAGGCGCAGTATGTCATTGCAGTATGTAGAAACTGGATTGGACGTGTCCACTCATACTGGGGAGGAGAGGGCGTGAGCCAGTCAGCAGTAGGGGGCGTGTCCACTCATGATGGGAGAAGAGACAGCAGTAGGGGGCGTGTCCACTCATGATGGGAGAAGAGACAGTCAGCAGTAGGGGGCGTGTCCACTCATGATGGGAGAAGAGACAGTCAGCAGTAGGGGGCGTGTCCACTCATGATGGGAGAAGAGACAGTCAGCAGTAGGGGGCGTGTCCACTCATGATGGGAGAAGAGACAGTCAGCAGTAGGGGGCGTGTCCACTCATGATGGGAGAAGAGACAGTCAGCAGTAGGGGGCGTGTCCACTCATGATGGCAGAAGAGACAGTCAGCAGTAGGGGGCGTGTCCACTCATGATGGGAGAAGAGACAGTCAGCAGTAGGGGGCGTGTCCACTCATGATGGGAGAAGAGACAGTCAGCAGTAGGGGGCGTGTCCACTCATGATGGGAGAAGAGACAGTCAGCAGTAGGGGGCGTGTCCACTCATGATGGGAGAAGAGACAGTCAGCAGTAGGGGGCGTGTCCACTCATGATGGGAGAAGAGACAGTCAGCAGTAGGGGGCGTGTCCACTCATGATGGGAGAAGAGACAGTCAGCAGTAGGGGGCGTGTCCACTCATGTTGGGGAAGAGACAGTCAGCAGTAGGGGGCGTGTCCACTGATGACGGGTGAAAAGAGGGAGTGAGCCAATCAACAGTAGGGGGCGTGTCCACTCATGATGAGGGAGAAGACATAGTGAGCAACAGGGAGATTTAATTTATTCCTGTGATGCAAAGCTGAATTTTCAGCATCAGTTCTCCAGTCTTCAGTGTCACATGATCCTTCTAATCTGCTGATTCCAGGAACGGCTGAATCAGTTTGATATAAGGTCTCTTTCGGTGTTGGCTGCCTGTATTCGGGAGATGGAGAACTTTAAGAACGTTCAGGCCCTGAGAGAGGCTTTAAGGTGTGAAGATCATTACAGCCCTAATATGACCTTATATTGTGACATTTGTGTGTGTTTTCATCAGTTTGTGCTCTGATTTTGAAGGTTGTTGCTGAAGGATCGTATTCCTGAGATCCAGAGCGTGGTCGTCCTGCAGAGCATGATGCGTGCGGTGGGCAAAAACGCTCCGATACATCTGAAGAAACAGCTGGCGGTTAGATTTACCATTTACTCACTGAAAATGTATTGTTTACTGACACTCTCACACAGAAATTGGATTTTTTCAATCAGTCGATCTCTGTGGATGAATCTTAATTAATCTTTTTTTAAAATAAAAAAAATTGCATAATGAAAATAAAGCTTTTTACCATAATGTCATTATGACTAAAAATCATAATGCCTCTGGACTTTTTACTTTTTTTGTGTGTTCTTGTGTTATTATAGGTTTATTAATATTTTGAATTAGCTTTTATTTTTATATTTTTAGTTTTCATGTTAATTTTAGTTTTTAGTGATGTTATGTGCTTTTGTTATATTTTATTTTTAAATATTGCTATGTAGGTTTAATTTATTTTTGTTTTAGTTAGTTTGATTTTTTTCTAGTTAATTATATTAGTGCTTCAGCTTAAACTTATTTCAGTTTATTGCCAAGGCAACATTTCTCATTTTTATTTAGTTTAAGTTTTTCAATTAATTTTTATGTTTAGTTTATTTCAGCTTTATTTCAATGAACATAAATGTTTTTAATAGTTTAAGATAAATAAAATAATAACCCTTAGTAGTACATTCTCATTCCTGTAATACAGTGATTTATTTTATTTTTATTTTTTTACAACCATGAATACTTTACAGTTTGGGGGAAATTTATTTTTCATTTTTTTCACATTACAGAAATGAGAATGATTTCTCTTGAATTACAATAATAATAACATATGAAGGAAATTGTGCTTGATTGTCTTGACAATGACATCACAAAACGTATTGCTTCATTGACTTTTTTCTAAATATAATTTAATATTTTTTCCCCTCATGATTTTGGGGTCAAATAACATCATGCAGCTGTCTAACAAGAAATGATGGTTGCTTCAAGGCTTTTTTTGCATGTTGAACGAATTGTCATGATCAGTTTCTAGCTCGATTCCTCTTCATCCTCCCTCAGACAAAGACTCTGTCGTTGGCAGATGAGTTTAGTCCACCCAACAGCCAGTACATGTTCTCCAGCCTGGCTGCCATGGACCTGAACTTCAAACCTCTGCTGGATGTCTGCAGCAAGAACATTGCTGGTGAGAACGACCACGATCCTCTCAGATGTTCCTAGAACTAAAGCAAATCGAGACGCGTCTCTGTCACTTCACCTCTCGTTGTTTCCTGCAGAAAATGTGCATGAGTTTCCCTTCGGTCGGCTTCTGTCTGTACTGAAGTCCTGCCATGAGCTCCGCTACAGAAACTACACCCTCTTCATCTCGGTCTCCGAGTACATGGCCAACACATTCGACATGTGGTCCAACAAACAGGTGCAATATCTGCTGATCCAATTAAACTTTATTATTTGTGGCGTGTGATGAATTACATAACTATACAGCACGATTTGTTTTTCTTTTTTCATGTTTTCCAGGTGATTCTCATTCTAGTGTCCTTTGAGGATCTCTTGTTCAGACCTACGGTCCTGTTGGATGCATTTGCAGAGAGAATCATCCAAAAGCCTGACAGTCTGACCCTGAAAGACCTTCTTAGTGTTTTAAAAATCTTTTCGCTCCTCAATCATGACCTGAAAGAGAAAAAAACAGAGTAAGCTGCAGTTTTAGTTCTTAATCACCTACACTGTCAAGTTGAAATGTTTTTGAAAGAAGTCTCTTCTGCTCTCTGCATTTATTTGTTCAGATAATGCAGTAAAAACAGTAATATTGTGAAATATTATTACAATTTAAAACGTGTGTTTTCCATGTGAATATATAGTAAAGTGTAATTTATATCCAGCGATCAAAGCTGAATTTTCAGCATCATTCCTCCAGTCTTCAGTGTCACATGATCCTTCAGAAATCATTCTGATATGATGATTTGATGCTCAAGAAACATTTACTTCTTATTACGATGTTAAACCGTTACAGGAGGCCTGTTATGTCCTTTTTCAAAGTCTTGTTTTTGTTTTTTGGGCTTTACTAGAATATTTTTTTTTAATTGTTGTAGCACCTCTCTTCCCAGGCTGTTAGTATCGCTCTGGGATTTGTTTCCCAAAAGCGTTGTTATCCAACTAAGGTTGCAAATTCCGTTGTTATCAGCATAGTTCAACAAGTCGGTGTTTCCTGAAACTATCGTTCAAACGAACAGCATCGCAAACTTGTGTGGTTGGAACGGCATCTCTCGGGTTATGCATATTTTCTTGTTTGCATGACACGTGGGCTTAATAAATCGCTATCTTGAGCAAAATAAGCCATCTGACATTAAGTACAATCTGTCTTTACAAATTTCGTCTTTTAGCTTGTCGAGAGATTTAAACGTGCCCTGGTACATAAGAACGATCTGGAAATAAAGCAAAATAACTGAGAAAAATGAGAAGTAGTCCTCAGATGCCATTCCTGTAATTTTAGCAAAAATAATTTGGCATTATTCAATCTCAAATGGATTGATTTAAAGACGTTATTACTCCATCACCTGTACGGGACACTCCCCTCTGTTTAGTTCCTGCCTCTATGAAGCCCCGCCTTCTGAAAAGTACAATGTGCTCTGATTGGTTGGATTAGTTGTGATTGGTCAAGCGCTTCCAGTGTGTTTGGGAACTGTTTCAACACTTTTTTTTGGCATACGTCTCGGGTGGGAATTATTTAAAAGTGATGTGTTCGTTCAGAGGAAAACTAATAATAATAATTTGAAAAATAAAATAAATAAAAATAATAATTTGTGCTTTGGATCTTTGCTCAAACAGCAACATTACAAACTAAAGAAAGTTGAAAATGTTAAAAAAGCACAATATTTTTCAGGATTCTTTGATGAATGGAAAGTTCAACAAAACTTTATTTTAAATAGAAATCTTTTGTAACATTGTAAATGTCACTGATTCATTTAATACATTCTTGCTAAATTAAACATTCTATTTAAATTAAAAAAAAATCTTTTGAACGGTAATGTATATTTAATAAAAAAAAATTCCGATAAAAATAAATATTCTTATCAGGGGTGTGCCATAGCATACCGTCCACGATAATACCGGTATCATTTTTTGCATGATAAAAAAGTGTCATATCGCGATATCAACGACGACGTATGGCGCATTCCCTCACGCACAAGATCAACACCTGTCTGAGAGTAAGAGCAGCATATCAGCCTCAGATTTAGTACCGAAACAGGAGCTTCTTCGACAGTATGGAAGTGGTTTGGTTACAAGAGCTCAGACCTCCTACAATTAAGCACAATATTTTTCAAAGTATGCAAGAAACTGTTACCGTTAAAGGTGGAAAGACAACAAACTTGATTCACCACTCAGTCAGTGTCACATGTTTCAGATTTCTCGCTCTCTTCTCTCCGATGGCCAAGTGACACACAGCCGCTTCCTCTCTCTCTCACTGGATGTGTTCTTTTACATTTGATTACTTTCATTTCTGTAGTATTTCTTACCTGAATAATTATGTATTTAATCAGGTATTTTGTCATCAATGACAGCAGCTCATTGGAAAAGGATGGAAAACTCTCCTTCACTGCAATCACCATGTTTTTCCTTATATTTTTCTCTATATCGTTATCGCAGATATTCTTGAAATATCATGATATAATTTGAGGCCCACTCCTAATTCTTATACATCAGAATATTCAATGATATAAATCCCTCAAGGATGCAGGACAGGCATGTCTCTGACTTCAGCAAACTTCCTGCTTTTTTATTAGGTTTCTATCCAGTGTGGTGAAGGTCTTGGAGTCCTACCTTCCAAAGATGTCCTCCACTTACCTCCTTAAAGCCGTTTACTATCTGGCATTGCTGGAGCACGTCCCTCAAACCCTGCTGGATAAACTTCTACAGCAGGAAACCCTGGAGCAAATACAGACAGGTTAATATTCCCGCTTCCTCTCTCTCCTCATCCAAAGTGCGTCACATTTCAGCTGTGATCTGTTACGTGTCCTCGTAGGAAAACAGTCCAATAAGGTTCAGAGATGGCTGCACACGTTGGATCTGTGTTTGCGACTGGATCAACCTCAGCTGCCGCCCTCCCTGAGGTCTATCCCAGACCTCCACTTCACAGTTCCTGCTCATGACGTCCCGGTCAACCAGGAAATGCTCAGTGCGGTCAGGAGCATCGTGGGAAATGATGCCGTTCAGGACGGTGTGCTGGAGCAGAGCATCTACTTCATTGGTGAGATGAAGCTCATGTTACTGTACAGTTCCCAGTTCAAGCTTAGTGTCATTTATAGTAGCAGAGATTCAAACTCACATTTACCACATGAGCACCATGAGCTCAATGTGTTTAATCACTATTCCACAGCTCAGACTTCTAATGTTTTCATTAAAATATAATTTGCTCCTTCTCACTAAAGACTTTTCTTTTATGTTTGTGTAACTAAAACTGGGGGAAAATAATATTAACTATATTTAATTAGTTATTATTTGCAATATTTACAATATTTAATTTAAATATTATTTTATTAATCAAGCAGTAAAACATTATGTATATGACACCTTCCAATACAATGTAAAGTGCTTGTGACAGAGTGTTTACAAGCATAAATGAGTGATTGATGCAAAGTAATTCTCAGGAAAACATGTCCAGGTTAAATTTACTCCAAAATCAAAAGGATAAACTCAAAAAATTATATTTTACATAGTAAAAAAAAAAACAAATATTAAGATGTCCGATACAAGTGTAAACAAGTGATTGACACACAATACAAGCAATGTGAAAATTTGTTTATAATAAAATGTAAAAGTAAATGTTAGAATAAAATAAGAATGATCAATAATGAAATGTTTATAAAGCAAAATAGAATCAAAATAAATTGATGAGAATATATAAAATAAACAAATACTAAATTAGAAAATTATAAGATATATTCATAAAAGCCAGACTAATATGTGGCTTTTTTTAATGTGTACATTATATTAATTTACATAAATATTAAACATTAATTTTATTAAACTGCATCGGTCAAAAGTTGACACTTTACTGTTTCTGCTTTTTTTGAAAGAGGTCTCTTCTGCTCATCAAGCCTGCGTTTATTTGATCAAAAATACAGTAATATTGTGAAATATTATTACAATTTAAAACAATGGTTTTCTATTTTAATATATTTTAAAATATAATTTATATCCAGTGATCAAAGCTGGATTTTCAGCATCATTCCTCCAGTCTTCAGTGTCACATGACCCTTCAGAAATCATTCTGACATGATGATTTATCATCAACGTTGGAAACAGTTGTGCTGCTTAATATTTATTTTATAACCTGTGATATTTTTCATGATTCTTTGATGAATAAAAAGTTAAAAAAAGAATTTATTTAAAATTGAAATCTTTTGTAACGATATATACTACCGGTCAGTAATTTTTTATTTTTTTTTGAAAGAAATGAATACTTTAATCCAGCGCTGATGTGTTAAATTGATAAAAAGTGACAGTAAACGCTTATATTGATAGAAAAGATTTCTATATTTAATAAACGCTGTCCTTTTTAACTTTTTATTCTTCAATGAATCCTGAAAAAAGTTCCAAAAAAATTATTATACACCACAACTGTTTCCAACACTGATAATAACTGAGCATATCAGAACGATTTCTGAAGGATCATGTGACACTGAAGACTGGAGCAAGCGTTAAATGTGTTGTTAATGGGGTTTTGTGTTGAATTCTTTAGACTGTGTGATTACTCCGCCTCATCCAAAAGAAGTTCCCTGCGGCCTCCGTGAGGATTCTGAGTCACCGGAATGTGCCCAAAGGTAGCAAACACACGACAGCTGTGATGTTTAAATGAAGAGTCACATGATAATCTGCATGTTTCAAGTGTTAGAAGGTTGTTTTAGAGACAATAAATGGCTCTTCTCTGTCTTGTGTTTCAGGATTGCGGTGGTCTGCGCTCCGCCCACTTCCTTTTGCTTTGGTACATCACATCCTCGAGCCAGCTTGGTTATCAAACTCCGGCATCTTGAAAAACTTGGTTATAAACCTGTTTTGGTAAGTGTGTCAATTCCTCCGATACACACACTTTTGCACTGTTTTTGGTACTTGTGAGACGGTCAGTCATGTATCGTAAGAATATTATGGTCTTTGAAATACGTTGGAGCGCTATGAAAAATACTATATGAATATGGTAGTCGTCACAGTCACACAACTGGAGGGATTATGTTCTCAAGTTTGTGCATTTCTGATATTATTCCTCATATATATCTCCCTTTTTTTAGGTTCCTGTCCAAGAGCTCAACTCTAAAAATGAGGAAGAGAAGATTCAGATGCTACAGAAGCTCATTTTTCCAGCACGGGAATCCTCCGGAACGCAAGAAATACTGAGTAACCGTCCAAAAGAAGAGTGAATTTCATAACCGTTCCTGAGGGAGCAGTTCTGTTGCATTTCATTTGCCTTTATGATCTTCCTCGGAGATGGATTCAGGATATATATTTATCCATGTGTAATATCAATATTGTACATTTATGTATTCCTCCCAACAGAGAAAAACAAAATGAATGAATGAATTTTTAATAATAAAAAACTGATTGACTTTTTCAGTGTTTTTATTTCAATGTGGGTTTATTTTAACCTCAGGAAAAAAAAAATAATAATAATTTAAGAAACAACGAATATGCTGAAATATTTATCTTTCCCAGCGGAATGCGTTATATTCCTTGTACGCTTGATGGCAGTGTTGAGCTTTTTTCACCGTCGAAGAAGAATTTGAGCTTTCTGATTGGCTGAAAATCAGGAAGTCTAACACTGCATCAGTGTGTTATGATTTCACTGTATGTAATGTGACATGATTATTTGTCTACAATGTCCGAATTGAACGATTATTTAGAAGGTAAGATTACTTTTGAGGAGTTTGAGAGGCGAAGAGAGGAAAGAAAAGCAAAGAATAAGGTAACATTACACTGCTTGAATTCTGTTAGTACATTTTATCCACTCATTTCTCCTGTTCAGATTCCTTATAAATTAGACATGTCTGAATATACAGTATATTATAGTGCATATGCGCCACAGTATTGTTGCAGTACTGTGTTTTGTTTCAGGATGTGAAAGGAGACGTGTCAGGGGATGATGATGATGATGATGATGAAACTGCTGATCAGGATGAAGCTGTTCCATCCACTTCCAAACGATGTGCTCGAGTACGGAAACGCCAAAAAGGTGGATTTTACATGACATTTCCAGGGTACTTTTTTTGTAAGCGTCAAGGGCAATAGCGGTAAAAAAAATTGCTGTCATTACAACGGGCCAGTTACATAAACAACATAAGATTTTTGCAGTAAAATATCCAAAAGCCACTGGGCCAGTGTTATATATTTTGTTCGGTTGAGTACTTACAATATCTCAAATGTTTCTCAAACGAGTAAAGTGTTTGCAAAAATCACATTTTTAGCCAAGGATCCGGGACGTGTGAGGGAGTCGCACGTTAATGACGTCATAGCCGCGTTTCTGGTTTTATTCTGTAGAAACCACGGAAACACCAAAGACCTTTAATATATTACATGTTTTATTAGACAAGGGAACATCTGTTTTGATACAGTTATACAAAACTAATCATTGTTATATAGCTAGCTCAACACGTTTAGTCTTATTGTTTAAATCTAATTTTCTTTTTCTTTTTTGCGAGTACCATGTATTCAAGTAACATTAGCATGCTCAGATGCAGCTTTATTTTTAGCAATTTTATAATTAAGTTTTAAAATTAATTGCATGCCATTTATCAACACAGCAAATCCAGCATCTTAAATCGATCTATCTTACCGCAGTGTGAACGAGTGTCTCACAGCAGAACGCACATTATAACATCATCTTCAACACACTCAAATGTGTCTAATATTTTTTTTTTTTTTTAGTCATTTAGCAGACACTTTTATCCAAAGCGACTTACAAGGGGAGCAATAAGGGGATAGGTGTCTTGCTCAAGGGCACTTTAGTCATGGTATCAAAGGTGGAGAGAGTGCTGTTCATTCACAAAACCCACCTTCAATTCCTGCCGGCATGGGAATCGAACCAGCAACCTTCAGATTACAAGCCCGACTCCCTCACCATTAGGCCACGACTCCCCATAATATGATAAACAGAGCTGCGTTTCCTCACACTCATGACTGGAAAAGCAGAAGCGGCACCGGCGACTGTGTCATAATAAAAGTCCCACTGCTCTCGGGGCGTGTGTCGTTCGTCTCTCATTATCAATCTCTCCAGTGCCTCGTTCAGCTCCACAACACTCGCTCCTGCTCTGCTTCATACAACAGTAACCTTAATAATCACATGATTTCTGCTCGAGTCCCATCCCGATTCTTTTCCTCCGGCTGTGAGGTGAAGACCACATGTCCCAAGATTCCTCACTCAAAGTCATCAAGCCTTTGTTTTGAATAGGCGACCTCTAGCGGACAAAAAAATACACATTGCACCTTTAAGACTGTTTCAGAACTTACTAGCGGTTAGCCAAAGGGTAATCAATCAGTCTTACTTTTCAGATTCAAATTAGACTAATCTAAGCAGTTTATGCTTAACTGGCCAAATATTTATTATATTATTATAAGATACCCACAAAAAAAATAACCTTAATATCCCATCAAAATTAGAAATTAATTTAGTCAGTATGTCCAGCTTGAAACCAACAATTTGCTTTATAAATTTCAAACTAATATGCATACTGTGGATTGGAATAGGCAATTTGAAAAACACTAATTTTAAGAAAGCATTCATTAAAGGTAAACGAATGTTAGCATGGATGCTGCTCACCAAGACTGCATTTATTTTATTTATTTGTACAAAATGCAGTAAAAATAGTAATATTATGAAAATATGAATTTATAAGAACTGTTTCCTATTTGAAATTATTTTAAACTGTAATTTATTCCTGTGATCAAAGCTGAATTTTCAGCATCATTCCTCCAGTCTTCAGTGTCACATGATCCTTCAGAAATCATTCTGATACGCTGATTTGATCCTCAAGAAACATTTCTGATTATAACATTTGTTATTATCACTGACCATTTCATATTCTTGCTCGTGTAGCGAACATATCGAGCGTTTGAATGAAGCATGTGGGGATCAATATTCAGTGTGACGGAGCATCACATCACAAGTTGTATTTTGTGTGATCTTGTAACAGAGACGACAGAAGAAGGAGTCAGTCCATCTGTTCAGAGAGCTTTTGCCTCCATGATGGGAGGTGGACTGGAGGAGGAGGAGGAGGAGGAGGATGAGGAGGATGAAGATGGACAGATGGAGTGGAAAGTCATTGGAGAAGAGGACGATGATGATGATGATGATGATGATGCTGAGGAAGACGACGAAGAGGACGGCAATGAAGTCACACCCGGAGATGTGTTTGCCTTAGAAATGGAGCTGAACCGTGAGAATAAGAAAATGATGAAGGTCAGTAGATCGGTCAGAATTTATAATCACTGTTATTGATCATAATACATTTGTTGCATTGATCAGATTTTCAGTTTACAAGTCTCGTTTTTTTGTTTAGGAGAGACGACCCCGTAGTAAGTTACCACGGGCTCTCAGAGGACTCATGGGAGAGGCCAACATCCGCTATGCTAGAGGAGACAAGGAGGATGCCATCCTGATGTGTATGGAGATCATTCGCCAAGGTGGGTTTTTGTTGTTGGATATACACTAAGGAGAATACTAAACCATAATGAGTGTATAATATATACAGGCGAGGCTTGACTTGCCACTGTGGCTAGTGGTTTTCCAAAATTACTAGCCACTCGGCATTTTCACTGGACACCATTTTGACATCGATATCATGGGGGAAACTGCCATATAGATATTTTTTATATCATCTCATAATTTGTCAGCAGGTTTATTAGGCTGCTGTCACTTTAGGAGCTGACGCACGGATCCATCATACTGTTACACGTGCGTTTTCTTTCTCAACTGTTTACGTTCACTACAAACATCACTGACTGTGTTTATGTGAATACTCACCAAGACCGGCATTTTCACATTATTTTGTGTGTATTTGACTGTTTAAGAGAAATAAGCAGTGAAAAAGAACTCAATTTAGTACTGGGAGAAGGCTTTGGGTGTGATAAAAAAATCTGCGGGAATGAGTAAAATTATGCGCAATACCGAAATTAAAGCCCTGTAACACCAACAATATTCATCCGGAGCGAATGAAACGAGTGAGTGAGGGGAGACGGGTTCGTGTGTCGACTCTCTGTCGGAGAGATGAGCTGGTATCGTGTATCTGTTCTGCTGAAAATGAGTATCGGAAGAGTTTCAGAAATTTCAGGGTCGATATGCTTCAAAAAATCAACACTACATTGCACTTTATGCAAATTATGAGGTCACATGAATATTCAGTAAATAATAGCATGCACACATTTATAATAAACACTGCAGTATACCACTGAAGATAAGATCGGTCAATTTTGATTTTACAGTGACTTTAATTGTAGTTGTTGGTATATGTTAATCAGTAGTGCAATAGAATAAGCCCCGTCTCTTCCACGTCTCTCAGCTCCTGTGGCATACGAGCCGTTCTCCACCCTCGCTATGATCTATGAGGATCAGGGCGACATGGAGAAAGCGCTTCAGTTCGGACTGATCGCTGCTCATCTGAACCCCAGTGACTGTGAAGAGTGGGTCAAACTGGCGGACATGTCCCTGGAGCAGGAGAACATCAAACAAGCCATCATCTGCTACACTAAAGGTCTGTATACATACAGTAGATACGCAACCATTCAAAAGAGGTTCGTAATGGTCACCAAGACTGCATATATTTGATCAAAAACACAAAAAACGGTTTGTGAAATGTATCTAAAGCATGCTGTTGCATTCCCAGCTATTAAATACGACTCCACTAACGTTCAGTACCTGTGGGAGCGCTCCAGCCTTTACGAGCAGGTCGGGGAGCACAAGCAAGCCATGGACGGGTATCGCCGCATCCTCAGCCTGCTGCCACCCTCCGACGGAGAACAGTTCATGCAGCTCTCACGAGACATGGCAAAGTATGATGTTCCCATATTCTCTGAATCTTACGTTGATCAAGGTTTTCATCGCAAATGTAAGAGGATTAGATTAAAAGATTTGAATTGGAGTTAATGTATAAATGTAGATATGACCATTTGTGGATGTCATACAGCTTGTATTGAGCATGTATTTATTTCAGGAGTTACTATGAGAGCAGCGAGTTGCCCTCCGCTGTAGGGGTCATGGAGGAAGCTCTGGACCGACATCCTGAACTAGTCTCACATGAGTGTGTCAACATGGCTGCTGAACTCTTCATAGCCAACCATCAACACGACAAAGCTCTCGAGGTGAGATCTGATGAAGACTAGCACGATGGCCTGTGGCCAATAACAAAATATAGAGAGCAGAATTAGTTTAGGGTCCAATTCTCACTATTAACTGTGATTTTTGCCTCAATAAGCTCCTAGTTACTGCTATATATATATACACACACACACATTATATATATATATATATATATATATATATATATATCTATATTTTGAATGTATGTATATGTGTATATATATGTATTTGTAATTATTTATTCATTTTTGCTATGACATTTCAAACATTTCAATGCACACATGATGCAAGATGGTTCTAAATGTCTAAATGTCTTTAATTGTATGTGTCTGCAGGCACTGGTGAAGTTTTGTGGCATCGTTCTGAAAAGACAGGAGAAGGAGAAGGAGGAGATGGAGACTGATGACAAGACGTCGGCACAAGATGGAGAAGGAGAAGAGAAGAAAGAAGACTCTGAAGTGGAAAAAGGTGAGATGTCATAATGTGTATCGATGTACTACAGAGGTGTCTAAATATGCAATAATAATAATATGTTAAATAGTAATAATAAATAAATGTGAAATAATACTAATGTTTCCTGCAATTAAATCCATTTATACACATTTTTCATGGTGCACTGTATATATTCTCTGCTGCCTTTGCAGTGTAGGGTTGAGTGAGGTAGGACTAGGCTGATAATAATATTGTTAATCAGAGCAAAGCATTATGAACACATCGCTAACATGTTTTTAAATCCATAGGGAAAATCTTAGAGGTGGTGATTCCTGATGATGTTCCAGTCGACATCAGAGTGAAGATGATGGTGTGTCTCATCCACCAGCAAGTTTTCAAACCTCTGGATGTACGTATATTTCTACACATACACAAGTTCCTATATATATATATATATATGTATAACTGTAACTGTATGATAGAAACTTCCTGTCTTAATTCTTGATTTGAAAAAGTTGTATTTCCTAAGTGAAGTTACCATAGTTTCTTAACAAACAGAATAGGATTTGAAGTTTGTTTCTGTCATTTTGTTTTTGTTATGTCTTTTGAGTCTATTTTTGCTGTGCTGCACCACGCTGAGTTAAAGCCACCGCACATTTTTTGCATTGAAATGAACATGTATTGATGTGAAAATCTAGCATAGATGCATAGAATTTAAAGTCTACTCTATTTCAAAGTCAACACTCGGGTAAAGACCATACCTTACATTTAGTTAAACAAGGAGACATGATGTATCGCACTCGTTTCTTCGTGGAGGTGGAAAAACAAAAGTTCTTTATGACCTGCAGGATTTCTTGTATAAAGATTTAAAAGCGAAAGAAAAGACGAGATTTGTCTATTAAGTTTTAATTTAAAATATTTGGTATTTTAACATATAGCCCATGTTTAAATGTTTTTCAACTTGCTAATGCAACATAATATATACATATAAATATAAAGTAATGAATTGAATAAAATGTTTAAGTGTGTTTTTAAACGAGACATCTGTGAAAGAGTGTAGCAAAGAGAATCGCAATGCTGACAAGCCAAATGTGAATTTTTACAAAAAAAAATTTTACAAAAATTTTTTTAGAGACGTCTGCAAAAGTGCATCATCCGCAAAGCACTTCCTTCTATTTTTAGCATCATATTTGTCTCATTTTACATTCATAAATAAAATGCAGTTTTAACATTGAAAAGGGATCTTTTTAACATATTGCAAATGAGCGAACACTTCTAGATGTGTATAATAAATAATAATAAATGTGTCGACAGACGTGTCATCTGCGTTTGATTTTCTCGCCTGTGACATTTTGTCTTCAGCCCATGCTGACGTCTCTGATGGAGCAGAGCCCGGAGGAGCTGGGCGATTTGTATTTGGATGTGGCCGAGGCTTTCATGGAAGAGGGCGAGTATAACTCCGCCCTGCCGCTGCTCTCTGCCCTCGTCTGCTCGGAGAGATACAACCTTGCGGTCGTTTGGCTCCGACATGCAGGTTACAACTTTTTTGGTGCATTAAAGCAATGAAAACGTCTGCTGTTATAACAGTAAAATGTCTTGTTCTGGTCAAGAACCGGCAAATGGTCATCTGATTGTGATTTTTTTTTGTTTGCAGAGTGTCTAAAGGCACTTGGTCATTTGGAGGTTGCGGTGAAGAGCTACAGTAAGGTTGTTGAAATGGCTCCATTGCATCTAGACGCCCGTCTGGCACTATCCACCCTCCAGCAGCAGTTGGGCCGACCCAACATGGCCCTCGAAGCCCTGGAGCCCATGTATGATGCCGAAACCCTTGCACAGGACTCTTCTGCTGCCCAGCAGGTGTGTGTGTGTGTTTATGGTGTAGACACGGGGTTATGTTAGTGCTCGTGTATAATGATGTGTGTGATGTTTTTCAGGAACTGAAGCTGTTGCTCCATCGCTCGACTCTCCTGCATGCTCAAGGACGCACTGATGATTACATAGATGCTGTATTGACCATGCTGTCCATGCTTCTTAAGGTCAGATTCTGCGCTCAGTGTCTGATGGTGATAGAAAGAGATCAGTGTGGCTTATGAATAATATAACACAGTATATAGATAAATGTACACAAAATACCTGAAATCACAATGTACACTACTGCTGAAACGTTTGGGGTCACATCTTTTTTTGTGATTTTGAAAAGTCTCTCATAACTCACCAAGGCTGCATTTATTTGATAAAAAAATACAGTAAAAACTGTAATATTGTGAAAAAAATTGTAAAATTCAAAATAACTGTTTTCTTTTTGAATATATTTTAAAATGTAATTTATTCCAGTGATCAAAGTTGAATTTTCAGCATCATTACTCCAGTCTTCAGTGTCACATGATCCATCAGAAATCATTCTGATATATGGAAGCTTGTTTTCACCATGGAATAATAAATAAAAAAGTAAATGCGACCTTTTTATCACACAATTTTTACTTTTTTTCTCGCAATTGCGAGATGTATACTCGCAAAAAGTCAGAATTTTGAGATAAAAAGTGAAAATTTGTGAGATATAACGTCAGAAATGCGAGTTATAAAGTCAGAATTGTGAGATATAAAGTCAGAATTGTGAGATATAAAGTCAGAATTGTGAGTTATAAAGTCAGAATTGTGAGTTATAAAGTCAGAATTGCGAGATATAAAGTCAGAATTGCGAGATAAAGTCAGAATTGTGTGATATAAAGTCAGAATTGTGAGATGTAAAGTCAGAATTGTGAGATGTAAAGTCAGAATTGTGAGATATAAAGTCAGAATTGAGAGATATAAAGTCAGAATTGTGAGATATAAAGTCAGAATTGCGAGATATAAAGTCAGAATTGAGAGATATAAAGTCAGAATTGTGAGATGTAAAGTCAGAATTGTGAGATGTAAAGTCAGAATTGTGAGATGTAAAGTCAGAATTGTGAGATATAAAGTCAGAATTGTGAGATATAAAGTCAGAATTGTGAGATATAAAGTCAGAATTGTGAGATATAAAGTCAGAATTGAGAGATATAAAGTCAGAATTGTGAGATATAAAGTCAGAATTGCGAGATATAAAGTCAGAATTGAGAGATATAAAGTCAGAATTGTGAGATATAAAGTCAGAATTGCGAGATATAAAGTCAGAATTGAGAGATATAAAGTCAGAATTGTGAGATATAAAGTCAGAATTGCGAGTTATAAAGTCAGAATTGCGAGATATAAAGTCAGAATTGTGAGATATAAAGTCAGAATTGTGAGATATAAAGTCAGAATTGCGAGATATAAAGTCAGAATTGAGAGATATAAAGTCAGAATTGTGAGATATAAAGTCAGAATTGCGAGATATAAAGTCAGAATTGTGAGATATAAAGTCAGAATTGTGAGATATAAAGTCAGAATTACGAGTTATAAAGTCAGAATTGCGAGATATAAAGTCAAAATTATGGGATATAAACTCACAATTGTGAGGAAAAAAGTCATAACATCTTTCATGATTTTTTACATAATATTTACTCAACGTTTACAGAAATTGCCTGACATTTGTGAACATACTCACTGATGCCTCTGATTAATCCACACCTTTATCGGTCCGTATTGAAATAAACGACTTATATTTATCGCCACCATTTTCTGATATATTGTTTATATTTCATAGAACAGCCTATGTCGGACTATAATCGTTTCATATAAAGTATTTGCTCTACATACATTGTTTATAACAGATTGATCAGACTATTTTTCATTAATTGTCATATATCAAATTGAGTCGATCCAATTAATTGGTTATAGGCCTGTATGGTCAAATTAATATATCAGTTTAATATAGGCTGGTTAATGTGACTGCCATACTTTCTCATATATTATCTACTGTATATCTATATTAAACTATTTCCGATTAATCTGCCTATATACAATTGAACTACCAGGTTTAGAAGACTTTACATTTGACACAAAATAAATTCTGTTCATCTCACATTTGTGATGTGTTTGTGTTTTCTTGTTTTGTGAAGGTGGCGATGGTGAGGGCTCAGGTGTGTGTCGTCTCGGACACGTCCTCTGGTGTCAAACATCTGAAGCTTATAAAAGAGTCCAGCAAACCGGCGGAGATTGATGACCAGGAGGCAGCTTATCTGGACGTGACGGGTAAAACACATCAGATGTAACAACGTTAACACTCATTCTTTGTGCCATTCCCATCGAACTGCTGTTCTAGGACTTTAAGATGCGTCTTTCTCTTTAAGGTAAGACGAGCGTTCTCTCTCGAGACGACTGGTGGAAGCTGTTGCTGCGCTGTTTGGGCGTGCTGTGTGAGGTGAAGCGCTTTGCTGAGGCCGAGTTATTGGTCGACTCCACTTTAGAGTACTACTCCTTCTACGACGACCGCGTCAAGCGCAAAGAGCTTGAATACCTCGGCCTGTCCGCCGCCTTCCTCGACCGCAACTTCCGCCAAGCTTATAACTATATAAGGTCAGTCAGTTGGACACTAAAGTTCTACACACGTTCCTCTCCTTGTGTTTGTTTATGTATTGGATATGTACATATGTTTATGTTTAAATATATATATTTATTTACTTTATGTACTTATATGTACATATATGTAAATGTGTGTATATAATATATATACATATAAATATGTACATAAAATAAATAAATATATATAAGGAGACTGTATATGTATATAAATATATAATATACATTTTATATATATTATATATAATATATATTAGCCTATATATACACACATTATATATATATATACACACAGTTTCCTTGTTTATTTATTTATGTGAGAAATGCAGGATTCTGTGTTAAACATGATATATATATATACACACAAATAAATATTTATTGTAAATAAAATAAATATTTTAATAATAATAAATATTATTAAAATAAATATTATATTATTTAATAAAATGAATATTAATTTATATATATATATATATATAATTTTTTTTTTTCATTTATATTTATATTTATGTGTGTGTCCTGCTCAAAATATCATGTTTAAAACACAGAATCCTGCATTTCTCACATAAATAAATACAATTTTGGTGGAAACTGTGGAATTCTGTGTTTTAAACAAGATAAAACTATGATCAAATTACCCAAAATACTGCATAAACACACAAGGGGAAGAATGTGTAAAACTCAATATGAAATGGTTCTTCTTGAGGAACAGGGGATGGAAAATGAAATCTGAGGTTTTAGTGACCATTTGTGCTTCTTTTTCAGTGGAGAATACTTTAAATATACTGCATCTATTGCAGGTTGATGTTAATGGACAATGTGGAACGGACTCAGCTGTGGAACGTGTTTAATCAGGTTACCCTGCAGTCTCAGGACGCCAGACATCATCGTTTCTGCCTGCGTCTCATGCTCAAACACCCCGATAACCATGCGCTCTATCTTCTCAATGGACACACCTCACTGGTTTCTGGGACTTTCAAACATGCACTCGGTATGTTTTAGACATAAAACCATTTCCTATGACACAATTCTGGTGTTTTTTGCTCGGTTCTGTACATGAGTGGGTCACAGCTAATTGTGATGTTTATTTTTTATTTATTGGCATATAAGCATTAGCATAAATGGCATAATTGGTGGACTATTGCAATTTTCATTATTTTATTCTACTTTCTCTTCTCTAAATAGGTCAGTACATGCAGGCGTTCAGAAGCCAGAACGACCATCCTCTTCATAGTTTGGTTGTCGGTCTCACGTTCTTCCATATGGCCTGTCAGAGGTTTGTCATGAAAAGGCATCCCCTCATTGTACAGGTACAGTGTCATGTGTATTTTTTCTAAATTAGCTACTTTTAAGTTGCTGAAATTTCCCCGCTTTCTAGAACATGCCAGAACATGCATGCCATCATGACTAATAAAAATCTATATATTATTTAGTATTACATTTTTAAAGTAATATTCATACATTTTACATGTTCATTTACTGCCGAATTAAATATTAAAAAGCATTTAATTACAGATTCATTTATGCATTTACTTCCCAGAAAATAATGACAATGCAAAACCTCTCAATGCTCTTAAAAAGTAGCTTTATTGTAGTTCTACCAAAGTTAGTATGTTTTTTTTTCTATTGGCATTGGAGTATTTTCAATTTAAAAATAACAGTAATAGCAAATTAAAAAGTTGCTGTAGTAATTTTAAAGGGGTCGTGAACTGAGAAATCAAATTTTGCTTACTCAGTTGAGCATTATTTATTTGTATTCGCTACATTTCACTGTGGATTCTTTGGTAAACCAATCACATTTCGGCGCAGACTTTTACAATATGGACTCGACGGTAATGCAACAACATGGAAATAACTGTTAATTCTAATTCCTGATCTGATATGTAATGATTCATGTACAGTCAGATGTTCTTTGTCTATGTGTCAGTAAATCAAACCAATGACTAAATGGTCAACGTCACCTTGTCCCCATGAAATCAAAATTTAAGTGTCTTTAGCTTTTAGTATGAATATGAAGGTTATGAATGAGCTGGTGTGATCTAGAACAATGCCAAAATTTGCATTTAGGAGATGTAAACATTCAAAACTTAGTCTCTTCATGACATTCCGCTTCTCATCAGAACTTCTGTCCAATCAAATGCTCTCTAGAATCTGAAGCCCCGCCCCTCCTACACTCTAATCAGCTCCGGCTGAAACCAGACATTAGTTCACATATTTACTAGTTTCTACATGGTGAATGGCACATAATGCACTATATAGAGGATAAGGAACTATGAAGACAGCGTAAATATGCTTTCCATTGATTCGAATGAAGTCCGTTTTTGCGTTAGTGTCACGTGAACCGCCACAGCGTGAGCACAGAGAGCGGATCTTATGCATGAGTCGGCGCAGACCTCAAAACGTTCGGACACATTTGAGTTCTACAAACAATGCTATATTTTAAAGCAATATGGTGGAAAAACGGTTAGAGATTGAGGAAAATGGGGTTTTACGAGCTCAGCGGCTCTGGCTGAGCTGTAGGCGAAACGCTATTGGCTATTTTGAGAAAAAGGGGAGGAGCTTCTAGATAGATCCCGCCCTCTCTTCCTGTTTCATTGGAAATTACGTCAGCGCGATGAATAAAGCTGCACATTCCAAAGCACTTGAGTGGACTTGTGATTGAAAATGTGATTAAATTATGTATAGAAAGCGATCAAAGGACGCTCCCTTTACAATCGCTGGAGCTGTCAATCGAAAGAGTTTATCAGTGACTCACTCCAAAGCTCCCATTTTATTCAACGAATCTTAGTTACATCGTGTTTGCATTGTTAGTTATGATATAAGCATTTGCTAGTGTGCAGAAATTGAGTTGCAATGATGCACCGCTTTCATGCATGTGCGTCACCGGCTACAATGTTCATCTCTGCAACCGTTCATACCACCATCTAAATATAGTGCCATAGATCTAAATGTAATACTATAATCAACATACTAACATTTTAAGTGCACCCCAGGAAACATTTATAAAACAAAACAATCCAGTTCTAGATTGATAAATGACTTTGTGTGCGTGCATAAATCACGTATTTTGATTGTTCCTCAGGGTTTCTCATTCCTGTGGCGCTATGTGGATCTCAGAGGTCATTGTCAAGAGAGTCTGTATAATCTTGGCCGGGCTTTACACCAACTTGGTCTCAGTCATTTAGCCATTCACTACTATGAGAAAGCCCTCAGCCTCCCCCCACTCAAACTGGAGGTAAGACGCTGTGTGATCCACCATAAATCATCAAAGATGCATTGCAGTTTCTCAAAACATTGTGAACAAATGGGGAAACCCATAAGATACACATTCAAAGGCTACTGTATATTTATCTATGCATTAATAAGCTGTATTAAATGCTTTGTGAAATCTCTTTTCATTTGAAGGGGATTGATGATGATCAAGTGGACTTGAGAAGAGAGATTGCCTACAACTTATCTCTTATTTACCAGTCCAGTGGTAATAAGGACATGGCCCGCCATGTCATCTATACTTACTGTACTGTCTGACTCACAGGCTCCTTTTACAGTTGCTTCTATAAATGTACAAAATTAACATTATTTTTTTTTACGATATTTTCTTTTCAATAAACTAATTTATAATATTCATGCAGTGTTTAATTTTGACTTGTGTGTTCGTTTGTGAGTAGAATGTTTATGTGTGTATATATATATATATATATATGTGTGTATATGTATATGTGTGTGTGTGTGTGTATATATGTATATATATATGTGTATATATGTGTATGTATATATATGACTAGAGATTTTGCAATTCCTTACAAGGTAGATAGAGAAACATGTTGGTTTCTTTAAAATAGAATGTATACTTCATGCTTAGACATGGCATATTCTACTCTTCTTATAGGGAATACTGTACATCTGTTGTTTACATCATGGAACCCCTGCATCAGCGGAAACCAAATGCAACATGTAACACACATTCCTGTGAAGCCAAAATTATCTCTCCTCCCCTGCGTATGCCATAGGACACTATATGTTCCTGCAAACCTGACTCATGAAGCTTATACTTTCTCAAATACATTATACATTTGAATATGAATATAAGTATTAAAACAATTAATTTTTGAATCTTTTGTCTATATATATATATGTAGTTATACAAAGGTGAGTATTATATAGAAATCCTGAACACTTTATTCTTCTACACACTTTTCTGAAGTTAATTCAGCTCCAAGCAGTCTCTGTTCACTCTTAGTTTTATAAGTAATTCAACCGTAGGTGTGCAAGGCTAGTTATTTTATCAGTGCTTGCAAAGTGCAAACTTGCCAATTAAAGTCAAACTTGCCAATTAAAGTCAATTTCAATTCCTTAAGGGAATGCAAATCAAGTTTATTATTATTATTATTATTAGCTGCCAGTAGTAATCTCCCTCGGCCATTGTTCACCAGCTAATGTGTGAAATAAATTTCAATTCACTTTACTGTATCGGTTCGTTTGGATGATTCATTTCCATGAATTGTGTTCAAGCAGTGATTCCATTGCTTTGAGTCGTCACTCAAAAGTATGTTTTCATAAGTATTCACAAATTCAAAATATTCTATCTGCCTAATATTCTTTTCAGATTTTCCCGAAGCTGTTTTCAGCATTTAACCCTGACTGTTGTACCTAAAATACATTTTTAAAAACTTCCAAGTCCTTTGAAAAGCGTCGTAACGGCCGAATCCGTTCTGTTTACAACGCCTTTCGAATCGTTTAGAACGATTCGCTCGAAAGAACCGGTTCAGCAGCAAGGTTGACTCGTTCGAACATCACAGATCACAACAGTGCGAGTGAACGCCTCGCTCTCGTGAGCTGCTCAAAACAAAAGCAGACGCAAAGCCCGTGGAATTAATCCGACACTAATGCAAAGCAACATATGAATCTCTTGCGCGTTCAAATGAATCTGTACGCCCGGCCGCGCGCATGTTTTTGTTCGCGTGCGAGTGTTTTCAGGTGGCAGAGCGTATCCGGGGTCTTTGTAAATGAATAAGAGATGAACGCGGCTGGATCCAGACTGGCACACCGCGCGCACGGACGCAGACCGACACTGCGCAGTAAATATCAGCTGGGCTGGTTCGGTTGGGTTGTGGTTCCGTTGAGACGGAAGGTTTAGAGGAGGAAGACGCGCGCCTGACCCGAACAGAGGCCCTCGGCTGCGCACATCAGCTGTTCCGAGCATCCCCGTGCGTTTATTTGAGCTTTCTCAATTCATCATCACCTTTATTTGACGGTGAGTAACATGTTTACGTGCATGTGGATTTAATTCGGACTCACTGCCAATATTGTAGTCATTAAAAACAATCTATTGGCACTATAACCCGTGCATATTACCATCGATTCTTATGGAAACCAAACATGCATTTACATTTACATCCTGTAAACTAAGTGCACTTTAAAATTGCATTTCAGATAATCGTTCTTCAAGATGCCACAGGTTCTGGGTTTCTGTTTTGTAGCCATTAACCAACTGTTAAACACCCAGAACCTTTGGCATTTGAGGGTCAATTTCCTCTAAATTCAATTCTAGGCGCATTTAAAGTTGCTCTTATTGTCTAAAATGGGGTTTTCCTGGCACGTTCTCCATAAAGACTGCCAAGATTTATTGTTTGAACTATAACTGTAACTATTTCTTTCACATGTTTATATCTGGATTTCATTTAGAGCCATAGTTTTGATCAAATTATAAATTCAATGTAATTAGCATGAATATTAGGGCATGAATGTTATACTGTAGGTTTATGTTAAGCTAGAATTGAATGTCAGAGATTTTGGGTTTTTATGTTTGCTTGACGCAACTGTAAGTGGCATTACATAGTTGGTTATTTTTCATGAAAATCATCAGATTTATACGTACGCAGGTTTTAGTGGCATTGTAGTGGTTAACACATATTATGTAAATGTGTAATAATCAGCATATTTTCCCGTGCAGCATTTAGTTCTGTGCGTTGCATCTGTATTTTGTACAGTGCACTCAGAAATAAAGCTGTCACTGGGGCGGTATCCTTTCAAAAGGGAGGCATTTGTACCTAAAGAGTCCATCCATCCCGGACGAGCCCCCTAAAAAACTCCACACAGAAAACAGATGACAAATATCGTAACATAGTACCTCAAAGATAAATATTGGTACCAAAAGTGTACATGTACCATCCCAGTGATGGCTTTTGCACCTTTTTTTCTGAGAGTATAGGAGCAAATACATGTTCTAATTCTTGGGTGTCAAAACAAACTTTTGGGCTCTTGAGTTGATTCCGTATGATTCTTTGGAGATTAAAACCGTTTTTGATTGTTCCTTATAGGTTTTCAGATCAGTTCCCGATTCATTAAAGCGCAAGTATGGGATGTTTTCTGAAGAGGAAGAGAATATGAAGTTCTTGAGATGGTGCTTTCATGACATCAGGCAGTAAAAACCCTTTTAAATGTGAGAGAAATTGCACTTAAATTTTTTTCGAGTTTTGATCGTCGAATCGGATGCTTTTTTTTAGTTGTATTCTGCACGAGGAAAGTAATTCAGACACGCCTCGCAGAAAGTTTCCTTCTCCAAGACTTCGCCACAAGTAATGAGGTCATATGAAGCTTTGCTTTGAAGAGTAGCTCCAAAATCCCACTTCAGGACTATTTAGACCATCTATGTGATCTGTGGATTAAATGACACAGTTAAAGCTTGGTGGCTCAGTCATTAATGCCTCGCCTCAGACTCAATTTCAGGATGGCCTGGTTCTCGTTCAATCCAATATTTGCCTCTCTAAAAGGCTCAATTGGTTACATATCCATGCAGATTCATGTCTGAGAGCCGTCCAAGTGTTGTGCGCTTTGCGGACAATTCCTTGATGTTCTTTTGGACTTTCATAATGGCTAGACTCTATATTTTCTTGTTAAATTTAGCGTCTGATCAAATCATCTTGATTCAGTTATAGATTCATCGGATCAGGCAGTCTTGGATGAATGATAGCAGAAGCTATCGGTGGAGACATCATTTGGACGGGAAGAGTCGAGCTATATGGGCTATAGAGATGAACTTATAATAGAAGCTGAAGGAATCAATTTGGCTTTTACTTTATTGGCATGACAAATAGTTAATTGGGTGTATTTACTTTTTCATTGCATGAGCAGTTCCAATTCGCTGTGCACACTAGTAACATTGACTTTTGGTGGTCCAGATGGTAATGATCAAATGAGCTGATAATGTGTTTGTATTCTGGCTACAGGTTGGCAAGAATATTGTTATTGCACTGTTTTACTTCCTCCACTAAGAGATTGACGTCCATTGATGAGGAGTTTGTGTAATGTTATTTTAAAAGTTGGTATGTTCAATGAAAAAGTTTGGATGAAGCCATTTCACTTCCTTAATATGATGAATTTCCAAGTAAAAAAGAATAATAATAATATCAAACATGCATCATCACACTTTCATTGAGAAAGCAAGGCCTTGAAGAACAGATTGATTGATCAAACGAGCCGTGTTGTGGCATGTGATGAAAGCTTCACGACTTCCCATCATTATAATTCCATCACTCAGCTCCGCAGTGGTTGGCATGTCAAGTGGTTTGTCAAAGTCATGTAAGGTGACACTGAGACGAGCCTGCCTGAGTTTCATTAGCATCACCTGACTTGGCCTTATTATCCTACAGAATTAGTGTGTGACCTCACATCAGGTGCTGCTTTGTCACACGCTTATAGTGCTTTTACTTCTGATGTATTAGGAGTTTAAGGGTGCGTTCACACTTGTAGTTCGGTTGGTTTTGACCAAAAAACAAAAACAAAACATATAGTCCTGGTCCGTTTAGCGTTCACACTGGCATTTTTAACAGCGAACCTGAAGTTACTGAACCAAAGGCATAGGGATATGGTCACAACCTGATTGTTCGGCTTTTATGACGTATATTTCGTGACGGAGCTCGCTTACCGAACATTCAAAACAACACTGTGTTCTGGATTAAACGCCATCATTGTATGTGTGTACATATGCTTTATTTTTACCAGCTGAGAACTCACGAAGAGCTCATGAAATGTTCAAAACATTCAAAACAGCAGCAGGATTTCTCCATGTTTGATCTCGACTCATTTTGGATACACCGATCTTTCCGCGTCGTCAAATCAGCTGACTTGTAGCGTCGCATCTTGTGACATCACGTCCTGTTTTTGGTTCGTTTACATGTCTTTGGTCCGTGTTGCGTTCATATATCAATCGAACCGCACCAGAGTTCGTTTGGAAGCGGACCGAGACCCGTCTTTTTAGGCAGCGTTCACATGTTCAATCGAACCGCACTAACTGAGCAATCGCACCAGGGTTCGCTTTAATCGAACCAAACATGACAGAAAATGGTGCTTTTGTTAAGCGAGGATGCTTTAAATTGATCAAAAGTGGTATTAAAGACAAAAAATATATATATTTCAAACAAATGTTGGTGTTTTAATTTTAACATTAGATTGCTAATTACATTATCTCATTAAATGTTTAAATAAAAATGGCACAACTTTAGACGTAACTTTAGTTAGTTTCTGATGTTAGCCTGCGTTTGTTCTGTAGTTTTTGTGTGTTGGTTGTGTTGTGTTTGGTTCGGGCAGTGGTTCCCAAAATGGGGTACAAAAATCGCTTAATTCTACCCCAAATTAAAATAACATTAAAAGTGAGCATGTATTTCTAACAGGCAAAATGGCGTCTCTAGTTTAAAAACAGGAAAATGGTGGTGCATCCAGTCAAATCTTTTGTGGTCAAAACTTGCATACAAAGTTTGCTTCCTTATCAAATCGCGCTACATTACTGCCGTTCTCTGGTTTTTTACTAGCATGAACAACAAATATAGACACAGACTGCATAGAGATTGATTTAAGACTCAAACTCTCTTCGAATTCGTGTTTTTAATGTTGAGAAACACAGCTGTATTGTCAGTTTAGTTTGCTCTATTTTGCAGCGAAATAATAGTTCCAACAAAAGCCGCAGCAGAACTGTTTTGCGTCTGCGGCTTTGAACAAATCGAGAGAGTGATTCAATGACTTATTCATAAAAACAGTCACTTGCTTTGAAACCGATTGTATGAGTAACTCAATTACTTCAGACCGTGACTTGCTGCCACCTACTGTCAGTATTATTTTAATGTTTAAAGGGATGAACACTCAGATGCGTGTCCATAGTGTGTGTAAACAACTAGCCTATAATGGTTAAAATCCATCCACTCATTTTTTTTTTTGTAATCCCCATAAATCATAACCAGTCTATCCAAATGAATGTTTCCAGATTTCCGCTGACTCTTACATGAGAAGATGTTGAAGCCACGACTGGTGATGTTCAACCCTGTTAACACAGGCTCCGCCCTGAGTGAGCCGCAGCAGTTGCCATTTCTGTTCATTCATTAGCAGCTGAAGTTATACAATGTCTTTACCAAAAAACATTACAAATATTGGATGTACCAACGAACAGTCGAGTCTCCACAGACTCTCGGCATCTGAGCCACTGAGGACATCGTGGTTGAATTTCATTTATGAAGGAAATGTGCCGAAGAACACCGTTACTGACGATCGTCATTTTGTCGGCGTGAGATTTTCCAGCTTTGTTGTTGTTGAGCTGTTAAAGCTCCGCCCTCTTCTAGAAATGGGGCGGGGAGCAGCAGCTCATTTGCATTTAAAGGGACACACCCAAATAGAGGCAAATTTGACAAGCTATAATAAATGATCTGTGGTTGATTTTGAGATGAAATTTCAAAAACAAACACATTCTGGAGACACCAGAGACTGATATTACATCTTGTGAAAGGGGGTATCATAGGTCCCTTTTAAATAATTGTACATTCAGTGCGTTTGTCTATCAGCTGCTTTCCCTAAAACTATATTATTGCTTTCCTAATCCTGTTTGTTCTGCAATGATGGTTTTGGACATATCAATTTGTATCTCAAGTGTAGATATTACAGATCTTCTAAATCTGGAAGTTTGTGCAATTATTTATTTTATGTTACTGGTGGCTAATTTGTATGAATTTGTACAATCTCATTTGGACGTTTTCGTACTATCTGCTTACGCCACAGTGACTGGTTTGTTTCGGGGTGGATCTTCATGCTTGCTTTTTAAAAAAAAAAATAATTGTACATTTTTTTGTACGATTGACATTCGAAACGTACAAAATTTCCACCTCATAAAATAGTTCAGTTTTCCTGTGAGATGAGGTGAGTGAAATGCATATTTGTGTTGTCTGGTTTGCATCACCATGAATGTGTGTGCGTTTCTTGCCTCAAATGCATTGTAAGTTTTGTACATTGGTATGTTTACAATGATCGGGTTTGAGTCCTGGGAAGAACGTATGTCATTGCTCCTGCGTCATTGTTGTACCATGTAAGCTTAATGTTTTAATTTTTTTGTTTTTGTGCACAGAGCAATCGCAGGAAGAAGTCAAGGCTCTTTCCTGGTGTTTTTCACAGAATGCGTGTGCATACACACACTTACATCACTCTGTACCCGAAATAGAATATGCATCATGGCTATTGTTCATCCAAACAGTGCGGTCACACTGATGTGGCATTTCTCAGCCTTATTTGTCAATACAAGCTGAAATATTTGTCTGATAAACCCAAATGACGTTTATTGTTTATTAGTCAAAAGTCATTCCAATTCTGGAATCGGATACTTGAGGTCAGGAATCAAATAATTGTTATAAAATTTAAATTTTATTGATTCCTGTACGGACATTTTAATGTGGTTTTAAGTGCAAAGAGATGCGAAACTTTTTGTTTTCTCTGTTTGGGACATCCAGAGCGGACGCAGAAATGCATATAGTGCATGAATACTGAATTAAGTTCTCTATCGCATTTTCTTGTGCTTAAATAGACAAATTATATCAAAATATCCTCTTAAACACAGTAGTGAACGTAAACAGTTGAGAAAGAAAATGCATGTGTAACAGTATAACGGATCCATGCGTTAGGTCTTAAAGTGACAGCAGCCTAATAAACCTGAATAACTTTTGTAACTTTAATAGGATTTAATCTCTTTTATTTATAAAAAGAAACCTACAGTGTTGTTTTGTTTCAATTTCAATTTTTTGTGTGTTTGTGCCATTGCTAATTTGCTTATTTTTTCTTATTTTGTTACTGACTGTTTAGGCTTATTTGGCTTTAATAATGCTTGAAATTTGTTAGTTAAAGGATTAGTTCACTTTCAAATGAAAATCACCCCAAGCTTTACTCGCCCTCAAGCCATCCTTTGACTGTCTTCTTTCTGATGAACACAATCAGAGTTATATTAATAAATGTCCTGATGGATCCGAGCTTTACAATTGCAGTGAATGGGACCAACAAGTATGAAGCTCAAGAAAGTGCATCTATCCATCATAAACGTACTCCACACAGCTCCGGGGAGTTAATAAAGGTCTTCTGAAGCAAAGCAATGCGTTTGTGTAACAAAAAAAAAAAAAACCCTATTTAACAACTTATGAAGAAAGTGTAAAATTGCATCGCGTCAGTTACACTGTTTCAAGTTGAATAGGGAAGGCGGACTGGCGGATATATATTTATTTATTTTACTACTTCAATATGGAATTTTTTTTTTTACACACATGCATCGCTTCACTTCAGAAGGCCTTTATTAACGCTCCGGAGCCGTGAGGTGTACGTTTATGATGGATGGATGTGGATGGAGACACTTTCTTCAACTCATACTCATGAATCCTGTTCACTGTCATTATAATGTTCGGATGCGTCAGGGTAATTATTAAAATATCTCCAAATGAGTTCATCAGAAAAAAGAACGTCATATACACCTAGGATGTGAACTAATTCTTTAATGTAGTTTGTTAGTTAGTTGATTTTTATTCATGGTATTCTGCTGAAACTGAATGTTTTGCAAAAAGACAGAATAAATATGTTTATCTAAATGTTTGACTTTTATCTCATTGTTATTGAAACTGGCAATAGATGACAATCAAAATTGATAAGAAGAATCAGAATTGGAATCGGAATGGCTAAAATTCAAGGAATATCCAACCGTAGTCACAACGCCTTTTGCACAATACAGTATTTCAGCCTTGTGAATTTTTGTTGCTTTTTTGCACCTCGGGAGACTTTCAAAGATGTTTAGTCAGTATAAACTTTGTCTTTCTTGGGAGACACATGTGGATTTCAAGGAATATGATAAACGTTTGTAGTTAATACTGAAATCTCTGACTTGAGATTCCAGACTCTATCTTGGCAAATATGAGCACAATTCGAGACATTTTGTCGATAAACTTGTACGATTATTAGCATCTTTTTCTTCTGAGAAAAATAATCGTTCTCCATTTTTCTCCTTGCTTTCTTGGAGGAACAAATGAGATATTCAAGAGATCTCATTTGTTTTCACTCCCTCTATTCTCATTATTTGTCCTTTGCCAATTCAGCTACTGTCAGTTTTTGTTGGAGCGGCAGCATAGAAATCTTTACATATCTTACAAAGGACTTAAATCCACTCCGTCATGCTAAAACGGCAGTAACATGACTCATAACATCAGTATGTGTTCGTGAATGGACATTAATATGCCGTACTGCTAGGAAACACGTTCACATGCTACATTAGCCTATTGTTTGGCTGTGAACACCAGCTGGCATGCACAAACCCGCCTCAGATATGGGTCAGTGTTTTGGCATCCGAGTGGCCGGGATGTGCTGGCTCGTCTATAAATAGTGTCACCCTCGACGCTGTATAAATAAACAGTGAAACGATACGACGTGTGTTGCAGTGCGGGGGCTAGTCTAGTTTGAGGGAGTGTTTGCTCCTAAACCTCAAGTTTATCTACTCTTAACCTGAGAAATATAAATACAGGTAGAAAATGTGATGTGTGTATATATATATATATATATATCAGTAGCTGTTTAGCTGAAGAGTTTCATGCTGAATTTTGTTGAATAATTATATAAATTGAGTGCTCTCAATGCTGTTCACACCTGTAATATGTCTTTAACAGATGAAAAATGTTTGGATTTTAATATGGACACCTTTTTTTTTTTTTATATATTTATAGAAATGATATTCTTATGTGCAAATTGACTGTGTCCGGACACACAACATGCATGTTATATAGTTTTATTTATTTATTAAATTCAGTTATCTGAACGTAAGAGTGTTTTTTTTTAAATACTCACAGGGGTCCTTGATTATAATTTCACTTTTCTAACTTCAGTTAGTGTGTAATGTTGCTGTTTGAGCAGAAACAACATCTGCAAAATTACGACGCTTCTTTTCCAGAAATCGCTTTTTAAGGACTACAACAAACGGCTGGTAGGGACTACAACAAGCTTCTTCCTGGGTTAGTGACATGACTAACCCTAAAATTTACATGTTGGGCTGCTTTAGAGAGAGGAAGAGTTGTTGTAGTCGAGTGTTGTTGATGCCGTCATTTTACACCGGACTGCTTCACAAACGAGGGTCAATTGAGCGCTGGATTTGCACAAAATATTAACATGACTGCACATGCAAGTGATGAGTTGAATCAACTCCAGCTCTTCTGGAAAGGGGGCGGGGAGCAGCAACTCATTTGCATTTAAAGTGACACAAATAGTACATATGAGAATATAGTATATATGATTTTTTTTTTGCTCACACCCAAATAGAGGCAAATTTGACAAGCTATAATAAATTATTTGTGGGGGATTTTGAGCTGAAACTTCACAGACACATTCTGGAGACACCAGAGACTGATATTACATCTTGTTGAAGGGGCATTATAGGTCCCCTTTAAGTAGGACTTAAGTACATTATATGTCATTTCATAATTACTTCTATTGCCTTTGAAATATTGTTAAGTGTTCCGACAAGGAAACAAGTATACTTTAAAACGTGACAAAAGTACATTTTAAAGAAAGTACTTTAAAGTAAAACTTTTAATTCGACCTTATTACAAAGTGCACTTTTTCCAAGTATACTTGTAGTAAGTAACCTTTTATTTAATTATTATATTATCTGGAAGTATTTGTTTTTTATTCTTTCATGATTGAAGTACACTACAAGTGCATATTCAATATAATTAAACACACTTACAATTGTGCGCAGGAACCTTTACAAAAATAGAGAAGATAAATTTGTTCAGAAGATGCGAGGACCTACTTTTTTCTAATAATGTTACCCTGGGAAATGTACTTAAATTTTAATTTAATTATTTTTTTTGCCCAATTTCATTTATATTGTAATAATGATGCCTGAAGTAACTACGGTATTTTTGTGGACAATTACCTTGGTAAATTTCTGTAAGGGAGGTTGTGGCCATTTGTTTATGCTGAGTCCAGAAGATTCTTCTGAAATGAGTCTCAACGTTGGCTTAAATGGTCATTTCCTTATCCTACCAAGAGATATTCTTATTGGAGGAAAGGAAAACCGATCCATCCAGTGAAGACTGCATAATGATGATCATTTAGATATCATGTTGTAAAGCGTAACGTGATAGGTTCTACCTCAGATATTCTCAGATTAACCCAAATATTCTAGTTAGCGTTGTGTCCTCCCATCAGGCTGGCGTTTAGCCCGAGTGCTCTGAGGTTCAAAGGTAAGGTCTCACAGTGGAGGTATTAGACGGGATTTAACTGTGCTGGAGCGCTGAGTCAGTCATCCGCTGCCTGAACTGCTCCGGGAGGAAGTGCCTTGAGGAGGGGACAGGATGTAAGATCATTAGCTAATGCATCTTAGGTGAGCTTCCTGTTCCTGGCAGAGTAACATCCACAGGCGTCGGCGCCACAGCCGGACCTGATGAACACTGTGGGCAGAGCAGATATCGCCCTCCCTCATTACTTTAGGCATGTTGGCGCGATCCAGTGGCCAGCTGTTGAAGTTAAATGGACCGTACTAACTGGATGGATGGAGGGGTAAGGTTTATTGTTGGGCGTTTGGCTTTTGAAAGGCTTTATTTCTACATTTGATGGATTGTGGTGTGCGTCGTAGGTTTGTAGGTCCGAAACATACTCTACAGAAGAACGAGAATTCCAATGGTGCGTTCAGGTCTTGTCCGAAAAATCGTTTTTACGAGTTGAACGTGCACGAATCCCTCCGCAATTACGATTGTTAAACTCTGAACTTTCTTTAACCCTACGGTTTCCAAGTTGTGTCGGTGAGAAATTAGGGGGGGGGGACGTTAACACATCAACAGAAACGCTTCTAAATTAGCATAACGAAACCTTAATCACTACTAAATCTACTTCACATTAATCTTACGCAAAAAATACTTTTAATAATTTTAGCGTTTTCTCACCCTTTCGAGTGCCATGAGCAAAGCATGCTGGAAAATAGAAATCCCCGCCCAGTTTCAGTTAAACTTAAGTTCGCCTAAATTAAAAGAAATGAGTTCATAAAACTCAAAACAATGTAACAGTTCAGTTTACTTAAAATACAGCTCTGGAAAAAATTAAGAGACCACTGCATATTTTTTGTTATTTTGACCAGTTGTTGCTTTTGGCAAATAAATGCTCTAAATTACAATATTTTTATTTGGAATTTGGGAAAAATGTAGTAGTTTACTGTAGTAGTAACTACTCAGTAGTTTATAGAATAAAACAAAAATGTGAATTTTACCCAAACACATACCTATAAATAGTAAACCCAGAGAAACTGATAATTTTGCAGTGGTCTCTTAATTTTTTCCAGAGCTGTATATCAGTTCTGTGAAGAAAAAGGTGTTAAATAATCATAAATGTTTATTTGACTGAACTACTGTGTTTAAGTTCGTCCTACTCAAACCAATTAATTATTTTGAATGCTTGGGTTTACAGTGAACAACATATCGTCTAGTGTGAGATTTGCGTCTGTGTTTATAAACCATTTTATCAAGATTTGGCAATAGCTCTAAGCCATATTGCGATATTGATTTTATGACGTCGTGCAGCCGTAGTCTGTACGAATGTTGTCAGTCTCTGTCGCTCGTGTTGCTGGACTTTGCCAACTCTAGTTGATACTCTTGTTATTTAAAAAAACTTTTGAAAACATTAACTCACACTGAATTTTTAGAGAAAATAATCTGTTCTATTCATCGTTCCAACAATTCCTTAATGGCTTGCTTATAGTTGATGTCTTTGACTAATCTGTCTACTCTCAGTGATTGACAGTGATTTGGAGGTTGAATTTGAGTCAAATCTGGATTAGTTCAGAAGGGGTTCAGACCAAAAAACAATGGACTTTCTCCTCACAGATGACAAAACTAACATGGAGGGATCCATGTATGTATACGGTCATATTTAGAAGTTCACAGAGTATTGTCGACACTTGGCCTGATATTCTTCTGAAAACACCTAGCATACATTTGTCTTTTATTAATATCTAGAATGAGCTTTTATTGTAATATTTTATTATTATTTTTGTAATTTTATATTAATAAAGTTTTTTAGTAATTTTGTTAATTTCTTTTGTCATTTTATTATTATTTTGTTTATTTTTCATAACTTTAATTGATAGTTTTTTATTTACAAACTATTACAAAGCATGACAAAGCTAGAGACAGTGTTGTTACTGTTAACTAAAACCAAACCATTAAAAACAACAGTAAATATTTATATATACAGCTCTGGAAAAAATTAACAGACCACTGCAAAATTATCAGTTTCTCTGGGTTTACTATTTATAGGTATGTGTTTGGGTAAAATTAACGTTTTTGTTTTATTCTATAAACTACTGACATTTTTCCCAAATTCCAAATAAAAATATTGTAATTTAGAGCATTTATTTGCCAAAAGCAACAACTGGTCAAAATAACAAAAAATATGCAGTGGTCTCTTAATTTTTTCCAGAGCTGTATATTTGTCATGTCAGGTTTCTTAAGAAAATGTAAGTTCTAGCAATTGTATAGATATTACAAATCTCAATTTTGATGCATGTGGTTTATTTAGACACCTAAAATAGAATTAAATTGCACAATATAGAACATTAAAAAAAGATTATATACTGTTTATTAATTTGAGAAAGATTAAATGCATGACAGTAATCCAAAAAGATAAGAGAGACATATGCGGTGTAGTTTGGGAAAAACATGTTAGGAAGAAATTACAGTTTAATGAAAAATCTCAGCAGGACAGTTGGAGGTGGCGGAGGTGACATGTGAGACGGTCTGTGCAGTTGTTTGTGAAGAGAGACAGAGGGAGGGGTGGTCAGGCCACAGAAATGAGATGAAACTGTAATACAGGGATTAATAGAGGCATTCTGTCACCGCTAAATCCACCCATTCACCCTCTAATCCTCGCCCAGCGATCAGCCGCACACCTTCTGCATGTGTGCCAGTTAGTGTGCTAGAGCGTAGGCCTTCACTTGTGGAAGGAGACATGTTGACAGTGAGCTGAAATCTGTCTCGATCGTTCTATCTATGATTGTTGCATTGATCGTTCCATCCGTCTATCGTTCCATCTGTCTATCGTTCCAACAATCGTTCCAACAATCGTTCCAACTATCGTTCCAACTATCGTTCCAACTATCGTTCCAACTATCGTTCTATGTATCATTCTTTCTATCATCTATCTATATAATAAACAATTATATATTTTGTTCAAAAAGCATTTCTAAAAACGATACAGAGTTAAACTACATTCCATATGCTTAACATTGTAGCGTATGGAATGTAGTGGCGGATTGTTGTTTAAACCAAATACGGAGACTTTGTAAATATAGCTTCCTTTTAAAAAGATTCAAAGTCCTGCTTACTGAAGTTGAGGCATTTGTGGGACATCAGGAAAATGACCGACCTAGTTTTTATTTAAACTTCACACTTCTGAATTGCATCCCAGCCATCTCAGCGTGGAGCGCGTTGATGTGAAGGTATCCAGCTGACCATCACACCAGAGGAGAATGATAAATGAGATATCTAACGCTTCCTGTCAGCTTCTCTGATAGTGTGAATCTCCTCTTGATCCTATTTAGTTTCACCTGCTACCAACACCTACCGTGATGCTCTCAGAGCAATCTGAGACTAATTGATGAGTTTAAGCGGAGAAGAAAGGCACAATGGGAGGGGCGATGCAATTGGATTGCATTTTTTTGAAGTTCATCCTGATGTATTTCTTCATTTAACCTCCGTAGTACTTGTCAGTGTTTGAATTTGTGAATAGCTTTTGTATTTTAAAGTTCTATCGTTCCATCGGCCCATCGCCCCATCGCCCCATCGGCCCATCGCTCCATCGGTCCATCGCTCCATCGGCCTAAAGCTTTTGTATTTTAAAGTTCTATCGTTCCATCGGCCCATCGGCCCATCGGCCCATCGGTCCATCGCTCCATCGGCCTAAAGCTTTTGTATTTTAAAGTTATATCGTTCCATCGGCCCATCGGCCCATCGCTCCATCGGCCTAAAGCTTTTGTATTTTAAAGTTAGCTTTACATGAAAGTTGCTATAGTCTTTTATTCCCTATTATGATGTATATTCGAGTGAAATGGCTTCTCAGCAGGAAAAAACATGTAGGGCGGGACTTGATTTTGTCCATGTGGAATTGGTTGGTTGGTTGTGGTTTGCTATTGGTGGATCTCATTTGAGTGACAGGTTGTCCCGCCCTCTCGCCAATAACAATCTCATCGGAGAAGAGAAGTCGCTGCAAAAGGGAGGGGAAGATACTTTGATTAAAAAATTATGAGGGCACATGCAATATTCAACAAGAATTGTCCATTTTGTTTTCATGCTGACTTTAAGCAATTTTATGTCATTAAACAATAAAACTGATCTACGAATTCCAATATTCTATGAAACTAAATAGATGTTTTTAGCATCCCATTTTGAGAGTTGCATCTTTAATATCCAGTCTCAATGTAAAAATATGATCACTTTTAATAACCCCTGCATTCTGTACCATCCAGCTGTTTAATAACTTTCTTAAAACCGATAGTCGACTAGCATTTCAGGCAACCCACTGATTGCATACTCTCTTAAAAATAGAGGTTTCAAAAGGGAGTTTTCACAGTTATGCTAAAGAAGAACCTCTAAGAAGAGCATTTTAATAATCTAAAGAACCTTCTTTTCAAAATAAAGAAGCTTTTGTGCAATGAAAAAGTTTCATGGAACCATAGATGATAAAGAACCTTCATTTTTACTTGTGTAGTTGATTTTGAAATGTTGTAGTAATGTGCAATAAGGGGCTGCCTATATATAGTTCACAGCATTAGCTGAGATAGATTTTTTTTTTTTATCCTCAAGAAAATATTAATTCTAATTTAATTTATTTAAAGAGAGAGACACAATTTGTTCAAGAAATAACTGTTTAACAAAAAAAAGAAGAAAAAACTAAAATTGCTTTTCTCCCCACTGCTGTATCACGTTTGTGTACCGTTACACCCCTAAGGTTAATCATTCTTCTCATCTAATTGGATATAGATTCGACGAAAATGTGTACCAGTCATGCTCAAAAATCTGCCTCTGCGTGACCAGAGAATTGCTGAATGTTCTCCTAAAATGCTGTTTTTAGATGAGCTCTGTGGAGGTATAACGTTGGGTTTCCAAACTGACTGGCACCAGTTAATTTTCTCAGGTGAAAGAGCCCACTCACTTCAACGTGCCATTCGAATACGCTTGAGCTGCTTGTTTCAACGCTTCCCTGTCTGCTGTTGCTGTTGTAAAATGGAGCAGTCGCTCCTCTGAGGATTTACTCTGACAGCAGTGTACAGATGAGCTGTTGAAGTAATGATGAAAAGTTTCACCGGAAGCTTTGCGTAACTGAGACGAGGGCTAATTTTAGCAGAAAGAAAAGGTGAGGACAGAAAAAAAAACTAATATCTGATTGTGATGTGAACACAACCAGTTAGCATGACGTGTGAAAAACCACGGTGAACGTAATCTATATATTAAACTGAGTGGAAATGTTGGCAATATTTGTGTAGAATATTTTAAAGGGAACTAAAAATTCCCCTTTGACAAGATGTAATATCAGTCTCTGTCAGTGAAGTTTCAGCTCAAAATCAGATCATTTATTATAGCTTGTCAAATTTGCCACTATTTGGGTGTGAGGAGCAATAAAACGCAGTTTTGTGTGTCCCTTTAAATGTTAATGAGCTGCTGCTCCCCACCCCCTTTCCGGAAGAGGGCGGAGCTTTAACAGCTCAACAACAACAAAGCTGGAGAATCTCACGCAGACAAAATGTGTTCATCCTTACATTGTTCAAACCGGAGTCGACACTGATGGAGAGACTCAGGAAGAAGTTCAACTTTTAGTCGTTTCTGAGCGGTTAGTGGATAAATTGATGTAGTTGCTGTGGAGTTGATCAACTCATCACTAGCATGTGTCGTCAAGTTCATCTTTTTCCTTGAATCGACCCTCGTTTGTGAAGCAGTCCGGTGTAAAATGACGTCATCAACAACACTCGACTACAACAACTCTTCCTCTTCTCTAAAGCAGCCCAACATGGCCCCGCCCCCTTTGTTACATGTTCTCAGGGGCGGGGTTTATGTAAATTTTGGGGTAAATGATGTCACTAACCCAGGAAGAAGCTCGTTGTAGTTCCTAACAGCCGTTTGTTGTAGTCCTTAAAAAGCGATTTCTGTAAAAGAAAATATCTCCCTTTACATTAACTAAAGTGAAACCATAATCAACCACCCGTTTAATCGTTTGTAAATCATTATTGACTAATGATGAACAGGTAAAAACATAAATAAACATAAATAAGACATCAAAAATAAAAAAAGGTTCCATTTGAGGCCTATAACCTTTGAATGTCACTACATCCAGCCCGTATGGTTTACAGCACATTTAGACTGGAATGCGTGTTTTCTTCTGTGCGTACTTCAGAGCAAGACTACAAACACCTATGCTTCACGGAAAGGTAAACATACTTCACCTGTCACCCCTCAACCTTCCCTCTTCCTGTTTTTATTGATAGTGACATTTCCCAGGAAAGTTCCTCGCTGTCACACTTTTAAACAATGCAGCAGAAATGTGTGGGAGAGCGAGTGAACAGCATGGCAGTTACATAAGCACCAGACCGCCCGCTGGGACCTTCTCTCAACTGCTCGACAGCCTCATTTGTCCATTTATTTATTTTTTTTATCACTCACACTTATTCAGCCACATTTACAACAGCGTATTCACACGGCGAACTAAACTGATATCAGAAATATTAGATCACTGCCGTTCAAAAGTTTCGGGTCGGTACGATTTTAAGTAAAAACAGTAATACTGTGAAATATTTGAATGCATTTTAAAACGTAATTTATATCCAGAGATCAAAGCATCATTCCTCCAGTCTTCAGTGTCACATGATCCTTCTGATATTCTGATATATTTGGTGCTCAAGGAACATCTAATTATTATTGTCAATGTTAAACAGTGCCGCTTAGTATTTTTTGTGGAAACCGTGATCCATTTTAGTCTTTGAAACGGCGTTTATTTGAAATCTAAATCTTTTATAATATTATAAATGTCACTTTTGATCAATGTAATGCATCCTTGCTGAATAAAGGCCCTGATATACTCAAAGAACGAACCGATGTGACGTTATTTCGAACAAAATCAGGCTAAAAAGATGTTCGTTTGGAGTTCATTTTGGGAGTTTGAAACCGCTTACCAAAGCAAACTTTCTGGAAAAGTGGTTAAACACCTTTGTACTACCATTGCGATTATGTTATAGGAAGGTGTGTTTCTGAGGCTCTGAGGTTTCTGGAAATGTCATTATTTTTTTTATTTTTTTTTGTTTAATCCGTTGAGTTCAGACGTCTGCGAGTGTAAACATGAACACACTGGAAAACTGCTTTATTGTAGAAAATGAGGTTGTGATGAAATGACACTGGTGTTCATGTTTAATACTGTAAAGCTGCTGGCTTTATGTACTCTATTGAATAAAGTGCTATTTACATAGGCTAAACCTGACATGACTTGACTTGTAGAGCTTGTGCAAACATATCCACGTTGCATATATATGTATGTATGTGTGTGTATATTGATATATATATTTCACATATTCATCTCAGCAGAGTGGGCAGCATCCGACGTTTGCTAACAGTATATCGCTGCGAACGTATTTCGAGCTTATTTTCACCCCTAAGCGAAGAACGAAAAATAGCTTTGCCGTGAGTAAATCGGGGCCTTAAAAGTATTAATTCCTTCTTACTGACCCCAGATCTTTGAATGGTTGGTGTATGTCAGGAAAAATACCTTAAACTTTAGCACAGAACTTTCTCCACAATGAAAAATGTAAAAAATCTTTGGTTGCACTTTATTTCAATGGTCCATTTTAGACATTCTAATAACTGTTAACCAACTCTCATTAGAGTATTAGTAGACTGTTAGTAGAATAAGTTGACGTACTTGCAAAGTTACTTATAGTCAGTAGAACGTCTGTTGAGGAGTAACAAAATAAAGTGCTAGCAGATATTAAACACACAGTTTACTAATACTCTAATGATATTTAGTTGACATGTAGTTGCAAAGTTACTTTAAGGTGTCTTTAACTACTATGTAGTAACATTAAAGTTAATCATTTGATAAGTACATTGTACTTATTTTTTTTGGTGTAAGTGGAGACAACATAAAGCGTGACCTTTTTTTCTTTTATTAGTATGTGCATGACTGCACGTCAAAGGCAAAAATAAATAAATAAATCAAAATAAAGCAGATCGGGAGATATTTTCGTGTATACGGCATCTGAAATGTGACTATTTTTGGCGTTGCTGCAGTATCACTGAGCTTTATCGTTTCTCTCCAGAGTATTTAGTATGGCTCTGCACCAATTTTGTCATGATTTACTCATGCTATTACAAAACCCATGACTTTTTTTCTTCTTCTCCCTGAGGAATGTTCATCATTGTTTGCCTTACAATATAATGGGACTGGAGCTTTCAAGCTTCAAAATAGACAAAAAAGCAACATAGAGGTCAATTTAAGATGTTTTTCACTGAAAATCTTCCTCTACAGTGAGCTTTTAACCTCTTGAGAACTTCATCAGTCCAATTTGTGAACAAATCAACTCGCTTGTACACTGAATCATTCATCAAACAGAACTTTCAAAAGAATTTGTCCACAGCATCTTTCTTGAACAATCATGAAAGCAAAAGGCAGGTGTCAAAATTTGCAGAGAATAGTGACAATTTTGCCCGGTTTCGGAAGACTTACAATATACCAAATTACATCACACCACCTTTATGATACTGTTATGGTGTCATAGTTTTATGGTTGTCATTTTGGAGCTTGACAGCACCTCATGTGCTTTCATTCTATTCAAAATGTTCAAAAATCCTCTGTCTTCCAATAGTCATACAGGTTTGATATGGCATGATGAGTAATTGATGCCATTTTTGGGTGTAATGTTTCTTTAACATCTCTGCACCAATCAAAGTAAACCTAACTGTGTCAACAGTATTTGGCTACAGATGTCATTAAAGTGTGACGTTTATGAGTTAATGCCTTGCTTGTGTTCATATGCCATATCTGATATATGGTTTTCATTTTCTCTCTCTCTCTGCTATAGTTATATAACTTCCACTGCACCGTCTGATCTCGATCACACTTTATCTCCAGAGTTTCATCGCTTTTTCTTCCATTTCTTAGTTGCTCCATCTGTTTCCGTTTCTTTCCATTTTCTGTGTAATTGGATCCATATTAAACCATTGCACAGCAATTTATCAAAATGACTTTACTCTGTCAAAATCAATCAACTTATGGTGAAAATCAAAGCATAAAACTAATAAATTAAGCCTAGCTTTAAGCAAAAAAAAGTTCCAAAAGTGTTCTTTTTATATGCAGCATCTACTGATAATGCTCTTTTGCATCTTTTAATAGCATAGTACTTTGATATATGGGTCATTATTCAACATTTCAACATTATTATTCTTCAGACATTCCTCTTTTAAATGCAATAAGTATCTGCTGTGTGCAAAGAGAACCACATTTGGTTTTCGATCACTGAAAATGGGTAAAATTCAACAGTTTGAACATGGAGCTGATTTAAGATCCAAATATCTATGGGCCTGAATTATATATGGCCTTGAAACTGAAGATTTCAAAATAAAAGTTTATTAAGAATAAGAATCTTGAAGGATATTAAGATATCTTGAGTACTTTTAGAGTTACAGGCTTGCAAACTTTTGAAAAGGAGTATTTATGTCACTCAGACAGGTATGTTCTATGCAGTTGAGTTGAGAGAAAAACACGAGATGCATTTCTAGCCTCAACATTATTTGTTCTTCAGATATTCCGCTGTAAAAGAAAAAAGTATCGGCTGTATGCGAAGTGACCCACATTTGGTTTTTGACCACTGAAAATGTGAACAATTTACTCATGGAGCCATATTAACATGTCCATGTCTCCGGGATTGAACCATCAAGGGTGTTTAAAATGAAGATTCCCAAAGGAAAGATACTTTAAAACCAAAATCTAAAAGGATATTAAAATATCTTGAATTATAGGCATGAAAATTTGAGGCGAAAAACACAAGAAGTGCTTTTTGCCATTTTTGAACGGTCACAGTTGGCGTATAATGAAACAAAGATTGCTGAGGTCAGCAGATTTTACTAATAGACCTACCAATCTCCATGTAAAAAATAAAATAATAGTGTTGCTGTCTTTCTAAAGTCATTTTTACACCCCTCTAATTATATTTGTATTCTTTCTATAGAAAAAAATATTAACAAAATCAAAGATTTGAGCTGGGGTCCTCTGGATGAGTTGACACAGATAGTATATAACATGATACTGAATGATTACCACATTCATGTGCTGTGGTATTTACTTCAAAATGTGATGACGGGATGGTATCTATAGACTACAGAACTTATTTTTCCATTCCATTGCGCTACTTTCTCATTGTTTTTCTATGTAAAAGCACTAGATGGACGAATTTTTCAAGCAAAAGCGCATTCTGTGTGAACGAGCCCCTACAGACACAGCGAGACAGACACTCGTGGATGTATACGGGATGATTTTGGCAGTAATATAGAAAGCTCTTGTGTTTGGTCGGTGGCCAGGACCTGGGCAGGCCACATCGCTCTGTGTTTCACACCCTTCTGGAAACCTGCACAGACAACTCAAGCAGAAAGAGCTAATTTAGGAGCCGCACACTTATCTGAGCTTGAAAGGAGGGCTGATTGTGAAAGAGATGTGAGGGAAAATGGGAGGAGAATGGTGGTGTAAGAAAGGATTTACAAAAGGATTACACAGTGATGCTCATGGGTAGTATTTGGAGTTTTCCTGTGTTTTCTTTTTGTCAATCAGTATTAATCTTTCTGTTGTTGCCATTGATTTAGTAATTTAACCAAATTAAAATGAATTTGTTGTTGGACGGTATGGGATACTGTACACACCACTGCTCAAAAACTGTCTTTATGGTCTTTTTTTATGTTTTTGAAAGTTCTCTTACGCACAACAAGGCTGTATTTATTCGATTATTACACTTTCTAGTTTAATATATTTAAAATACTGTTTATTCCTGTTATGGAAGAGCTGAATTTTCATATGTTGGGTGGATAAAAAAAGGAGCGAGTTTGTACAATTTAAAACGCATTTTTAGCTTATGTTAAACCGATGAATCATTGTCCTCCTGTATAAACACAATCTGTTTTTCTACCCATTTACCCTTGTTCCTGTTTTCCCTTTTAGGTGTCATTCGTCCTCCATTTATGGCTGCTGGTGTACGTCCCATTAACCAAACTCCAGCGTGGAATCGCACTCTTTCTCCAACCATCTCCTAGACCTGAAGGCAAAGCGGAGATCAAACTCCTTACATCACAAATCCAGTTCGTATTCCCCTCTTGGCTACTACAAATGGACAGGAAACATCCACCCTGCGTTAAACGAAAGGAAGCAGTAATGCCCATAGTAGATGACATGGACAGAAAATGTTATGATACTGAGAAATATGTTATTTTCAGTTCATTTTTGTTTTTCAGTGCTTTAATCCCTGTGAGACTCTAAATATGGACCTTTGAGAGTTATCCGGCAGCCTTTCCTTTTCTTTTCTGGTTTGGATGCTTATTTGTTACCTCAGTGGCATAAACTCAATCCTGTTGGATATTTTAGAAGTGGGTTATGTAATCGTCTTTTTTGATGCCAAACCCCAGAGAACTTGGAGAAGGAGAAAACCTCATCAGCTAGTGCTGTGAGTGGGTTTGTTGGCCCGTTTGGGCCTAAACCCAAACCTCAACTTTTTTTTTTTAGGCCATTTGGCACCCAGAAACGATCTTTACATGATCTCCACCATTCCTTGAAGACCTAGAACATGAATTTTCAAAAGATCTGAGTGGCATTAGATGCTCTCTCATTTGAGATTGAGGCCCGGCAAACCTTCAGTCTTCTGGATTGGATTTTTTTAATATATCTTGAGAGTGCAAACCAAAGATTGTAATGAATTTCGGAAGTCAAATTTTAGATGCCACTTCATTTTAGATGCCACTGCCGGTTATAGAGAACTTTCTTAAGGAATAAACTTCCACTGACTAGGGCCTTTTGGCACTTCTTGGGCCTGAAACCAAAGCTAACCTTGTTTTAAGGCCGTTTACCACCCCGGAACAATCTCTTGAATGAATTCCACCATTGCTCAAAAACTTGAAAATGAACTCCTGAGAGATTTGACTCGCTCTTTGAGTTGAGTTTTGAAGGCCCATCAAACCCTCAATCTTTTGAGTTAGATGTACTTAAAATACCTTGAGGTCGTAAACCCAAGATTGTTATGAATTTCTAAAGTCAAATTTATATAGTCATCATATTAGATGCCGACACCACCACTTTTAGTGAACTTAAGGAAGGAGAAAGCTTCCGTCAACTAGGGCTTCTAGAGCCCAAACCCTATCCCAACCCCTTCCCTCCTTTTTTGGCCATTTGGCTCCTATTTCTTACCTCCATCTCATCCCGACCTCCACCATTCGCCCCTCGCTGGCCACGGCAGTCCTCCCTCCCCGTTCCCGTCCCCACCCTCCCCCTTCTCATCACCCAACCCCTTCCCCACACCACACTTCCCACCCCTCCACCCAAGTCACCATGGCAACCAGCACGACCACCACCGCCCGTGAACATCTCCTAGTGGTGCGGAGGCGCACCCCGCACATGCGCTACACGCTGAGCCCGGAAAACCTCCGCAGTCTTTCGTCACAGGGTGGCTCTGGGAATGGGGGGAGTTCTAGAGGAGGAGCTCCTGAACCGATGGGCTTGCAGCGGGCCAACAGTGACACCGACCTGGTGACGTCGGATAGCCGTTCCTCCTTAACAGCCTCTACGTACCAGTTCACACTTGGGCGAGGGCAAAACCTTGTCATCTCTTGGGACATCAAGGAGGAGGTGGATGCCACTGACTGGATTGGGCTGTACCACATTGGTAAGTGGTTTGGGGGTGTGAGGAAACTCTAAGAGTCATGAAATATTTTACTTTTTTAGAAGGTAAACTTGTGTTTACTTACTGTTTCTTTTGCATTCATTTTCATCACGTTATCACAGGCTCTTTCCCTTTTTTAGTAGTGAAAAAACTACTTGCAGCTATTATTATTAATCACTCCTTGGGTACTTTATTTCCTCTTTTCAAATATTTTCTCAATTTTTATTAAAAATAAATGCCTTTCCAATCTGATATATGATTGGAAAAGGGAGAAGAACAAGATTCAACAACTCGTCAAAAGCCATTTCCAAGCACCATACTCTCTACGGCCGACGCCACTGCAGTCGTTGAATAGTGTGCATCTTTTTTTAATCTTGTGTGGCCCAAACAGACATTGGTGGGCGGAGTTAGTGTAAATGGCCTTTGCCAACAAGACAGACTACTTTCCATTGGGAGTAAATAGACACTCCGAAATAATAAACAGTCCTCCATTCCATCATTTTAGAACAAATGGGTAGTTCTGGTCAAAACTCACGGCATTGGTCGAGCTAATGTTGTTACGCTCAAACAAGCAGATTTCAGTTCTATTTGTTGCCACTTGAAGTGCAGTAATTGCACGACTGCAGCTTCAAAACTGAAGTGATGTGAAGAAAGCTTTGTCTCCTCAAAATAGTATAGGCCTTATTTTTCATGCTGAGAATGTAGCCTGTAGACATCGTGATTGCAAGTCACATTACATCATTTGTAATCCATTATCCCCACCATTGGCTTTGAATATTCAAAAAGGACACCGTCTGTTCTCTAGATGATCTTTGATTATTGTTATGGAGTTTTATTGTTTTGCAGATTCATTCAAAGTTTTCTTTTTTTTTTTCTCCGTTATTTAAAATATTTGCTACTAGTGTTTTCCATTAAGGTTTCATTTTGATCTGGTAAAAGGTCAGATTTGTCAGTGTTTTGAGAGAGATATACATGAACCTTGTTTATGAATCATCTTTTTACAGATATATGAACATGCTTTGGAAATAGCTGAGATAGAGAAAACCATTTCTGCTCTTAAAAGGTGGATAAATGATGGAAAAAGCTGATTCTCTCTGTTACTGCTCCACTGAGCTGAATATGGACAGGCTGTAACCCAGAGGTGGGCGGTATGACTAAACTCTTATTGCGTTATAGGAGTAATTTTATATTATAGTAGTGATAAAGTATAATGCAATATTTCAACCTTAGTGTTTTGGTTTTTTTTTTTTTTTTTTTTTTTTACGTAAGCATTTTACATTAGCATGTTCACTGCATATTCATTGATACTGAGGTAAATTAAATATTTAATATCAGAATATAATATCATTATTTGGATTTTATTTATTCGATGTAAGTAAACCAAAATTTGTTTGTTAGTGAACATAAACGCAAAAATCATCAAAATGAAATCACTCCCATTTAGGGATGTTCATTTAGTCTTTTATGTCCTGACCTACAACTGGCGCTTAACTGATGAGATTGTTAAATTAGAATTGAATTAAATTATAATGAATAAGTGGATGACCCATTAAAAATATATATATACAGTATATATAATTTTATCTATATATGCAAAATATATTTCACTTAAATAATCAATTAAATAAAAGAAAAAAAACTTGCGACAAGTAGAATTATATGCTGAGTTTACACATTTAGTCATTTAGCAGACGCTTTTATCCAAAGCGACTTACAAGTGAGGAATACAAACAAGCGATTCTTCATGAATTGGCAAATAACACAGGACGTGCTCACAATACAAGTTTCATACATTGCTCAGTACCATAAGCTAGAGTAGGAAGGGAAAAGGGAAGGATAGGGTTTTTTTTTTTTTTTTTTTTTTTTTAATGAGGGGATTAAGTGTTCACGGAAGAGATGAGTTTTCAACTGTCTCTTGAATATTACAGGGATTCTGCGTTCCTGATGAAGGTAGGGAGATCATTCCACCAGCAGGGAGCAGTGAAGGAGAATGTTCTGGAGAGTGATTTTGTGCCTCTCTGTGATGGTACCACAAGTCTTCGTTCCTTTAGCGATCGCAGGCTTCCGGTGGGGACGTAGAGTTGTATCAGTGTGTGGAGGTAGGAAGGAGCAGAGCCTGTGGTGGATCTGTAAGCAAGCATCAGCGCCTTGAACTTGATGCGAGCAGCAAGAGGTATCTTTGTGACACACTCCAAAAACAAGTTCATTGAAAGAAAACGGAGAGGGCAGAAAGCAGCATCCTCTTTGTTTTCTTTATTTTACAAAAGTGTACACAAATAAAAATAAACTCTTCAGTTTCGAATGATGGCTTACTCTCATAATCGGTATGATAAGTTGTTTCCGCTGAAAAAAATTCAAGTGAGCGTGAAAAACCATTTAATATCTGTAGCATAATTTTTAACCATGCTGCAAATATTTTAAAATTTCTTGAAAAATTACTTGAATTACTTTTTTATACTTTTTAAATACTATTATTTATAATATTTATTATTTTAATTATTATTAAATACTATTTTTAAACTTTTTAAATACTATTAATCAGTCAAAATTCTCAGCAGTTAACCAGTTGTGAGCATCCCTACTTTCATTATAACCAACAAAGATTTGTATCACGTTATTTGTAATATCACAGAAACCAAACATTCATACTGTTGCACGTTAAATACTGTCACACCACTCAGTCTGTAACCTGTTTATTATGCTGATGAAGCCAGAGAAGACTGAATGAGCAAATGAAAACAGTCAAACTGCTGACTCTGTTATTCACTGGCTTAATTGCACCATGTCATTAGCTACATTTTATCTCGTCTTCTCCTCCGCACTTGCACTGATGGTTGAATCTAATTACTCAGCATTATTGCGGATGCTTTTGAGAGCCATAACCGCTTTTTGATTTGTAGAGGAGAGGTGGGAGGATTAGTGAAGCGTGTCCCATGAGATCCCAACCAACCACGAACAAGCTCAACCCACCAGTATCCCTAGATACAGACTAGAAGAGCAACTGCAATACAGTTAACCATTCACTGACTTGCAGTGAACTATAAACACATTTCTTATGTTTAGAGGCATTAATCTACTATAATTTAGGGCAATTGCAGGTGAAGTGGGCACATTTGATATTTCGTTTTTCCACTGTATAGTGTAGTGATGGTTAGCTATTTTAAAGTCTTTAATTAAATAAAATTATTTTGTTGGAGGTGCTAATCCATTTGGCGGAAAATTCTTAAAGGGGACCTATGATGCCCCTTTCACAAGATGTAATATCAGTCTCTGGTGTTTCCAGAATGTGCCTGTGAAGTTTCAGCTCAAAATCCCCCACAGATCATTTATAATAGCTTGTCAAATTTGGGTATAAGCAAAAACACGCCGTTTTTGTGTGTCTTCCTTTAAATGCAAATGAGCTGCTGCTCCCGCCCCCTTTCCAGAAGAGGGCGGACCTTTAACAGCTCAACAACAACAAAGCTGGAGAATCTCACGCAGACAAAATGACAAAAGTGTTCATCCTTACATTGTTCAAACCGGAGTCGACACTGATGGAGAAACTCAGGAAGAAGTTCAACTTTTAGACGTTTCTGAACGGTTAGTGGATAAATTGATGTAGTTGCTGTGGAGTTGATCAACTCATCACTATCATGTGTCGTCATGTTACTCTTTTGTGAAGCCGGCATCAACAACACTCGACTACAACAACTCTTCCTCTTCTCTAAAGCGGCCCAACGTGACCCCGGGGGCGGGGTTTATGTAAATGTTGGGGTTTGTGATGTCAACAACCCAGGAAGAAGCTTGTTGTAGTCCCTACCAGCCGTGTGTTGTAGTTCTTAAAAAGTGATTTCTGTAAAAGAAAATATCTCCCTTTGCATTGAACTTCGAGCGTCGTAATTTTGCAGATGCTGTTTCTGCTCAAACAGCAACATTACACACTAACTAAAGTTAGAAAAGTGAAATTATAATCAATTACCACTTAAAACACCAGTGACAAAATTATCAAAAAAAGTGTTTGTTTTTTTTTTTACATTTTGGGATCGGTCTGCTTTTAAATGGCTAACATAACATGGAAAACACCTCCAACACTTGCAACCGTTTCTGTTATGTTTGTAATGTAAACTAGTGAAGTTTTCTTTCTTGCTCAATTTATGCTTCATAAAAGTTTCTCAGCTAAAGAAGAGCATTAGCTTGAATCAAATGTATCAAGACTGCTTCAGAAATACAATCTCTATAGATTTGGCTTCTTGGAAGTGGGAATTTATTGGCGCAACCTACGGTAATGATGATACCTTGAATTGAGCAGCTCGGTGTACCATTACTTTACTGTGATCCGTCTTTCGCTTTGCAAATGAAAAAATAGACAAAGCACTTTGGATGGACCTGAGTTATGTAGGGATCGAACAATGATATCCTATAAAACCCCTCAAGCACACACAAAAGCATGAAATCATTACTCATGTATTATTAAAAAATAATGTTTATTTAAGATTTTATGATGTAGTTAACATAAAACCTGCTTATTCTTAAAGATAGATGTGTATTATATACAGTACAAGTGTAAGTAAACAAGATTCTGCTGGCACGAGCACAGGGTTCAGGGTCTGTCTGACAGTCATGGTCAGTGAAAGCCGATCCCTCGCTCTACTACAGCTTCATGAGGCCATCGATCAGGACGGGGGAATTCCTCTGTGGCCTGTCCCAGAGAAACGCCTCTGCCCAGGGCTTGTGCCACCATCGATCCGCTCGGATCATCTGGAGTTTCATTCATAGTCTTATTTTCCCCATGGGAGTGACCAAGACCTGATTTATGACCTGTGCTACACAAACAGAGCAACTGCCTTAATATGACCCGTTTGATTTGGTTAATTGTATTGGTAATACTTTATTTTAATGGTCCGTTTTAGACATTAGTTATCAACTACATGTCAACTATAGCAGTCATTAGTGTATTAGTAGACTGCTTAAAGGGTTAGTTCACCCAAACATGTAAATTCTGTCATTAATTCCTCTCCCTCATGTCGTTCTACACCCGTAAGACCTTCTTTCATCTTCAGAACACAAATGAAGATATTTTTGATGAAATCCGATGATTCAGTGAGTCTCTATTGACAGTGAGATAATGAACATTTTCAATGTCCAGAAAGACACTAAAACATATTTAAAACAAGTCATGTGACTACAGTGGTTCAACCTTAATATTATAAAACGATGAGAATACTTTTTGTGCGCCAAAAAAACAAAATAACGACTTTTCAACAATATCTAGTGATGGACGATTTCAAAACACTGATTCATGAAGCTTTACGAATCTTTTGATTTGAATCACATGATTTTTATGTATGACTCATTTTAATGTAAGTATAACATTTTAATGAAAAAAAAAAAAGGTTTTTATTTTATTTTTATTTATTTATTTTTGCATTAATATTTTCATGACTTTTACTTAATTGGACAAAAATAAAAATAGGTAAGATAAGTCAATACAAAGTAAGTCTCTTACATAACAAAAATATTAAATAAATATCATGATGATATTTGTCTTACTGCCTTTTTTATGTTGGAATAATGGGGATTACTTCCATCATAAAACATCTTGGCACATTATTAATGATCATTTGTTGGCAAAACATGCTCAATTATCATGAAAATGTCATGAAAAAGAATCATAATGGTGTTAAACATTTTATTTTCTTCATGAACAATATTTCATATTTTAAAAGTCTTTTTTTATTTCGGGATGAAATGTTACCTGGAAAATGTTTCTGTGTCCACCTATAAATAAATCTGCTGATGAGAAGCTCTATTGAACACTTACTGATGAACACGTTTCTGTTATTTCTCTTCTTTTAGCATGTTGACCGTGTTGTTTAGTCTTATTTTTGATCACATGCTCAGAATATCTCCTGATTTTACAGTAAGGCATTTGGCTGTTTTTTTCCGGGAAACGGGATGATGTAAGGCTCCGCAGCCCTGGAGTCAGAGATGATTGATTTTTACGTGAGTCATGTGACACGGCCGGATGAATTGTGGCTTCTTGTAGACGTTCAGTAACAGAGGCCCAGTGTCGGCGCTGTGGTAGAGTTTCAGATGAGCTGCTGTAGACGAGGCTGGTCCAGTCACTGACGCTCAGAATGAAGAGCGACACTGTGAGGAAACTCCCTTCTGAATGTCCCATTCTTGTTCATGAATTCATTTTAGGATTGTTTGCAAATACACATTGGCATATTAGCAGACCCATTCTCTGATATACACTCGTTTGCAGTTTTTTTAGTTTTATTGCTCCAAGACCGGATCCGGACTGTAGTTTATCTGGTACATCTGATGTTTGCCTCATCCCGAATTAATTGTATGAAATCAAATATTTTCCAAACATCTTGAAACAGCCTACAAAAGTGGTCAGAATCAGGTTTGCTAAAAATCAGATTCCTTTATTTTTTTTGGTGGGTCAAACTCTCACTGTCTGTCTGAAACAGAGCTAATTCCAGCTAAATCAGGCTGATTGCTTAATTGTGAGATTTGTCATTAGATGCTATCGCTCTTTTGTCCAGAGACGGTTTGTCCTGAATCAGAGGGCGGAAAGGAGAAAAAGATTGTGTCACAGAGAGATAATCAGCAGTGGGTCATTGGGTCTCTGGTTTATGTGGCTGTATTGATTAGACAAGCTCAGCCTGGAAATTGAAGCTAATGTGCTCATGGACTCGGTTTACCCACAATGCTGCCTGTCGGCTCTGAATCACTGCCAATCACTTCATTAGTGCCCTCTTTTTACTTCGCCAATAGATACTTTACTTGTAATGGAGATTAATAATTCTACACAGTCCCAAATCTGATTACAATGTATATTTTAAATCATTTTCTGTATTAAAATATTAAAAGCTAAACTGTATTTTGTAGATTTTATATAGATTTTGTCGTTTTTATATATATGTTATGATTATATGGAGATATTAAATTCATAAATTCAATATGTGTGTGTATATATATATGTATATGTGTATATATGTATATGTGTGTGTGTATATGTATGTGTGTGTGTATATATATATATATATATATATATATATATATATATATATATATATATATATATATATATATATATATATATATATATATATATATATATAAATATATATATATATATATATATAAATATATATATATATATATATATAAATATAATATATATATATATAAATATAATATATATATATATATAAATATAATATATATATATATATAAATATAATATATATATATATATATATATATATATAAATATAATATAATATATATATATATATATATAGTGTATATGCATATACACAAATTATATATATATATATAATTTGTTGTTGTCTTTATATTTTATATATATATTATACTATTTTATCTTTTTCAAATAATTCAAAATTGAATTTAATCGTTTTAAGTAATTAAATATAAATTATTAATAACCTTAATAATATTAAAATACACACGTAATTATTATCAGTGCAATATATGTATTTTTCATTAATTGTTTTATTATATATGTGTGTATATGTGTTAAATAAACAATATTAATTACAATAAAATATACATAATATTTTAATTATAAAATAAATTAATATTTATAATGCTAAAAATATTTAGTGTTAATTTATATATGTGTATTATATATATATATATATATATGTGTATTATATATATATATATATATATATATATATATATATATATATATATATATATATATATATATATATATATATATATATATATATATATATATATATATATATATATATATATATATATATATAAAATTTGTTGTTGTTGCCTTTATATTTTCTTTTCTTTTAGATGTTAGAATTGTCAGTGTATAAATAAATAAATATTATTATTATTAAATAATTGACATTCTAAAAAAAAGATGTATATATTGATAAATATAAAAAATAATAATCTTAATACTAATGTTCCACATTATTAATTTAATTATACATATAATCTTAAAATATATAATTAATATTAACACAATATATATATATTTTAGTATTATAAATATTAATTTCATTTATACTTAATATTACTTTAATAACACACACACACACAGAGAGAGATAGAGATATATATATAGAAAATAAAAGTATAATAATACTATGTATATAACAACATTACCTGGGCTCTTTTAGCTGTCGGAGTGTTAAATATGGTTCTTTTATGGTGTATTTTTGCTTGATTATGCTGTATTTACTGTATTATTCATCGTTCGCTACATCACTGTTCTCTGTGTGGAGTAAGATCTATGAGAGAGGCAAGCAGATGGAGCTGGTAGGAGGTTTGTTTGATCGGGAGCATGTTGAGTTGAAGAGGTAAAGACTAGGGAACACCAAGAACATGGTTCCTTACCTTCAGGACAAACATTTAACCATTTGTTTGTTCTTCAAGACTCTTAGAAAAGACGTTAAGCTCTTGAGAGAATGTGCCTGAGGTGTGGCGGCTTCACAGGACAATCCATCCATATGTTTCACAGCCGTGACAACTATTGACTCCTGGTGGAGGCCCTTCGTCTTAGTCATTTATTTATGTATAAGGCAAATATTTACACGTTTTTGTGCCGACACAGATGAGACGTGTCCCGCTAACGTTTGGGATTCGAAGAACCGAGGGGTGAACGGCACTCAGAGGGGGCAGATCGTCTGGAGGCTTGAGGCCGGACCGTACTTCATGGAACGTGAGTGAGAGCGTTGAAAAATATGTGCATACAGAATTAATTTATCAGTGAATCTGACAAAGTTTACGGGCATCAAATGTTTGTATACTACTGTTCGAAAGTTTGAGGTCAGGATGGAATATTACAATATCAAATATAATATTTTTGAGCAACAAATCATCATATCAGAATGATTTCTGAAGGATCATGTGACACTGAAGACTGGAGGAATGCTGAAAATTTAGCTTTGATCACTGGATATAAATTACATATTAATATTTTAAAATATATTCAAACAGTTGTTTTAAATTGTAATAATATTTCATGTTTTTTTTTTACTGTATTTTTGAGCAAATAAATGCAGGCTTGTTGAGCAGAAGAGACTTTGAAAACACTTGTGTAACTTTTGAACGGTAGTGTAGAAACTTGGTGATATGGACAAACCCAGTGCTTGGGTTGTTTTGACCCAGTGGTTGGGTTAAATGTTTGACCCAACCTGCTGTGTAGTTTTATTTAACTCAACTATTGTTTAAAAATGACTGTTTTGCTCATCTAAAATGATCTCAAAATAGGTTTAAATTAACAAATGTATTAATGTTTAATAAATGTACATTTATTAATAAGTTTAATAAATAATAATTGGATAAAAAACATTAAATTGCTTATTAATAAATGTTCACTTTTTGATTATTATTGTTGCCTCTAGTAATTATGTGTCTGATTTTTAATTTCCAACCTATTTTGGGTTCATTTTTAGCCCGCCATATAGTCATTTTTAATCTTTATTAGAGTGCATATTTCTATATTTATTGCGTTTGTGATGTTTAGGAGCAAGTAAAGCTGAAATCAGATGTAAATTGGAGAGCGACGCTAAATATACAAAGATTTTGTTCAGCTAAGACTCTCATGAACTTCAGCAAGATGTCTTTATTTGAATCGCTGGAACATGAAAACACTTTGTCTCTCAGCAGAGACACAATAAATCATCTGCGTTCTCATCCTTGGGAATTGCATATGCCAGCCAATCAGATTACAGCTTGCCCTTTAGAGAAGCTCTTTCCGTTTTTGTGTGTTCATTATGGATCAGTGAGCGTCCTGCCTGAGGCAAATATGTGCTGTTTGTGTTTCAAATGTGATGATCTTGTGTTTATATTTCTCAGCTGAGACCAAAATCTGTTTCAAATATTACCATGGAGTGAGTGGAGCGTTGAGGGCCACGACCCCCTGCATCACCGTCAGCAACCCTGGAGTCACGGTAAGTGTCCGACTCGAACTTAAAAGTATTGAGTTGTTGGCGTCGGATGGGGCTGCAGACGTGCTCCTGTCGATCTTTGTCAGTCTTCGAATTGTGGTTGAAGAGTATTTTCTCTTAAAACCGATACACGTGAACGTCAGAGAAACACGTTAAAGCATCTCTCATAAAATTGGCATAATGTTACATGTCCATAATAGTAGTTTGCGCGCTTTCTAAAGGTTATGAATTATATGTCAGCGCCATGGCCTAGAGGTTAATGCTGAGTTGTGGTGCTTATTTGGTTCAATTCATGCTTATTTTTGGGAACATTTTAGTTTAGTAACTCTTAACTAGTTATTTGGATATTGGCTGTTTATTAGTATTTATAAAGCACATATTAATGCCTTATTCTTCATGACCATATTCTACATCCCAATACCTAAACATAACAACTACCTTACTAACTATTAATTCTAGCAGTAAATTAGGAGATTATTGAGGCAAAAGTCGTAGTTAATAGTTAGTTAAAAGTGAGAAATGAACCATAAAGTGTCACTATATTTTTTATGATTGTCCTGTCACCACTACAAAGAAGAAAAAGGGACAAAAAATGAATTATTTGGAGTTGTAGAGTGTGGAGGAATATGCGTTTATTAATTCAAAAAATAAAAATGCAAATAAATCACTTTTCATATTGACAAATAAATAGACTTGTTTAAAACATTTCCATATTTAAAAATGTAGTTAAATTTAACAACAAATAAAACACTGATAAATCATTTTAAATGCAATATTTAAACGGCACTTTTAAAGTGTTTATGATTATTAATAAATTACATAACCTTTCGGAAGGATTTTAAAACAGATTTTGTAAAGTCTGCATTTATTTGATCAAAAATACAGTAAAAAAACGTAATATTAGGAAATATTACAATTTAAAGTAAATGTTTGAATGTATTTTATATCCAGAGATCAAAGCTGAATTTCAGTGTCACATGATCCTTCAGAAATCATTCTAATGGGATGATTTGCTTTTCAAGAAACATTTATTATTATTATTATTATTATCATCAATATTAAAAACGGTTCATATTTTTTGTGCAAAGCATGACATTT
>CM076084.1:3157602-3377602 GCA_038088235.1 Zacco platypus | reverse complement strand
ATTAAAACAAACAAACAAACAAAAAAAAAAAAAAACAACTAGCCTAAATAATACAAATTTCAAGCAATAAATAAACACTCAGTAATTAAAAAAGAACAAATAAACAAATTAGGAATCGCACAAATAAATACAACTTCACAAAGATACGACTGAAATAAACAGTGTTTTAAGATTTTCGGGTATTCAAATACACAAACTGTCATCAAATGTAAAATAACACTGAACTTCGTAAATAAAATATACAAATATAGGCTTACACTTTATTTTAAGGTGTTCTTGTTACAGTGTAATTACACATTTAAGTACTGAGTAATATTAATTAACTACATGTACTTAATAGAGGGTTTAGTTTAGGGTTAGTTGCATGTAAATATGCATAATTTATAGTTATTACTACAGTAACTACATGTAACAATGACACTAAAATAAAGTGTCACCAAATATTTTTACAAAAGTTATTCAGCGAGTGAATTTTCTCTTTGTCTTTTGTTGTTTGATTAACATTATTATAGAGGCGGCAGCAGGAATATTAGGCTGCTGTCACTTTAAGAGATCCAATATACTGTGACACACTTTCTTTCTCAACTGTTTATATTCACTAAAGACATAACCTACTGTGTTTATGAGGGTATTTTGACATTTTTGTGTGTATTTGTCAGTTGAAGTGAAAAAGACGCGAAAAGTTCAATATTAGACACTATACAGAGACTCGTTTCAGAGGTTTGCGCAACACAGAAAACTTCTTGCGCTTGAATGGTTTAAAGTCATATTAACGTGCACAAAGGAATCGATAAAAGGAAGCATTTCTTATAACATTTCGTTCAAGTGAGTCCCTTTCGTGTCATGCCTCGCATGAGCCCTTAACCGTGGTAAAATCACTGTAACTTGAGGCTTATTGTTTTAATTTTCAGTGTCTTATGATTTTGTAGACGCAATGGGGTCTCTGCTGGGAGCCTCCTCTATGAACGGAGATCCTGGGAGCCCATCAGACGACGAGGATGTTTTACATCCTTCCTCCCGCATGGCCAGGGGCCCCTCACCCACTGGCTCCGAAGGGTCCCTGCACGGTGACGCCTTTAGGACTGAGGAGAGCATGATGGATCCTGATGAGGATCGGCTCTTGAGAGACGGAGCACCTGATTCGGCCGAGGGAACCCCGGGCCATACTCATCGCCAGGTCTCGCTTAACGACTACCTGGACACCATTGAGGCCCCTAAGGGCCCCGGAGACAGACCGCTGGGGGCCGCCTCACCTAAACTACGATCAAGTTTCCCCACTGACACGCGACTCAATGCTATGCTACATATAGACTCTGATGAAGACGAGGAGGGACACGCCTCCCGGGATACGGGATTAACCAATGGCACTCCACGGCCTGATGGACACACCTCCACTGAACAGGACAAAGGGGAGGGTCCTGTGAAAGCAAGGGAAAGGCTCGAGTCGGAAGCTGCGAGCAGTGCCACTGATACTGAAGCCACGGCATCCGGGTCAAGCAGCGGCACCACAAAGAGCCAAAATGGAGGTGCTGAGGGCGGCCAAGAAGGAGCTGCTGCCTCTGGAGACTCCACACAAAACACCAGAAGCTCTCACCAGCCCGTTTTCAAAATGCAGGTCTGTAGGGTTTGCCATATTTGTTTGGTTTAATTAATTAATCCATATTGTAAATAGTATTTTGTCATAAACTCCTAATTTTATGCATAATAATAATGGTTGTAATAAGTTAATATAAATAATTTGCATGTGTATGTATGTATGTATGTATGTATATGTATGTGTGTTGTTTTTATTTTATGATTTTTATATATATATATATATATATATATATATATATATATATATATATATATATATATATATATATATATATATACACTGTTATATATTAGTTACAGTTAATTAATCCATATTGTAAATAGTATTTTGTCATAAACTCCTAATTTTATGCATAATAATAATGGTTGTAATAAGTTAATATAAATAATTTGCACGTTTGCATTATTTCTTCCTTTGTATCATTTTACCAAATTAATTTCTCACAGGATGAGGAAGGAGTATCATCCAAGGCGGTCACTAGGGATGAAGGATCAACAGAGGCTGCTACAGACACAGAGCCCTCAACATCTGGCAGTAATGCAGCTGGTGAAGGGGGCGGAGCCACAGCTGCTAAGCAGCCAGAGCAGGGGAACTCCAATGAGACGGCCAATGAGGAGGAAGAAGATGCTGAAATCTGGCAGAGGAGGCAGAGTCTGCAAGCATCAGGGAACGCATCACAAGCTGAAGGGGTGGAAATAACCAATGAAGCGAGAGGGGCAGCTGACGCAGCACAAGCTGCCACGCTAACAGATGCAGAGACAGGTGACTGTGTGATGATACATGATATTTATGAAGTAAATCAGCAATAGGAAACATTTATGACTGAACTATGATCAGAGTTCCTTCAGGTTTCCCTATATAATAATAAATAATAATATTAAAGGGATTTATTTGTTATTATAAATTTATTATTTTATGCATTTAAGTATTATTAAGAACACGAATAATAAAGTGTGTGTATATATATATATATATATATATATATATATATATATATATATATATATATATATATATATATATATATATATATAAAATATACTTTATTATTTTTCATGTTCTTAATAATACTATATAAATATAATATTTTAGTATATATATATAATATAAACTAAAATTAATAAATATATATATTTTTGACTTTTTAAATAGTACATCACATTTGTTGTTAGGAATGATAATAACTAATAACAATAAAAATAAATGGAAAAATGTTAAACTAAATAAAAATAGTAATTTATTTATATTTATTTATATAATTATATTTATTATTATTAAAGTATAATATTTTATAAATATTAAGAACATGAATAATATTACAAATAAAATGTATCATTTTAAAAATATAGCATACTATATCTATTTATTTTTGATTATAATTGAAAAAATAAATATATTACAATTTATAACATTATTGTTCTTTGTTATTATTAAAATATAATATAAATAATAAGAACATGAATAATTATCTTAAAAGTAATATTGATAATATTAAAATATATAAAATAGTATAACAACATCAATAATAAAAATACGTTATAAGTATATTGCATCAATTAAAAATAATTCTATTTTTTATTAAAACATATTTATTAAGTATTATCAAAATATGATTACTTCTGTTACATTAAATGTAATTAATTAAATTCCTGCGTGGCTTTACAGAGTAAATCTACTTGAGTAATAGAGGACTTTATGAATAATTTATGTATAGTATATCGATGTTTACATAGATTTATTTATATACCACAACCCAACATTTAACATTTTTTTTTCCACTTTTGAAGGAGCCTGTGCTCAAGTGAACGGCCATCAGGCAGTGCGTTCTCTTCCCTCAGTGCGTCATGACATCAGCCGCTACCAGAGAGTGGACGAGCCTCTTCCGCCAAGTGAGAGAATTTTTTTGTTATATATTTTGAGATTAACCCAACAACTGTCCTAAATGAAATAACTGCGTGTCCTATACTGTAACGGGCATAACACAAAGCTCTTCTTAGTCCATGAAAAAAAAGCCCTTGACTAACATTATAACTGGCCATGGTCATTATAACGTGTGTGTTGTAGACTGGGAAGCTCGTATTGACAGCCACGGCAGGATTTTCTATGTGGATCATGTAAACAGAACCACCACCTGGCAGCGGCCCACTGCTCCGGCTGCACCTCAGATCCTACAGAGATCCAACTCCATTCAACAGATGGAGCAGCTTAACCGAAGGTCAGCCGCACGATATTCACACGAGCAGATATCTATCAAGATGGCATGAAATCAGCTGTGATTAGACTGAGATCTGATAGCTGGAGAGTTTTAGCGCACTGTGACCTTAAGTTCTAATATCTTGGGATTTATCTGAGTCCAAAATGCCATTTGTTAATCCTCTCTCGTATGGAAAAACAACTCTTTAAAAATGTCACCACAGCAACCTAATCTATTCTTCCATGCTTTGTCTCCCTCGGCGTCATTTCTTTTATTGCATTTTTGGCATGCATTTCAATTGCAAAAACATGTGTGCAGCATCTAAAATGAACAGTTTGTCAAGTACAAAATGTCAGAAAAAAACGATAGTCAAGACAAGTATATTTAGAAAGCTTTGTTTTTGTTTTGTTTTGTTGCTGTGAGAATTTCTGTAGCATCCCATATATGGAATATTCCCTTCATTACTAAAAATAATGTTTCATGGCTTGCAATAATTATTTGTGGTATATAAAGTTTCCTAATTCACAGGTATTGCACAAATTTAAAGTAAAATGGTAAGTTCAAATCAAGTAAACAAATAATATTAGCAAATAAAATACATGGTTAATAATTTAATTCTGCATAATGTTTACACCATTTAAATGAAATTAAACTAATAATAAATGTAATTAATAATCAATGTTGAAAACAGTTTTGCTGCTTAATATTTTAATATTAAATTAAATATTTTAAGATATTAATATATGTTTTATTAAGTGTGTATATATATGTATGTTTTAATATATCTTTTAATATTATTAAATTTATATATATAACATTTATGATTTAAAATTATTTTGTATTTTTATTTATTTAAATCTGTGCACCAACTTATTTAACAATTAGCAATTAACAATTATAATTTATTTGTAATAATAATACATTATATTACGAAGGATAAAGTACAATTATCCTCGTACAAAATTATTTCATATGCCAGTAATTGTAAGTGTCTCTGTGTTTTGTTCAGGTATCAGAGTATTCGGAGGACAATAACCAATGAGAGGACAGACGAACAGGCTGCAGAGATGCCTACCGACGAAACTGACCTGCTGCATCACTCCATACCTGGTACTCTCTCACAGTAGAAATGCACTGTTTGTATACGAGTCTGGTTATTTAGGTACTGTACAAGGAAATATAGAATAGAGGGAGGAAAAGAAAAAGATCTTTTGTTTTAACCCAGCAGATATATCACACTGTAAGTTGTCCTCTGTTTCAGAGTACCGTCGGGACGGTGTGGTTGGGCCCACTAGCTCTCGCTCCCGGTTGTCTCTGCTGCTTCAGTCCCCCAGCGCCAAGTTTCTCACCAGCCCAGATTTCTTCACCGTACTGCATTCCAACCCTGTTAGTCTCCAAATACATTAATTATTCACACTTTTTTTTTTACCCACAGATATGGATGGCACGGTGAGGAAATTTTCACACTGGTATATAAACTTGACATTAACACCCGTCAACCCGCCACATGCGAGTGGATTTCAGCAGTGGAGTGTAACACAGTCGCTCCTACTGGCCACTTTGGCGGGTTGAATCTTATATTAAAAGATACATGTAACACAGTTCTTAAGAAGGGGAAGGAGGCAGGAACCAGCAAACGTTAAACGTAACTTTTAATCAAATAAATAAACGAACAAAAAAAACGAAAGTAAAATGGTGGCAGTTCCTCACGGCGACTGCCGCCCACACAAACATAATAAAACACAACATAAAATCCAGGCCTGGTCCTCTCTCGTCCTTCACCTATCGTCGCTCCTCTTTTATGATTCCGGAGCTCCTCCGTGAGAGATACGAGACCGGTGTAGCACGCAGCTGACGCTCATTAGCAATCACGTCACCGGCCTCACGCCGTTCCCTCACAGCTCTCGCCCGCCCTGCTCGTCACAATACATTTTTTCAGGTGTCTTTTAAAAAGGCATCTGAAATAATAAACTAAGTGCAATGATTTTTTTTTCGATGTATATTGATACTGAAGTATCTGAAACGCTTCCAATATTTATTTTCCGCAGAATAGATAAACGATACCAGCTGCTCTTTCTCTCATCTCTCCAACAGCGAGTCGACACACAAACCCATCTACCCTCCCTCACTCGTTTCTGGATGAATATTGTTGGTGTTACAGGGCTTGAATTTCGCCGTGGGGTTGCACGTATTGTGCATAAAGCCTCCTCCCAGTACTAAATTGAGTTCTTTTTCACTGCTTATTGCGCTTAAACAGTCAAATTCGCACAAAATAATCTTAAAATGCCGGTCTTGATGAGTATTCACATAAACATTCAGTTATGTTTGTAGTGAACGTAAACAGTTGAGAATGAAAACACGTGTAACAGTATAATGGATCCGTGCGTCAGCTCTTAAAGTGACAGCAGCCTAATAAACCTGCTGACAAATTATGAGATATTATTAAAAAGATCTATATGGCAGTTTCCCCATGGTGTCAATATCAAAATTGTGGCCAGTGAAAATGCTGAGGGGCTGGTAACTTTGGAAAAACACTAGCCACAGTGGCTGGAGAGCAAAAAAGTTCATGTCAAGCCATACCGCTATTACCGATAACAGTTTTTTTTTTTAACATCGCTCTTCTTGAATGTACTTTCGAATTCAATGTCACGCGTAGGCTGCTCTGTTTATAAGGAGTGGCGGTACTGACCACACATTTTACAAGATAAGGTATTTGTCAATGACGCTCATCTGTTGCACACCAAATCCTCCGCCATCGTCTTGTCAGTCATGTCTCCTTGCTCTCGTCATATGATCAGTGAAATCTGACTCCTGGTGCTGTCAGCTGCGACTCCACAGCTCCTGCTGTTTTAGATGCTTTCGGTTTATATATGTTGCGTCAGTTGTTCAATTATTTTCTAAATTTTTATTCTACTTTAGATCTACTAAGTTTTTATTTCTATTTAAAAAATCAAAACGACAGTGCTGCGGTGGCCAAGTAATGTAATTGATGTAACACAGACTACCGCAGTAAGCCTACACACAAGCCAATTTCCAGTCCCTTGAAGGGAATTTGTGGTTTATCATCATGCCATAAAATCATTAACCAGTCATCTGATTCTGTCATTAATCGTGGGTTGATGCTACTTTCAAAAGTAACATGCTGTGTTGTTGTAAAAAGTAATTTTTTTATGTTTTAGCATATTTAGCATTACTTAAACACAGAATAAAACGCCTTGACTGTTTGCTTTTCCTTTCTCAGAGTGCCTATCGCATGTTTACAAGTAACACATGTCTAAAACACATGATCAGTAAAGTGCGACGGGACGCGCACCACTTCGAGCGCTACCAGCACAATCGAGACCTGGTTGCCTTCCTCAACATGTTCGCCAACAAACAGCTGGATCTTCCGCGAGGCTGGGAAATGAAACACGACCACACAGGAAAGGTCTGGAATCATCTCTTAACTTAAGTTTGTAAATAAAATAAAATATGGCCTAAAAAATAAATGATAATATATATGTGTATATATAGTGTTCAAAAGTTTGTAATGATTAAGATTTTTTTGATGTTTCTGATAGCAAATTCTCACCAAGGCTGCATTTATTTGATGAAAAATACAGTACAACAGTAATGTTGTGAAATATAATTTCAATTTAAAAAGTTTATTTTAAAATGTAAATTCTGATATGATGATTTGCTGCTCAAGACACATTTATTATTATTATTATTAATGATGAAAAAAAAAAAATTTTTGGAAACTGAAGCATTTTTCCCCCGGATTCTTTGCTTAATAGAATGTTCAAAAGAACAACATTTATTTGAAATAGAAATATTTTATAACATTATAAATATCTTTACTGTCATTTTTGATCAATTTAATGGAATTTAATACTAAATAAAATCATTAATTATATAAAATAAATAAAAGTATACCTTCTACATCTTCTTTTTACTTTTAATCCCTTGTATTTTGACATTGACATTTTAACTATTCTCTGCAAAACATAAACAACAGTTCTCTATTAAAAAAACAAAAGAAAATATAAATAATTTATAAAATTCTATAATTTAATACACAATTATATTATTTAATTTTCTTGCTCCTTGAAGATATTTTGAATTATTTTCAGCATAATTGGTAACGTACCGTAAGTGAATTCATATATCCATCATTGGCTTGTTGTGAATTACCACATAAAATCATTTTGATGTATCAGGAAGAGCTTCAGCGTAATTTTCTTATAATGGAAGCTCAGCAGGAAATCAGGTGGTACTGCAAATGAATGTTTAAAACACACTTTGAAAGTACAACCTTGACACTTACTGTAAATATTTCATGTGTTAGTGTTTTTACTGGCTCAAGTGCTTTAACATCAATATGAGCTTCACATTTATGCTTTTGAACCCTTTGGCCTTCTTGCTGGCAAAGCTTGACGTGATCATGTTTCCCCTCAGCCTTTCTTCGTGGACCATAATTGCAGGGCCACCACCTTCATAGACCCACGACTGCCGCTGCAGAGCGCTCGACCCAGCAGCCTCCTCGCCCACCGCCAGCACCTCAGCCGCCAGCGCAGCCACAGCGCAGGGGAGGTGAGCCTTCACACGCCCACACGAGCCCACTATATACAGTGGTGTGAAAAAGTGTTTGCCCCCTTCCTTGTCACACTTATGTTTCAGATCATCAAATGAATTTAAATATTAGTGAAAGGTAACACAAGTAAACACAAAATGCAGTTTTTAAATGAAGGTTGTTATTATTAAGGGAAAACAAAATCTAAGCGTTTGCCATAACTTGCAGTGAGTCTTTTACAGCGCTGTGGAGGAATTTTGGCCCACTCATCTTTGCGGAATTGTTGTAATTCAGTCACATTGGAGGGTTTTTTAGCATGAACTGCCTTTTTAAGGTCATGCCACATCATCTCAATAGGATTCAGGTCAGGACTTTGACTAGGCCACTCCAAAGTCTTCATTTTGTTTTTCTTCAGCCATTTAGAGGTGGACTTGCTGTTGTGTTTTGGATCATTGTCCTGCTGCAGAACCCAAGTTCGCTTCAGCTTGAGGTCACGAACAGATGGCCAGACATTCTCCATCAGGATTCTTTGATAGACAGCAGAATTCATGGTTCCATTTATCACAGCAAGTCTTCCAGGTCCTGAAGCAGCAAAACAACCCCATACCATCACACTACCACTACCATATTTTACTGTTGGTATGATGTTCTTTTTCTGAAATGCGGTGTTACTTTTACGCCACATGTAATGGGACACACACCTTCCAAAAAGTTCAACTTTTTTCTCGTCAGTGTACTTTTTCAAAAGTCTTTGGGATCATCAACATGTTTTCTGGAAAAAATGAGACCAGCCTTAATTTTCTTTTTCCTTAGCAGTGGTTTTCATCTTTGAACTCTGCCATGCAGGCCATTTTTGCCCAGTCTCTTTCTTATGGTGGAGTCTTGAACACTGATCTTAACTGAGGCAAGTGAGGCCTGCAGTTCTTTAGATGTTGTTGTGGGGTCTTTTGTGACCTCTCGGATGAGTCGTTGCTGCGCTCTTGGGGTAATTTTGGTCGGCCAGCCACTCCTGGGAATGTTCACCACTGTTCCATGTTTTTGCCATTTGTGGATAATGGCTCTCACTATGGTTCACTGGAGTCCCAAAGCTTTAGAAATGGCATTACAAGCTTTTCCAGACTGATAGATGACAATTACTTTCTTTCTTATTTGTTCCTGAATTTCTTTGGATCTCTGCATGATGTCAAACTTTTGAAGATTTTTTTGGTCTACTTCACTTTGTCAGGCAGGTCTTATTTAAGTGATTTCTTGATTGAGAACAGGTAATCAGTCCTGGATGTGGCTAGAGAAATTGAACTCAGGTGTGATAAACCACAGTTATGTTGTAACAGGTGGGGCATACAACTTATTCACACAGGGCCGTGTAGGTTTGGATTTTGTTTTCCCTTGATAATAACAACCTTCATTTAAAAACTGCATTTTGTGTTATTTACTTGTTATCTTTAACTAATATTTACATTAGTTTGATGATCTGAAACATTTAAGTCTGACAAACATGCAAAAAAATAAGAAATCGGGAAGGGGGCAAACACTTTTTCACACCACTGTTTGTCTATATATATATATATATATATGTCAATTTAATAATTTATTAGGTTAATAATTTACAGCATAATAGAATGGTAGTGACATAACATAAGCCTTTATTTAACCAATAATAAAATGCCAAGCATGTGTGGGACAGTAATCAGATTCTAATATATTAAATATTTTCATCAGGTTTCTCATTAGGGAATCTGATCTTCTGTCACATTGTGGCCTTGTGGAGAATAGATCGCCCTCTCAGGCCTCTTTAGATATGCTGATTAATTTCACAGCTTCAGCCTCCGCTGTGTCCCAGCATGTCATTTTCATATCAGTCCACCCACAGTCCCTCGTGTGAGTGCGTTTGTCAGTGGGCCATATGTGGATGCATGTAAACATATTGTGTCTAAATATTATTCCACTAATCTTTAAATCCTCTGTGTTTTCATAACGTAAAAATGCAAATGAGCCCACTTAATTAAAAAGTCCCTCTGCTTATATAAACACGAGGGAATAAAGACCAGGGAAAGTTTTACAATCCACTCAGCTTGAGCAAAAGAGCTGTCAGATCTTTAGTCACAGGGCCCTTAATGAAGCTTTCATCTTTAAAGTCCACTCACTAGGGAGCAAATATCTGGTGAATTATGCCAAAACAACTGAAGCCTAGTAATTTGATTTGCAGTTACAGATATGTCTAATCATCTATTTCAACAATTCTTTGAGAGAGATATATAATATAATATAATATGATAAATTATAATAATATAATTATAATGTAATAAATTTATATATTTATATTAAATATATAAATATAAATTCGTGTAGAGTATTTGAGCAGTAAACTAGTCTTTTCTTGTGTGACGTCCTGTGGATATGAGGTATATAGTAGTCACTTCCTGTTTTGTTTGTGCTGCAGGTGGGCGATGACCCTCGGCATGTCGGACCCGCTGTACTGCCACGCCCCTCGAACGCCTTCACAGCCAATCGCAACCAGTGTCAAGATTTAGTTCCTGTTGGTGAGTTGATTTAATCCAAGTTTCATCATAAATTGTTTAGACTAGCGCTGTCAGTCGATTTTAAAAGATTAACTAATTAATCACACATTTTTCTGTAATTATCACACCTAACATTAAAGTTTTCAATTTTATATTGTAATAATTTCCCAGTAAAATGTTATGTAGTAAATGTCCAGAATCAAAGCAGTTATCAAACACTTCACAGTCTTCACTGTATAATTTAGATTAAAATATAGATTAGTCCTTATTAAAGATACAGAAGTTATTCAGTCAAGAGCAGTGAGTTTGTTTAATGACAAACTGTTTATTAGGCTGCCGTCACTTTAAGAGCTGCCGCACATGACATCCGATCTTCTCATAACTCTTTGTTCATTTAGGACTTGATTTAACTCATTCAAGACTGTGCTTACGAGGATACTAGACAAAACGGACATTTTGGCATAATTTTGTGTTTTTATTTCATTTAGTGCTGTACTGGAGCGCTGTCTGAAGTAGTTTTTTGTGCGCAAGAGTTCGTGTGTGTGTGTGTGTGTGTGTGTCGTGTTCTCTTTTGAGTCTTGTCACGCATGAATAAGAGCGTGATCATATAATGTAACTCTAGCTAAAGGATGCCGAAAAATATTCATTGAAAATGTCTTTAACGCGTTAAACTGAAAAAAATAATCGCGTGCATTAACGCATTAATTTTGACAGCACTAGTTTAGGCTAAATTTGTTCGTCTTGTAATATCCTCCATAAAGCATTGTTTTATAAAAATGTGGTGTTATAACTTTTGAAGCACCTTCATTTGACATTTGCTTTGTTCCTCTCTTTATAGCCTATAACGATAAAATAGTGGCATTTTTGCGGCAGCCGAACGTATTTGAGATCCTTCAGGAGAGGCAGCCTGAGCTCATTAGGAATCACTCACTCAGGTGAGACTCGAAGAAATATTACAAATCAAACCTCAGTTCTGAGCTATTGATTATGAAAATGTTGACATTTCTAATCCACAGGGAGAAGGTGCAGTTTATTCGTAATGAAGGAGCTTCGGGTTTAGCTCGCCTCTCCAGCGATGCAGACTTGGTGATTTTACTCAGGTACTTTCTGTGAAGTTACAGAAGTGGATGCAAATAATAATACCTTTAGTAAGGTTTAGCACTATAAATCCTATTGTATCGTATTTGATACGCACATTTCTAAGGCCTCTAAATGATCAACGTGATAATCTTTGCTGAGAAACCTGTTCTGCACAATCTACTACATGTCTCTATATAAATAAAACTGCAATTCATAATACATTCTCTGCATTTTGGCGTTTCAGGTAAATGTATCACAGAAATGTATCAAACGCAAGCGATCTCTTTTTCTCACTGTAGCTTGTTTGAAGAGGAAGTGATGTCGTATGTGCCACCTCATGCCTTACTGCACCCCAGCTACTGTCAATCACCTCGAGGGTCTCCGGTCTCCTCCCCTCAGAACTCCCCCGGTCAGTTCCTCATGGTCTCATCTAAAAAAAAAAAAAAAAAAGTTTTACTATTAATACTGTTTAAATATTTAAAAAAACGATTACATTTGGTAATTGTTAAGCTATGAGAATGTGTTTCTGGTCCTACCCATCCTTCCACAGCATTGCTTTGGTTCGGATTTCCTGGGTATTTTTTAGTTAGCTGCCAAAGCTGTCAAATCCGCTATTTGGGATTTGTTGTGTGGTTGGAGTTCAGGGGTTTTTGCTAATCCCTGCAGGCTGCTCTTTAACCGACAAACTGACACTCTGATTTTCACAAGTCTGTTTGGAGTGTGGCGGATATCATGGTGCCAGAGGGAATCATGCTCTAACTCACTGATCTGACTTTAGTCACCGATGACACTCAGGGATTACACTGTCCGCTGGATGGAGCTTCTGCACATTCTACAGTGCTGCTTTTTTTTTTTTTTTTTTGCTTGATTGATTGAGTCCTTTTAACCTTTAAAATCTACCTACCTATCTACTGTATCATCCATCCATCCATCCATCCATCCACTGTATCATCCATCATCCATTCATGGATATCTGTTATTTTTAATTTATTTTATCTTTAATTTATATTGTCTAGGAAAACAGAGTAATTTTGCACCCTATCCCATATGTACTACTCGTTCGTTCGGTCATTCATTCATTCATTCATTGAGGACGTTTTTTTTTTTTTTGCTTGATTGATTGAGTCTTTTTAACCTTTAAAATCTACCTACCCATCCACTGTATCATACATCATCCATCCATCCACTGTATCATACATCATCCATCCATCCATCCATCCACTGTATCATCCATCATCCATCCATCCACTGTATCATCCATCATCCATCCATGCACTGTATCATCCATTCATCCACTGTATCATCCATCATCCATTCATCCACTGTATCATCCATTCATCCACTGTATCATCCATCATCCATCCATGCACTGTATCATCCATTCATCCACTGTATCATCCATCATCCATCCATCCACTGTATCATCCATCCATTCATCCACTGCATCATCCATCATCCATTCATCCACTGTATCATCCATTCATCCACTGTATCATCCATCCTTCCATCCACTGTATCATCCATCCATCCATCCACTGTATCATCCATCCATTCATCCACTGTATCATCCATCCTTCCATCCACTGTATCATCCATCATCCTTCCATCCACTGTATCATCCATCATCCATTCATCCACTGTATCATCCATCATCCATTCATCCACTGTATCATCCATCATCCATTCATCCACTGTATCATCCATCATCCATCCATGCACTATCATCCATTCATCCACTGTATCATCCATCATCCACTGTATCATCCATCATCCATCCATGCACTGTATCATCCATTCATCCACTGTATCATCCATTCATCCACTGTATCATCCATCATCCATTCATCCACTGTATCATCCATCATCCATCCATCCACTGTATCATCCATTATCCATCCATCCACTGTTTCATCCATTATCCATCCATCCACTGTATCATCCATTCATCCACTGTATCATCTATTATCCATTCATCCATCCACTGTATCATCCATTCATCCATCCTTCCACTGTATCATCCATCATCCATCCTTCCACTGTATCATCCATTCATCCACTGTATCATCTATTATCCATTCATCCATCCACTGTATCATCCATTCATCCATCCTTCCACTGTATCATCCATCATCCATCCTTCCACTGTATCATCCATTCATCCACTGTATCATCCATCCACTGTATCTCCATCCTTCCATTGTATCATCATCCATCCATCCATCCATTCACTTTATCATCCATCCATCCATCATTCATTAATATATGTATAGAGATATAATGGATATCTGTTATTTTTAATTTGTTTTATCTTTTAATTTATATTGTCTAGGAAAACAGAGTAATTTTGCACCCTATCCCATATGTACCGTTCGTTCGTTGAGGACGTTTTTATTGCTCTATTGCTTTATTGTTTTTATGTCAGAAGATATAATGGAGATCTTGAATACGTTTTATTTATTTTGTTTAAATTTTCAGACTCTAGGAGAAATGATTGAGATATAAATAAATCTAATTTGTAAAAAGCCATTTGATTTGACAAATAAAGCCTGAATTTTTCCACATTATCTATACATTTTCTACAGTTATCTATGTTTGATAAGCTGATTTTGGTTCTTGTCAGAGTCACATTTCTCACCAAACTCTCTTGTAACTCTGATCTCTTCCTCTCAGGTACACAACGAGCCAACGCTCGGGCCCCTGCGCCATACAAGCGCGACTTTGAAGCCAAACTTCGTAATTTCTATCGCAAACTGGAGACGAAAGGCTACGGACAGGGTCCAGGCAAAGTCAAGTAAGCATCTGTAAGGTACACCGAGGTCTTGTTTTGTAACGCATTTGCACTCTCAAGCTAACTTATTGTGCTTGTTTTAGGTTGATAATCCGCAGAGATCATCTGCTGGAGGACGCCTTCAATCAGATCATGTGCTACTCTCGCAAAGATCTACAGAGAAGTAAACTCTACGTCAGCTTTGTTGGAGAAGAGGGGTAAGTGTTACTACATTTTTTTTAAAAGACCACCAGACTTTGCACTATGTGACACTTATAAAAAATATACATATGGAGTTTTCTCTATAAAATGTTTCCATTGACTCTTAACACATTTGTGTATTTTTGCTCCCGTTCAGACTGGACTACAGTGGCCCATCACGAGAGTTTTTCTTTTTAGTGTCACGGGAGCTTTTTAACCCATACTACGGCCTGTTTGAATATTCGGCCAATGACACCTACACCGTCCAGATCAGCCCCATGTCTGCCTTTGTCGATAACCATCATGAGTGGTGAGTGCACACTTTCTTTTAGATAAAGCCTTTTCTTACTTTTAATATTGGGTGTGCATTGAAGTTTCACATGTGTAAGATTTTGTCTTTTGGTAGACCACACTAGTACAAATGTGTCTCAGTGTTTTTTAAACATGTTCTGTCGTCAGGTTTCGGTTTAGTGGCCGTATTCTGGGTCTCGCTCTTATCCATCAGTACCTGTTGGATGCCTTCTTCACACGACCCTTCTACAAAGGCCTACTGCGAATGTGAGTGGCAAAGCACATTTCTGATACATTTTTTGGTGAATATTTTAGTACATAGAAAACAATAATAAAAAAAATGCTTAATTTTAATAGAAAAGTCGACTTGTTTCCTATAAACCATGTTATTTGACTCCGATCTTATTAGTACTTGTAGAGAAAATGAAAAATTGCCCATTCTAAAGTTTATTTATTTTTTTTTTTTTTAAATAACGTTTAAATTTTATAACCATTATGTGGTTCTGACCATAACCTTTAGTTCTTTTACGATTTTTTTTATGTTGCCATAAAACAGCTTATACTGAAATATTTTTATTAATGCTTTTAAGATTTATATTAGTAATTAATGTTGTTATATATGTATATATAATTAGAGTAATAAGATTAATTAAGAATATTTAATTAACACATTTAAACAATACAAACACAACATTGAAAGTTCTTTAATAAATTCTACAGGTGCGTGAACTAGACTTATGATTACTTCTGTATGATTCAAAAGAGTGGACACATTACTACTTTGAATGTTTTTGAAAGAAGTCTCTTGTGCTCATAAAGATTTATTTGTATATCAAAAATACAGAAGAATCAGAAAGTCTGGAGTGATGATGCTGAAAATTCAGCTTTGATCACTGGATATAAATTACATTTTAAAGTACATTTAAAATAGAAAACCATTGTTTTAAATTGTAATAATATTTCACAATATTACTGTATTTTTGGTCAGATAAAGACTAAAAATAGTAATGTGTCCAAACTTTTGACCGGCACTGTAGATCACAAGCTTCATTTCATGTTTGTAGTCCGTGTGATCTGAGTGATCTGGAGTATCTCGATGAGGAGTTTCATCAGAGTCTTCAGTGGATGAAGGACAATGACATAGAGGACATGCTGGACCTGACCTTCACCGTCAACGAGGAGGTGTTCGGACAGGTCAGTGTGTGACTATAAACCATCGTTTGCGTGAGCTCGCCTGACCTCTCGCCACTGTCTCACAGAAGCGTGTGTGTGTTAGATCACAGAGCGTGAGCTGAAGCCCGGCGGTGCCAACATCCCTGTGTCGGAGAAGAACAAGAAGGAGTACATCGAGCGCATGGTGAAGTGGCGTATAGAGCGGGGTGTCGTCCAACAGACGGAGAGTCTCGTGAGAGGATTTTATGAGGTACTGAAATCGAATCAACACTCCGGATGCTTTCCGTCACCGATCGTTATTTAAGAACATCATATAAAAATGCCACTTCTGCCGTGTAGAGATTTTCCAGAACTCCTTTTTATTGAATTTCTGTTTGATAGATATGGATCATTGTACAATTTTGGTTGCAGACGCTTTCGTTCACTCACAGTACATTATCGTTCAATAGTTTGGGGTCAGTAAAAAGATATATTTTGTTTAAAGAGATTAATTCTTCATTCAATATGGATGCATTCGTTTGATCGAGTGTGACAGTAAAGACTTTTACATTGCTACAAAAAGTTCAAATTGTTCCTCAAAAACATTAAGCTGTTTGACAATAGTCAGAAATTATTCTTGAGCAGCAAATCATCATATTTGAATGATTTCTGAAGGATCATGTGACGCTGGAGACTGGAGGAATGATGCTGAAAATTCAGCTTTGATAACTGGATATAAATTATATTTTAAAATATATTGAAGTAGAAAACAGCTTTTTTAAATTGTAAAAATATTTCACAATATTACTGTTTTTACTGTATTATTGACCAAATAAATGCAGATTTAGTGAGCATAATAATATTTAATAATATTACATTTGGAAATATATTAAGAGCTAAATGTATTAAATATTGTTAGTTAATATTATTTAATAATATTGCTTTTGGCAGTATGTTAAGAGCTAGAAATAAATTATTATTTATTATAATTATAATTTAATAATAAATAATTAATTTATAATAATAATTCCTTTATTTATTTATTATTAATTAACATTATTATATAACATTAACAAAAAATATTTCATTTTAATTTAAATTAATTAAATATTAAATTAAATTAAATTAAAATTAATTAAATAGTGTTTGTTAATGTTATATAATAATGTTAATTAATATTAAATAAATAAAGGTATTTTAATATAAGTAGTGTTATGACTACATAAAACCTTTTTTTTTTTTAAAGGTTATAATCATGGCCACATCATATCCATATATTGTGTCATAATAATTAAAACCTCATGGTTTTTAAAAGGTCAACTTCTAAATGTCAGTGTTGTTAGCTTTCATTAAAATGTCTTCAGTAAGCCTGATTATTGTGATTATAATACCTGCTCCGATTATGACAATCAACTTAAAAGAGCAGGTATAGAAATAAATAAATAATCATTACTTACTTTCCTGTGGAAGATGAAAAAGTCATTATTAAAGCCTCTTCTTATAGAGTTTTCTCTCTTTAATTCTAAAATCCCATCCGTTCTGCTGTTGCTGGTTTTTGTTACCTTAAATTAGCATCACTGACAAGTCAGCCAGTGAGAAATGAAAATTTATTTTTAAAATCCTAAATTATTTAGTGTGACCTTGAATGAAATGAGAAAGAAGATGAATTAATTAATACAGCTCAGTACGTTTAATGTATGATTGATGAGTTTCATTTCTGAACTGTACAATGACCCATGCAAAGAACTGCTGCTTTTTTAAATATAGCATAAATAAATGGAATATATATCGCTATTTTCACTCAGTGCAAATATCTGCTGCCTTATCAGTTATGAATGAATGTGTCCTGATCTGTGTGGCTGTGAAGGTTGTAGATGCACGGTTGGTGTCAGTGTTTGACGCGCGAGAGCTGGAGCTGGTGATCGCCGGAACGGCAGAGATCGATCTAGGAGACTGGAGGAACAACACCGAGTACAGAGGAGGTAATAAACAATTGCTATATCTATGATATTACCATCATACTAGTGTCCAGAAGTATGGTAAAACATAGTGAGACCGTGGTATGTGTCTGATTTATATTATCTGCATGATAGACTTCGGGCTTTTACAGTGCTTCTCATCCGTACAGGTCACATTTTGAGTTTATTGGTTTTCTCTCCAGGTTACCATGACAACCACATCGTGATTCGCTGGTTCTGGGCGGCAGTGGAGCGATTCAACAATGAGCAGAGACTCAGATTGCTCCAGGTGAGTGTTGAAGAGAAATGTGAGCTCTTTTAATAAGACTGTGTACTCCACCCGTGGCTGAAATCTCTCTGTTGTCTCAGTTTGTGACCGGGACATCCAGCATCCCGTACGAAGGCTTCGCCTCCCTCAGGGGCAGCAATGGACCGCGACGCTTCTGTGTGGAGAAATGGGGGAAAATCTCGTCTCTGCCCAGGTGATCTGACTCTCTACACAAGATCCTGTTTATAAAAGTTTGAAATGCATGTCAGAGACATTTATGACCCTATGAAATCATATCGTGTCCATCTGTAGACTCCTTAAACTTAATTAAATTAATTTATATTTAACCCTCATACTCTCCTGATTTCCATTTACACTCATGGTCTTTGCACACCCCAAACATTTACTGAGCAATTGTATTAAAAAAACAATATAATATAATATAATATAATGAATTATATTTTTTATCATTCATTTATTTAAAATATAAATTATGTTTTGTTTTTTTTTTTAATTAACTTCTCAAATATACATAGATGCTGTGTTTTGGGGGATATGTGGTACTTTTTATCTATTAATTTACCACAAAAATATTGTACCCTATATATATATATATATATATATATATATATATATATATATATATATATATATATATATATATATTTATATATATATATATTTATATATATATATATTTATATATATATATATTTATATATATATATATTTATATATATTTATATATTTATATATATATATATATATATATATATATATATATATATATATTTATATATATATATATATATATATATATATATATTTATATATATATATATTTATTTTTTTATTTATTTATTTTTTTATATATATTTTTATTTATTTTTAATAATTTTCATAATACATGTATGTGTATATACATATACAGCTCTGGAAAAAATTAAGAGACCACTGCAAAATTATCAGTTTCTCTGGGTTTACTATTTATAGGTATGTGTTTGGGTAAAATTAACATTTTTGTTTTATTCTATAAACTACTGACATTTTTCCCAAATTCCAAATAAAAATATTGTAATTTAGAGCATTTATTTGCCAAAAGCAACAACTGGTCAAAATAACAAAAAATATACAGTGGTCTCTTAATTTTTTCCAGAGCTGTATATATATATATATATATATATATATAATATGAATTCTGCCATCTGCTGGTTAAAAGAAAACCTGTAGGAATTATAGTTTTATAAATAATGTTTTGACCATATATATCCAGCAGAGGGCCATAGAGATCCATCCATTCATTCTGGATTTGGCCAACTTCTCCTATCACAACTTCTTTTGATATATTTTGTGAATATGTATTTGACGGGCAGGGCGTGGGAAGAGCCGTGAGAGAACGGAGCATCACCAGCCTCGCACTGTTCCCACATGGCTCTCGCCCTGCTTGTCACAATATATATTTAAAGATTACAAAATACATTAAAGTCAGTATTTTTCTGAAAGGCTGTGAAATTTTTTGTTGTTATTTGAGGTGTTTTGTAGTATGTTTTTGCAATAATGCCACATGAATGAACTAAAATGGCACCAAAAAAATGAAAGGGTTATCTTCGGAACACAAATTAAGATTTTTATTATGTTATGTATATATTTTATATATTATTATATTGTATATATTATAAAGCGACGAGAATGCTTTTTTTTCACAAAACTTTTCAACAATATCTAGTGATGACCGATTTGAAAAAACTTCTTCGAAGCTTTACGAATCTTTTGTTTCGAATCATCCGAACCACTGTCTCTCCTGAGGCTGCATTTATTTAATCCAAAATACAGTAAAAACAGTAATATTGTAAAATATTATTACAATTTAAAATAACTGTTTTCTATTTGAATTTATCTTAAAATGTATTTTTTTCCAGTGATTTAAAGCTGAATTTTCAGCATCATTACTCCAATCTTCAGTGTCACATGATCCTTCAGGAATCTAATTTGATGATATGACACTTTTTATATAATTTTTTATTTCAATTTTTTTTGTCACACATGTCATTTCTTATGTGATCCACAAGATGGCACAATCCAGCAGTCACTCAAAAATTGTGGATGGAAACATGTATGATCGGAGAATGAATTGCGTCTTTATTTGTCCCTGTAGGGCTCACACGTGTTTCAACCGTCTGGACCTCCCCCCGTATCCCTCCTTCTCCATGCTGTACGAGAAGATGCTGACGGCAGTGGAGGAGACCAGCACTTTCGGTTTGGAGTGAATGTTGACCTTTGCACTTTGAGCTGATCAAATACATTTCCTCAACACTTCTAGAAGAGCAAAGGAAGCGACAGACACCAGAAGCACTTAGACGTACGTTTTATACACCGTATCACTTAAAAATACTTCTTCAGAAACAAACGGAACAGAAAACACTCAATCACACACCTGATAGAAGCTTCTCCGACGCAAACGTGATTTTTTTTTTTTGTTCCGTCTGTGTGGCGTCACGGCCAAAACTGATCGGCTCTGGATGCATCGAGGAGGAGCGTGTGACCAGCCAAATGCAAAGCTGAGTTACTTAAATGAGGAACAAAACGAACCCAAAGGACTTTGATATTCTCACTCTTTTTATCTGTAAAAAAGACTTTTTTACGGAGTTACGTGAATGAACAAATATTGAGCTTTTTCAGACTCTGATCTCAGATCGCCTCAAGCAAGACACATGACAGCGCTGCCCTGTATATTGAATTGAAATGTGTCCTCTCTTCTTTTTATCATATTTATACACGAGTCCATGTCACATGTTTGTTTTGAAAGCGTATTCTGTCCAGCTGTCATGTCAGATTGTGACACTTTTGAATGAATTTGGTTGTGCATGTGCTCTCACACGTGACGTTTTCAAAGGGCATGTTACACTCTGACGCACTATAACATGAATGTGACCGCTAAATGATAAAAAAAATGAACTGATTTTATGACCTTCTGGCCTTTCCGTTGTCCTCAGATAACACCGTTTTATTTCTGACGACATTTTGAAAGAGAGAATGGTCACATTATACCCACTGAACAAGTCGACATGAAATTAAAACCGACCTTATTTGCGTTACGATATAAAAAAAAAAAGGCTTATTTCGTGTTGACTTTATTATTATTTCCATATCCTCATATAGCTTTAGTTTACATGAATGTTTGCTGATGTCAGCCCAGCTTTCTTGAATGTTTTCCCTCTTTTCCTTTTCATTTTTTTTTACTCGCTTCTCTCTCGAGTCCGACCGTGTTTTCTTGTATGATTTGAAACTGGAATATCAAGCCCACGAAAAAACCATATCAATACATTCCAGACCTTTCCGTTCGCGTTCACTCGACCCAGCCTTTTATGAAACACTGCCGTGGCTGAGGAACGCTGGATTGTACTCTAGTTCTGAATGTTTTGTAACCTGAATTTTGTGTAAGAAATTAATATCGCTTCCAGTGAAAACTGGCGTAGTTGAAACTGCCACATGAGGTCCATTACATTTTGGAATAGCAACAGAAGAAAAATACAAGCATATCCTCTTTGTCGATTCAGTTTTGGCAGGGCTAGGTCATTAATACAAACCAGATAGATCTTTGTTTTTTGTATCAAGGCTTTTGCAGTGATATTTGTGCTGAATGTACCAAAGGTTTTGGGCTGCCGCAGACTGTCCCAACCCCACTTCTCTCCATTTTATTTGATTAAAAAAAGAGAAAATCTTTGTAATCACCGAAATTGACTTTTTAGAGTAGTTTTTTCACAATGCTGTTGGTTTAAAGAGCTATAAAATGTGTCCTCAGTTACGCTTTTTGCTGTTGTTTGAAGATGAAAGTGCATTGCTGATGTGGAATCCGGTATGTCTGATATGTATGGCTTATCATCAGGCGACGTAATGGAATAGTTCTGTCAAAAATTAAATTTCTGTCTTTCATTCACCCTCATGTCTTTCCAAAGCTGTACGACTCAAAGATATTTCACATATTATCCAGGCTGCTATTCTCCATACAGTAAAGGTTAATGGAGCCCAGGAATGTATAAAAGCAACGTAAAATTCCTTGGAAGAAAGAACATCATGTGGATTAAGACTTGAGGGTGAGTAAACGATGCCAGGATATCAATTTTTTTGGCGAACTGTTCCTTTGAGGGTGTGTTCACACTTGTCCGGTTCTCTTGGTTTGTTTTGGTCTGAACCAAAAAGCAAAAATTTAGTCACATTTAGTCCTGGTTCGCTTAGTGTTTTAACACTATCCTTATGCCTTTTGTTTTGTACCTTTGGGTTCAAAGTCACAACATGATTAAACGGCTTTAATAGCCTATATTTTGCGGTGGAATGTGCTCGTTCGATGCATGTCATGGTGGTGTTTTTTTAACAGCCGAGAGCTCACGAAGATCCCCTTTACGCACACAAACTCTCACGAGACGAGAGACGACGTTAAATGACCTCATGTCTCAATGCAGGTCACATTACAATAATAATGAACGTAAACAGCTTTCGTAAAGAGCTCGTACTTGCACCACCTGACTGCTGTTGATAGTGTTGACAAAGAAGCGCATAAATCCGAGTCTGAGGACGTGAACAGCTCCAGGTGGAACATCACGGGTTGCCATCTTGTAATTGCGGTGATGACATTGCGCGACATAAGCTCGTTGTTTTGTTTGAGGAGGAACTGTTAAAGGCAGCTACTGTTTGTTTGTGGCACTCGGTGACTGACGTCTGTCTACAACTCTACATAGTCTTACATTTTTTTTGGTTCTGAGACTTCCACAGAAGATATATATATATTTAATATTTAGACTTTTTATTATTGATTGTTTTCAGGATGTGAAGAGTTTCAACCAGTACATCAAAAAGTGTTTAGAAAAAAAAATGCCTACCTTTTAAAGGGTCAGTTCACCCAAAAATGAAAGTTCTGTCATTAATTCCTCTCCCTCATGTCGCTCCAAACCCGGAAGACCTTCGTTCATCTTCAGAACACAAATGAAGATATTTTTGATTAAATCAGAGACCAACAGCAACAGAACAGTAGTAAAGACCGGCTCAGTATTGGCCGACTCCAGCGTCAGCATCACATGGATGCGTCGTGTACGGCGTCGACCAATACTGAGCCAAAAAGGAAGCCTGCACTGCATTTACCGTGTCAGCTGTGTATGACAATAGTACATAACATTAAGGTTGAATCTCTGCAGTCACGTTGACTATTTTAACAATTTTTTTCATTTCTGGACCTCAGAATGACACTGCCACCTATCTGTGGTTCAGATACCATCAGATTTCATCAAAAATATCTTAATTTGTGTTCTGAAGATGAACGAAGGTCTTACGGTTTTGGAGCGACATGAGGGTGAGGAATTAAGGACAGAATTTTCATTTTTGGGTGAACTAACCCTTTAAGGAGAAACGATGCCAGGAATTCTTCCGTTGATCACACAACCTGTACTGAAGTGTAATGGGGAACATATAGATCATGTGATGACGGGAAAAAACGGGTATCCTTGAGCATTCTGTCCTTTTTAGGGTCGCATGTTCGTTTTGCGTTCATATTTCAGTCGAAGTTCATTTGGAAGCGAACTGAGAGTCCCTGAAAAGGTGGTCCGCTTGCTCTGTGTGCAGCAAGGTTCAGATGACCGTTCACTTATTCAAATGAATTATGCATTAACAGGGCATCACATCAGAATTGGTTTTAATCAAACCAAATCTGCCAAGTGTGAACACTCCCTAAATGTCCTCTGCCTTTCTAAAGACCGGCGGCTTCAGACCGAGATCAGATTCCGGCTTTCTGCTGGTGTTTATTACAAGGAAGCTGCTGCTTTTGACTTTATGTACAACTTCAATTTTGCACCGTTCACGTGCTCTGAAATGCGTGACTGTTGATTGGACAACAGCTTTCAGAGCTCCACATGGGTTTTTCTCTTTTTTGTTTCAGCAAAGATGATTGTATAAAGCTGTTTATCTCACAGAAAATGACTCAGTCTTCATTTCATATTTCAGTGGGCTATTTCTGTATGTATGTATGTATGTGTGTGTGTGTGTGTGTGTGTGTGTGTGTGTGTGTGTGCGTGTGTGTGTGTGTGTGTGTGTGTGTGTGTGTGTATGTGTGTGTGTGTGTGTGTGTGTGTGTGTGTGTATTCCCTACATTACGGGGACCAAATGTCCCCACAGGTATAGTAATACTAGTAAATTTTGATATTGTGGGGATATTTTTTTGGTCCCCACAAGGAAACAAGCTTATAAATTATACAGAATTATCTTTCTTGAAAATCTAAAACAGCAGAACATTTTGTGTGATGGGTAGGTTTAGGAGTAGGGGTAGTGTAGGGGGACAGAATATACAGTTTGTACAGTATAAAAACCATTACGCCTATGGAATGTCCCCATAAAACATGAAAACACAACGTGTGTGTGTGTGTGTGTGTGTGGGCATGTTTATCTGTACTTGTGAGGATTAAATGTCCCCACAAGGATAGTAAAACTTGAGATTCCCAACTTTGTGCGGACTTTTTGCTGGTCCTCACAAGGAAAACTGATTAATAGACATAATATAATGTGAAAATGCAGAAAGTTTTGTGTGATGTGTAGGTTTAGGGGTAGGGTTATGTGTAAGGGACAGATTGTACAGTATAAAAGCCATTACGTTTATGGAGGTCCGCACACGTATAGCTAAACAAGTGTGTGTGCGTGTGTGTGTTGTTTTGCATATTCAGTAAAAAATGTTTTAGTAAAATGCAGTAAGTTGAAATGAAAAGTATAAACCGTCTCAAAATGTTTTTGTTTTTATTTTATTTCCATGGATCTTTTTTTTTTCTGTGTCTTTTAACCCGTTTAAATGCAAATTTGGTCAGCTAAGTGGACATTTATATGTAAAGGAAACTACAGTGCTAAAAAAAAGTCTCAGCTGGTCTTCAAGACCCAAAGGAATGTGCAAAAATACAACAAAGTAACAGGCAATTGTGAGAAAAAGAGAATTTTGCATGTCCATTTGTGAACAGCAGATGGCAGACCACACTCAGAGTTTACTTTCAGAGGGTCTCCAAAACAACATTAGACACTGTCTTGTCCATCCAATCTGAAATGTTTATTAACCTCTGTATCGTACTCGGAGACCTCAGAACAGAACAAACGGTGCACACTAATGTCAGGCAGATTTTCTGACAAAATGGCAGTCAGTTAGGAGAATGAAAATAGATGCTAATTAGCACCTTCCACTGTAAAACGCACACATCCACAACTGGGAGAGAAGAGCGTCTTTGCTGCATGAAAGAGCGGCTAGAATCGCTCTCGCCGTACAATCACACGGGCCTTGATTGCCGGTTGTGTGAACTCCAGGCCCACCGCCTCTGTTCAATGAGGCAGTATTTTCAGGGTCCCTTAGAAACCTATTTCAGCTGTTTTATCTGTTCAGTAGTGCTTTGCTGACACTACCCATAAACCCTTGTGCTTTTAGTGTGACATAGACCATGCTGTGTGTGTGTGTGTGTGTGTGTGTGTGTGTGTGTGTAAAGTGAGTGGGGGTGACCCTGCTGTAACAGCTGGTGTGTAGGATCCCATGGGATGTGATAAACTCATCCGATATATAATAATAAATCAGGAAGGTTACACTTTTTATTTATTTATTTATTTATTTTTTTGGGGAGAAAATACTACGGTAGATTCAATCACTGGTACTGATGCATCGGATGTGTGAGCACAGATTCACAATAATGGACCATTTTTTTTTTCACTTGTCATATCTCACAAATGCGCACGTGCAGACGCACATGCACAGACATACGGACATATTGAGTTATTGACCTTGAGGGAGTAAAAAAAGCTCAAAGATTCCCTGCGAATCATTTTGTGCATATGGTATATCTTCCCCTGGGTTGAGGAAACGCGAAATCAAGACATCGAAAATCAAGATATTGAATAGAATCAAATGGTATTACTGCCTTGCAAATATGTATATATCTCGTATCTAGTAATGCTATAGCACTAAAATTATGCACTATGAGAACTTGAAATAATTCAAGCTTGAGAACAGACTATATGGTGGTATATCATGGTAGTACAGTGGTCATGATTTTCCCATTTTGTTGACCCTGAAATAGCATTACTGTTTTAAAATTTAGTCCTAACCATATCCTGACCCATAGCTTCCCTAAAATCAGAGGGAAATGAAATGTGAATGACACTGATGTGAAGCCCTTAACCCTGACTGTGAGCCTAAACTTGACATAAACTTGTCCCTCAAATCTGATTGAATGATTAGATGGTGAAATCATGTTCACTGTACTGTAGCGTGATGTGACGATGTATTGCGGTAATATGCTGGACGAGGAGTATAAAAATGTCCAAACTTATACTTTTCTAAAACTATAACAATGATTTATATGTATTTACAGCTGTGAGGATGGAGTGCGCTGGAAATCGCACATGTATGGCATGCGTTTCACGTCATTACCGTACGTTCAGAGAAAAGTAGTTCCGTAATGTCCTTCCACAAGACGCACTCAGTTTTTTTTTTTACCACTAGAGGGCCTTACTGGACTTAAGCACGTTCAAGCCATTTTGGAATTACCATAACTGAACTGTAAAAAGCCTTCACGCGCTCTTGTAGAACTTGTAAACTCGAGAGCTATGACTGTTATCCCGGCCCGGCGCTACCTAAAGGCAGAGTAGGCGATTGCCTAGGGCCTACATTACCGTAACATAGCGGAGCAAAATACTGGGCTCTTTTTCTATTGGATATAGAGCGGTGTTTCTCAAACTTTTTCAGCCCAAGGACCACTTTATCTTCCAATTTTTTTCTGAGGACCACCTAACAGAATCCCACTCTAACACGCCCCCCCAAAAACAACAAAATAGGAAGGATAAACTAAATTTAAGTTTAATATGCAACTGTTTCAAGTCAAAAACTAATTATTCAAACACAAATGCAATGATATGATCCATTTTTTCATTATTAAAACACACTGATGTCGAACCCCCCGGCCCACGATCAGGTGCGGGTTGCCTAGTTTAGGTCATCTTTTCGCTGACCACTAGGGGGCGATGTTGGACCACACTTTAAGAATTACTGATATAGATGAATTCACAGGGACTCTCACCTGTAATGAAATTAACTGTCACCGTATCAAAGTGTGTCCCGCCTTCTGAATATATGAAGTTTTCTGACTGACTTCAAGACACTAAATTGTGACTGCGTCGAAACGAACATCCTTCGCGCGAAAACGGGCACGCGAAGAAGTGCGGTTCGTAATGTAGCTGTGCGAGTTGTCATCATCTCTTTTGGATTGATTTGTAATGTGTTGGTAATGTTAGATTTTAGGATTAGGGCTATTGTTACCGTTTACCTTAGGGCTTGAATAACATTCTTAACTTGATCATTCATTTTAGTTTTAATGGTTGTGGTTAAGACTGTGTTTGTTTAAAGTGGTGCTCCAGAATCATGATCTTGATTCGTTCTGCTCACTTTTCATCGCGGTGACAATAAATGCCGTGGATCTTGAATATTCCTTGTCCCTCCTTCCCAAATAGATGTCGTATGCTTGCATATCTATTCAGTCATGAGATTTATCTTGACGTGGATAAACGTTTCTCTGAAAAATACCTGCTAAATGTGAACCATGGAAACAGACGGGCATCAATTTCTCCGCGTGACAATTTAGCAGCCACAGCTCACCAGACACATTATCATCACACACATCTGTCGTGAAGCTGACGTATAGCTCCGATGTGATCGGTTGCATTGTGGAGGACAGGAGTGTGCATGATAAAATAATGAAGCAGGAACAGTGTGGATCTTCATGGGTCTATTTTTACAGGCATGGCAGGAGGAAGTGGAATGGAAAGGCTATCTTGCATTATGCATGGCCCGAGAGAAAGAGAGGAGGGGAGGACAGAAAAAAACAGCACTTCCCCTAGTGGGACAACAGACAAAAAAAGAATATTTAGTGTGTATGTATGTATATGTGCCTTTTATGATATGTACTATAGTTTGAGGAAAGAAAATACAGTCAAAATTAAGGCTGTCACAATTCCTTGATTAAAGGGGACCTATTAAGTCTCTGGTGTGAAGACTGTGAAGTTTCAGCTCAAAACACCCCACAGATCATTTATTATAGCTTGTCGTAAAAGTATGTTTTTCCTTCCACTCAAAAATGTGCTGTTTTGTGCATGTCTCTTTAAATGCAAATGAGCTGCTGCTCCCAACCCCCTCCTCCAGAAAGGGGCGGAGCCTGTACAACTCACGCCTCAGATACTCTGCCAAAAACTAACAAAACATCTGTTTGGTTTTGATTATCAACTCTATCGCGGTCACACTCTAGTGACATTGCAGTTCTTCGTCATGAAAGTTTATTATCTGTATGTGTTTTAAAGCCATATCAGTCTAAACTTCTGATATGTGGTTTTCTGAGCGCACACGCCTGAATCACGCGCAAGAAAGCTGTCTGTCAGACGGCGCGTCCTGTGAGTATCAAACTAAGTTCTTTCACGTCTTATTGTACTTAAACTGTCAAATACACACATGGTTACGTCAAAAACACAGTCGGTTATGTCTGTGAGCGTAAACAGCAGGGAAAGAAAGCGCATGTGTATATTAGATGAGTGTATTAAAGTGACAGCAGCGTAATATACAGTACTGTACATGCTGTTAATATGAACCAAACAACAAAAGAACAGAAACTCTCTGAATAACTGTAGAAGCTTTAATAAGAATACATTTCTTACTTGAATGATCTGGTGAGGAGATAAACATGGCGGACTGTGTACAGCTCACTGGGGGAGGAGCTACGATAATAGGGCGGAGTCAGTTACCAGTCGTGGGCGGGGCCTGTGCAATGTGACGTTAAACTGCATAGAAACTACTTATTCTGAGACGCTGCTTATGATTTATGGGGATTAAAAAAAAGGAGTGGGTGGATTTTTATCATTATAGGGTAAAAATGATGACACATGTATGTTCAAACTGAATGTAAAAGTGAATTTTGCATAATAGGTCCCCTTTAAATTCGAGTACTTGATTTAAAAAAAATTTTTTTTTTTTAAATGCTCAAGTCGAGTAACCTACAAAATACAGGAAGAGGCGCATTCCACCGCACTCCCCAAAAAACTCAACTGATTACCAAAATAATCGTTAGTGTCAGCCTTTGTTGTGCAATTGTTTGAACAAACTAATATTATTATTATTATATCAATTTTATTGTGATTGTGAATGATTTTGCCCATGCACGTAAAACATGCTGCAACATTCTGGGATGTTCTGAGGGGTTTTAGTCTGTTTCTATGTGGTTGCTAAGAGCTCTGGATGGTTGCTAGAGTGTTTACTATAATCTTAGCCAGTGCCAATAATAAACCGCAATGAAATTCTTTGCAGGTACAGAGAAGTTCGGGGAATTTAAAATCGTGACACCATGATAAAAGCGCTGCGTGTTTGCTTTAGTCAAATGGAGGCTGATTTGAATAAAAATCTCTGTGTGAAGTGCGTCTCTCGTGAGCACAAGCAGCGGGTTTGGATCTCCGGAGACCGGTGTTGACTAATGAGGAGCTCTTTTTCTGAATCCAGCCATCATGATTAAGTGTTAATTACAACAGGTCAGCTTGACACATTTCCAATAATTGGAAATATTTTTGGGCTTTTTGATTCGCAGCACAACACAAAAGAATGCATTAGTGTGTCTAATGAGATGTCTATTTAGCTCAGCACTGACCCTTTTGACTTTCTGGTGTCTTCTTCAAGGACTATTGAGATTTGAAAGAGCTGAAAGCTTAATCGACCAGCAGACAGAGTTGAACACACTGTCAAAATGTATTTTTTCCAGCTTTCACGGCTCATGTTCAATACATCATTTCTATGGAAACCTCAGCCTCAAGTTTACACCTCAGAGTAAAACGAATTAACAACTGTGGATACGTCTCGCAAATATTGTCACTTTGTTTCTTGCTTTATACTTGATCTCACAATTGCCAGTTTTGTGTTTCGCTCTGAGGTGGAAACAGAAGTTTTAAATGTGTTGATGGGTTCTGTCTCTTTAAGACAGACGGTCGTGACACTTGCCCTTTAAGATCGATCCTCTCAAACAGGAAGTGTGAGGATGGAGAACTATGGAAGCTTGTTTCCGCAATTTAAAAGATAATTGCAACTTTTTGATTTTATTTTTTTTAATTTCGCAACTTTTTTCTCTACTTTTTTATATCACGCATTTCTGAGAAAAATTGCGAGTTTATATCTCATAACTCAGACTTTATAACTCAGAGTTTACTCATGGAAATTTTTTGAATGGTTGGTAAAGGAGATTTTTTAAATGCTCACACTGTCCTTCATCCTCCATTTCAACTACTAATTTTCTCCCAGAAAAACACCCATGCGGTGTTATTTTGGTATAATTGAGATATTATATTTTTATTAATATTTTTACTGTTTTAATTTTTTTACATTTTCCGCTTTTAATTTGAAAGTTTTAGTAATTTTGCTATGCATTTTTGTCTTTTTTTTTTTATATTTTTAATCAGTTTTTATCACTGTTTGTTTCACTTTTAGTTGTTTAAGTACGTCAAGTTAAACTCAATGGAAAGAAGAAATTTGGGGACATTTCTGAATGTCATAATGTCATAAGGGTAAATTTTTTGAAATTGAGATTTATACACCAGCTGAAATCTTTCCATTGATGTATGGTTAGAACAATATTTGCCTGAGATACAACTATTTGAAAATCTGAAATCTGAGGGTACAAAAAAATCTAAATATTGAGGAAAAACAGCCTTAAAGTCTTTAGAAATGCATATCCACTCAGAAAATCTGATTTTTTGATATATTTACGGTAGGAAATTTACAAAATATCCTCATTGAATATGAGCTTTACTTAACATCCTAATGATTTTTGGCATAAAAGAAAAATTGATCATTTTAAAACATACAATGTATTGTTGACTATTGCTACAAATGTACCTGTACGACTGGTTTTGTGGTCCAGGGTCACACACACACACAGGTTGTGTTTTCATGTTTTATGGGGACATTCCATAGGCGTAATGGTTTTTATACTGTACAAACTGTACATTCTGTCCCCCTACACTACCTCTACCCCTAAACCTACCCATCACACAAAATGTTCTGCTATTTTACATTTTCAAAAAAATGTCCCCACAAGATCAAAATTTACTAGTATTACTATACCTGTGAGGACATTTGGTCCCCATAACGTAGGGAATACCCACACACACACACACATATTTATACAGTCTTTTAGTTAGGAACAAAAAATTAATAAAAATAAATATATAAAATCATAATCAGATTTGTTGAAAATTTTAACCAGCCCAGTGTGCCAAATTTAAATGTATTATTAATTTTTATTATTTCATTACAGCATGGAATTGTGTGTAAATGTTATACACTTGTAAAAAAAATAACTAACAAAAAAGTAACATGTTTTTGGCCGTACAATGATGGTCTGACTATAAATATACCAGCTAAATCATGGTCACCATTCAAAAAACATGAATGCTTTAGTTATAGCCAAAGTGCTGCTTTAGTAATCGTCTGCCGATTGAATTATGCTCGTGTGTGAATCGAATGAATGAGGTATGAATTCGTTGAGGGCGGTAAATTCGAGTGTAAAGCAGAGTACCGTAATAAACCTTTTCAACCACGCCAGGCTTGTTTATAATAAAGCTGTAGTGAGCAGCAAGATAAGCGGAGACGCTGAACTCCATTTCTAACTTGGCAGGCCTGTAAACACTGCCAAATGTGACAATAATGTCCCGTAACCGTTGCCAGCTGCCTGCCAGATACCTGACAGCTCTCAATGATTCTGCTGTTTCTCCGCCAATAGCGTTTGTAAGGGCTGTCCCGCCGCATTAAGAGCTCTGAAGCTTCCAGATTCTTCTCCCGCTTTGAAAACGCACCCTTAGCACCCGACTGACGACATCCAAGCGTTTCCAAAAGAAGCCCGATTTGGTATTACAAGGGGCAGGAGATAAATCTCCCATGTTTTTAAGAAAGTAGGGAAGTTTCTCAGAGTTCGATGCTTCATAATCGTGAATTACCTCCATTTATTGCTTCAAAGAATGAATGGGAAACCAAACAGTCAAATTCTGTATATGTACGCTTGGTCGGACAAGTAGTGAAAAATGCGACGTGTTTGAAGAAAAGGCCTACATTTCATTCCAATCACACAGAGTTCTCAGTTAAAGGACTAATTCAATTAGGCTGGAGAAGAATTCACCCCTTTGTCTTGGTGCCTGGATGAATTAAGGTTTAAACAGACTTGATACGGACTGTCAGACCCCATTAGAAAACAGCAATCTGACAAAAAAAGAGAGGGAGGAAGAGCTGAGAGCTACTAGTGCCAATGTTATTCAGGCTGTTGGTATAAATTAAACATTGACTGTAGTCATACGACTGCCAGGACACAAACGCTCCACTGATTATATGCTGTCAGCGTGCGGCAAACACAGCCAGCGAAAGTGAAGGTCAAACATGTCGGGTTTTTACATGAGAGAGCGAGAGACTTCACTCTGCTGTTTGATTGATGCCTCTCTTTCATCCGACAACACCTCGGTCCTTTTCATACAGCTTTTCAAAATATGAAATGATGAAAGAGATGAGGACTGTATGACAAATTTGCCTATACCTCAAATCGTTTTGAGGTCAGAACTAAATTTTAGTAAAGTAGCAACCAAAAAAGAACAGAAAATACATTTTAGAGACTCTTATAGCACAGTATGCATCAGACGATATTGATTATAAACCCAATAAAGGCTATGGCAAATGTTAAAGGGGACCTATAATGCCCCTTTTACAAGATGTAATATCAGTCTCTGGTGTCTCCAGAATGTGTCTATGATGTTTCAGCTGAAAATCCCCCACAGATCATTTATTATAGCTTGTCAAATTTGCCTCTATTTAGATGTGAGCAAAAACACGCCGTTTTTGGTGTGTCTCACTTTAAATGCAAATGAGCTGCTGCTCCAGAAAAGGGCGGAGCTTTAACAGCTCAACAACAACAAAGCTGGAGAATCTCACGCAGACAAAACACTGATGGAGAGAGTCAGGAAGAAGTTCCAACTTTTAGACGTTTCTGAACGGTTAGTGGATAAATTGATGTAGTTGCTGTGGAGTTGATCAACTCATCACTAGCATGTGTCGTCATGTTCATCTTTTTTCCTTGAACTGACCCTCGTTTGTGAAGCAGTCCGGCGTAAAATGACGGCATCAACAACACTCGACTACAACAACTCTTCCTCTTCTCTAAAGCAGCCCAACATGGCCCCGCCCCCTTTGTTGTGTGTTCTCGGGGGCGGGGTTTATGTACATTTTGGATTTTGTGATGTCAACAACCCAGGAAGAAGCTCGTTGTAGTTCCTAACAGCCATTTGCTGTAGTCCTTAAAAATTGATTTCTGTAAAAGAAAATAACTCTCTTTGCATTGAGCTTTGAACGTCGTAACTTTGCAGATGTTGTTTCTGCTCAAACAGCAACATTACACACTAACTGAAGTTAAAAAAGTGAAATCATAATCAAGGACCCCTTAAAGAACACATTGTAATGACGGGTTATGACAAATTTAGCTAGTTGAATTCATTTTAATGTCTGCACCTTGGTGATTGGCTGCTAAAATGAAGCATTTAGAAGCCAAAAGACATTTTTAGTTCACTAATTGCTTGATGAAATAGTTGGCAAAGCTCTTCAGGTAAAACTTGCTTTTAAGAACAGTGACAGCTGTGTATGTACTGGGATGCAGGGACATTTTTTTTTTAAAGTAGTATTTAATATTAGACTTACCTATAATAATATTATTACCTATACAATTTTAAGAATACTATTTATCAGTTTATTTAAATATGCATTTTTTAATTGCACACTGTCATATGAGTATCAAATAAACTGAAAGATTTAGATCTTAAGAACCTGTTTCCGGTTCACTTCAAATCAGAAGTAGGGTTATTAATTAAACAATAAATAGCGTCTAGTGTGTGTTTAATGTGTGGTGACAGATCGCTGTAGCTCCTCGTGAAGCGATCATCTCTTCATACTAGTTCATTTATAGCATCAAATAAACATGAATGAACATCAGAAGGAATGTTGTTTCAAGCGCAGAAAGACGTGAGGACACACAATTTATCAAGTTCAAGTTCAACGTTAATCTACTAACTCCCCTGACCGCTTTGTCAGACAAAATGGTGGATTATGGGTTATGATTGGTCAGATCGGCTGTCAATCAAACTGTCTGCAAAGGGTCAATTACTACTCAAAACTAGCCCAATCTTGTTCCGAGGGGTAAAGTCCACATTTCTGGCAGTGTTCCCCAGGTAAAATCGCATTTCAGATGCTAAATATCATGTTACTCGGGATTGTTTCAACCCGCAGATATAAAAAAAAAAACCCCGCAACAGTGTTAAAGTTGCCCAATCCAACAGGAAAACCGCAGACTTGGCAACACTGTACCGAATGTAATGATACGATGTCCTACCTGCCTGTCAACGTATGTATATCCATACCTCCAAGCACCTCCTCGCGCAGACATCACACGTCATCAGCTCGTTCCGTAAGTCTCTGCAGAGTTGTAGACAGACGTCAGTCACCGAGTACAACAAACAAACAGTAGCCGCCTTTTACAGTTCCTCCTGAATCAAAACAACGAGCTTAAGATGCGTTCACGCCATTTTGTGACCGTAATTATGAGATGTGGCTTTGAAGATGCTCTGAAGGGAGGGTGGGATCTCATGCTTTCAAAGCTAGCTTGCCATTGCTACCCTCTCCAAAATTGCCTACCTTTAACTTGCATGCGCATTTTCGTAAATCTGACTCATTAAAAACTCTGTATGATTCATTTGGTCGTGGATCAGACATCACGGCTCACGCGGTGTTGCATTGAGGAAACACCAGCACACACAGCAAAGTTTCTTTAAATTTTTTTGTCATAGGTTGGTGCCCTGAACATTCAGAGATGCTTGTTTCATTGTGAGTTCAGATTTCCTCTGTGCCAGAAAGGCATTACGCCATCACTGTATATGCGTGATATGATGAGATGTGAAATCGGAGAACAGGTCAGTGCAGATATAGGGCAATGTGTGCATTTCTCTGTGCGTGTATGGGTGCTGACATTTGATCGTGATGAATTTTAAGTCGGGATCAAGGGGTAGTGACAGTCTAGGGCAGTTCATTGAGACAGCGGTGGGAGGTATTGGTGCTTTATATGTATGTGCAGGACCACACTGAATCACAGAGCAGGATCAAAAGACCTTGGGGTTGAAGGGCAGTGTGTTTAGTCTATGAAGTCAGTGTGGGGTATGTTTTTATGTATGTGTGATGATCAAAGCAGTGGTTATGAAACCCCACCTCCTCTCGGCCAGTGAACCTCCAGCTGCCGCCATCATATTGTGAGCATTCAGTAAGAACGAACTACCGCGGTATTAAAGGGATAGTTCACCGAAAAATGAAAATTCTGTCATTAATCACTCACCCTCATGTCATTCCAAAATTGTAAGACATTCATTCATTCATCATTCGAATCACAAATGAAGATATTTTTAATAAAATCAGAGCGCTCCATTGACAGCTACACAACTACCACTTTCAAGCCCCAGAAAGGTAGTAAAGACATCATTAAAGAAATCCATGCGACTCCAGTGGTTTAACCTTAATTTTAGGAAGAGATGCAACACAAGTGCTTTTTTATGGGTTTGGAATGACATGAGGGTGAATAATTCATTTTTTGGGTGAACTAACACTTTAAAGTTTCCACACTGTAGATTTAGCCCCTGATTTAGTCTCATAGAAAAAGATGCATATCCTTTATACACATAGGGCTTAGTTTTAGGCTAAATTGTTAAGAATGCACATTCACGCTTGCTTTAAAAATACCTACGAGTTGGAAGAATCCGAAGAAAACAAACACAGGCTAAATTTCAACTGGCAATGAAAGAAAAAGTACATTTGGCTTAAAGAAATTAAAGCTTTTTTAAATTGAATCCAGTAGACCAAGAATGCTTTTTGCATTGTGGCATTATTTTCAGGACATTATTTATGTTCTTAGTTTTACTTTATACATTATTTATTTTTATTTTTTTGGTAATAATCATTATTCTCAATAGTAATTCCTATTATTGCAACATACAGTAATATTTTCTGAATTACAATAAAAAAACTGGAAGATATATATATATATAGATATTTATTTATAGATATTTATTTATAGATATTTATTTATAGATATTTATAGATATTTATATATATATAATATATATATATATATATAATATATATATATATAATATATATATATATATATATATATATATATATATATATATATATATATATATATATATATATATACTTTTTTTATAAATATACATTTATTTATTTATTTATCACACATAATGCAAAGCGGAATTATTTTTCAATAATTCAGTGGACTGGAGTGAATTATTCTGCTTATACCATGGTTACTACACCTAAATACATTGTCACACATTGTTTATTACTCGCTTTATATATTACAGTTGTGAAATATGACCTGTAAATTTTGTGGTTTTACTTATGAAGCATGTCTCACGGCATAAGACTGCCCAAAGAGAAAGTTCTGTTTCAGTGTACTACTTCAAAATTTCACATTTAATTCAATGTTACTTTCAGTTTCTTGTATAATTAATTGTGAAATTTACTAGCAATTTTTGAAGTGAAATTTGTCACACCAAATTTTTTTTAAGTGCACATTACAAGACATGAATGAATTAAAAAGAGCCCAAAAGTCTCAAAGCAAACATCTTCAGAGTACAATTAAAGCAAACTCCACAGCTGGGTTGCCTCGTGTTATCTCTCCAGTCACTGTCTTTGATCAGCGCATCCCCCAGTAAAGCCCAGAGCTGCTCTCCTCTGTCATTTTCTCCCCTTACACATCCTCCACCCCCCCTCTCCCCCTGCTTCTAGGAAATATTTCTCCCGGGACTGTCTTTGTTTAAAGCAAATAAGCAGAATCCAAGCCAAAAGCAGACTGCGAGCGCTTCCATTCATATACATGTACTGTTCCTGGTTCTGAGGCCAAGAGCTGACTAAGCCAAGGCAACGCTGAGTAAATCTTTTACATCCAACCTGCTGCTGTTTGAAAACAAGAATAGAAGATTATTATTCATTTTGCCCTGATTATACAAAAACATATATTTAATATGCAATTTGTAAAGCACATTTCGCCATCAAATTCTCATTACCATAATTTATTGCATAAAACCGTTCCAGTCCTTGATTCTAATTGGTCCATAGCTGTGATTTATCAAAGTCCCTTTGAGTTTAGCAACCGGCGATTGGCTCTTAGTAAGTAGGCGGGACTTATTCTGCCATATTGCACGTTGCATGTTTCTCGAAGGGATACAGCGCACAAAAATTTTGCGTAATTTAATATTTATTTATTTAATAACTGTATTTGCAGTATTGTAAGGGTAGGTTTAGGGTTTGTGTAGGTGTGGATGTTAATAAAACACAATTTGACAAGTGGCACATTTCATTTACTGTTATTTATCCTGAGGTTTTGCCTCACTTCCGGCCATAGCTGTATCCCGGTAAAGACTAAAAGGGATACAGCAAGGGTAACTGGTATTAATATAGCGTCATTTAATATTTATTTATTTTTTTATTATTTATTTATTTTTTTACATTTATTTTTTTATTTTTTTTATTAATTATTTTTTTAATTTATTTTTTATTATTTTTTATATATATATATATATATATATATATATATAAAAAATAATAATTTATTTATTTTATTAATTAATTAATATATTTATTTTACAGTTATTTATCCTGAGATTTTGCCTCACTTCCGCCCAAAAGCCGTATGTCACAATAGAGTAGAAAAGATAATCCTTCGTTTACTGCCGACTTTAAATCTTTTCTTTCCAGTTTAATTATTATAGTCTAATAATGAGAATGAGATTGTTTTGCTCTATGGTAATGAGAACCGGGGTTCAAAATATGCTTAATGGAACTAATGCTGTAATGGTTCTAACATATAGTCTTAATTTTCACAAAGCAAAATATAATTTATTGTTCTCAGTCTCTTGATTTTGGGGTGAAATACGACCCGGACATGATCTTTGTGTGATTCACCATTTAAGTGAAAGGAACGTCATATTCGGAGATTTTTCTCTATTGCAAATGGATTCCCATTCCCCAAAGCACTCTAGACATGAGCCATCATGTCAGTATAATTGTAAAATGATAGGCAATAAGTCAGACAGATACAAGTGAATGAATCGTAAGATGAGGGTGCCCGTTTCAATTATGTACATTAGTTATAGATGAGGAATCTTTTGGGAATAACCCATACCGAATACATTTGCAGAATTAATACACTGTGCAAGGCCATTTTCTTGTACGTAATTGCACCCTAATCATCCATTAGTTATTGAATTACCCTTTTATCTGTTTGTCATGGGCAAAGGCTTAATAAATGGAAGAGAAATCATCAACTTGGTTATCAACGCTCCAAATTCGCAACACAGAGAGCGAGGGCGAGAGAGACTAGCAGCAGAAAAAGATGGAGAGAGATAGTGAGGCATAGATGGAGAGACGGAGAGAAAGAGACATACATGTATTCATGAGCATCTTCGGGTTGTAATTAAGACTCAAATAGCTACAAGGAAGCCATTAGTTTAGTAAGTGTAAGAGACTGCGCAAGTAAGTCAGACGATTTTTGCTTTTCTTTCTCTCTGCTGATGCACAACAGTCTGGGAAATTATTTTGCAAATGATTTCAAATGAATTCACTGTTGTACTGTGAATTGTGGCTGGGGATTGAGTTGAAATACAGAAACTTGAAACATTCACACACACACTAATATATATATATATATATATACAGGGTTGGGGAGTAACGAAATACAAGTAAGTTAGTTTCGTATTTAAAATACAAAATTTGAGTCGCTGTGTTTCATTACAGTTACATTTTAAATGGGTGGTAATCAGATTACAGTTACATCTGAAAAGTGTTTTAGATTACCAAAGTGATTACTTTGAGTTTTAATGTCATTTAAACAGCGATTGGTGATTCTCTGACTCTGACCGTCTGAAAAAGAGGAGTTAAGAGTCACTGCAACTTTTTCTCACTATTTGTTTTTTCCCTCACAATTGTGAGTTTGCATTTCACAATTCTGACTTCTTTTTCTCAGAATTGCGAGATTTAAACTCACAATTGCAAGTTATAAAGTCAGAATTGGGAGATTTAAACTTGCAATACTAACTTTTTTTCTAGCAATTGTGAATTTAGTATGTGAGTTTATATCTCATAATTCTGACTTTTCTCAATATTGTGAGTTTATATCTCATAATTCTGACTTTTCTCAATATTGTGAGTTTATATCTCATAATTTTGACTTTTCTCAATATTGTGAGTTTATATCTCATAATTTTGACTTTTCTCAATATTGTGAGTTTATATCTCATAATTCTGACTTTTCTCAATATTGTGAGTTTATATCTCATAATTTTGACTTTTCTCAATATTGTGAGTTTATATCTCATAATTTTGACTTTTCTCAATATTGTGAGTTTATATCTCATAATTCTGACTTTTCTCAATATTGTGAGTTTATATCTCATAATTCTGAATTTATAACTCACAATTGCAACTTTATATCACACAATTCTGAGGGAAAAAGTCAGAATTGTGAGATATAAACTTGCAATGACCTTTTTTGTGTTTGTTCCACACTTATTAGTATTCCAAAGTATTCTAAAGTATTTAGATTAAGTTACTAAACTTGAGTAATGTAATGAAATACGTTACAAATTACTTTTTAAAGCATATATATATATATATATATATATTAGGGGTGTAATAAAGAAACAATTTAGAACTTTTCCAAGACATTCTGACATCAACTGTGGGACAATTGGTAAGGGTTAAAAATAAAAAGGAGTCAACAATATCAATAAGATTCTACCATTTATTACACATAATGACATTCTTAAATAAAAATGCTTCACTTAACAGTTCTTGCATAGATATATTACAATACCAATTTAAAAAAGAATTATGAAACAAACCAGTAACAAAAATAAACTCTTTTCCTTTTTCCTTAATAAAGAACATTGTCATACTAACATCATATAATACAAATAATATATGCAAACACTTTTTACAGCAAATAAAACAAAAAAATAAAAATAAAAAACGGCATAAATATAGGAGCAAAGTGGAAAGCATGAAATGCCTGCAAAAAGCAGAGGAATCGGAACGGATTTAATTTACAGCAGGAAGTGTGGAAAAAAGCCTTTAACCGGAAAACTACGCTACGAGTGCAACAAACATCGGAAATCACTCTATCAGCTTCATACCATCCATTTGGAAGCTTTTAGCACAGCGTTTTGAGCAATAGAAGGATACAAAAAACCAAAGCGTTCGATGGCTAGTGAGCGAATGGAGTCCAGCTGCTAACATGAACGTACAGACAATCCAAAAACAATGTACAGACCTCTAAAACAGACTAGTCGTAGTATCACAAGATATGAAATGCATTCAAACGCCTAATTTAGTGTTCCCTGCATGTGTCGTAGTGTCTCAGCTCGTGCCAGAACTTCAGGATGTAAATTTTGCATTGTAGAATGTAAAAGTGTACCTGCAAGTGTGCATCGGTAATTACAAATAATTGCATTATCCCACAGCAGAAAGGTCAGTAAGTTGTCTGTGCGATTTAAAAGCCGTTTAAGTGGGCAGCACGCGAGGTTTATACACACTTGAGAAAAACGAAAGACAGTGCACATAAAACAAGCCCCCAAAAAGCAGACTCTGTGGAGCTTCACGGGACCATTAAGACAAACTCATTAGCTAGTTTTCGCCAAGGTAACATCCCTAATTGGTCCTGCTGGAGGGTGTTAAAAAAGGATTTTAAGGGAAAGATGCACTTAAAGTGAACAAATGGTCAGAAGTCCACAAGGAAAACGACTAGTAAACATCATATGTCATGATTCACAGAATGCAATAACTTGACAAGCTCAATGAGAAGGTTAGCTCAAGACTTGTGATCGAACACGGTTTCTTTCCATTAATGTACACTGTGAATCTTCACAAGAGCTGACAAGAAATGGCCAGGTCATATTACACCCCAAAATTAAGATTATTTGGCATTTTTGTGATCATTAAACATTTTTTATCCAACTTCTCATGAACAAAATGATTTAAAAAAAACAGTGTGATGGCTGTACAGTAAAACTATTATTATAATTATGGAGTAATTATGCTCATCAAAGCTGCATTTATTTGAACAAAAGTACTGTAATGTTAAATTGTCAAATTTTTATATCAGAATGATTTGTGAAGGATCATGTGACACTGAAGACTGGAGGAATGATGCTGAACATTCATCTTTGATCACGGGAATGAATTACATCTTAACATATATTCAAATAGAAAATCTTTTTTTAATCATTTTAAATAATTGATAACTTTTTTGATAATTAAAAAAATTATAGTTATAAAGTCTCGCAACTTTTATGACTCACAAATCTGACTCGCAATTGCAACTTTATATCGTGTAATTCTGAGTCTTTTTTTTCCCCCATCAGAATTGAACTTAACTTGCAGTTGTGAGTTTATATCTCAAAATCGTGACAAAAGAATTGCGAGTGAAATAAAAGTCATAAAAAGTCGCAATTGACCCTTCGCAAACAGTTTGATTGACAGGCGATCTGACCAATCATAACCCCAAATCCGCCATTTTGTCCGTCAAAGCGGTCAGGGGAGTTAGTGGATTAACATTGGAGAACTTGAACTTGATAAATTGTGTGTCCTCACGTCTTTCCGCGCTTGAAACAACATTCCTTCTGATGTTCATTCATGTTTATTTGATGCTATAAATGAACTAGTATGAAGAGATGATCGCTTCACGAGGAGCTACAGCGATCTGTCACCACACATTAAACACACACTAGATGCTATTTATTGATTAAACTTCTTTAAAAAATTAGGATATATTAAAAATGAAACTGTTTCATTCGTTGTCAGTGTCCTCTTTGCTCCTCGATGTATTTTTCACTGCGTGAGAACATGATGTGTGGCGTGAGAGCGGCATAGCAACAGTAACTAAAGGGGGCGGGGCTTTGCGAAGGGTCATTTTTTTTCTTTTTTTTATTCCATGGCGGAAACAAGCATCCGTACAATGGAGTGATCTGTATCACAAATTATTTCTTTAGATTGTTGAGGTGGAATATGATCCAACACGTTCTTAAAAGGTTGAGATATTCACTAGTACATATTATTTCTCATATGGATTTATCTTTCTCGCAACAGACTCCCTTTGAAAAATGTGAGGAAACAATGCTTTACTCCCTAGTCTGCAAAGCCCATGATCATGAATTTCCTCAACTACAAATTTAGAAGATAAATGGTAACATTTCAGATTGCAGTCTTAAACCCTCTGTAAAAAAAGCCAGTTTCTTGCACTAGATTTTAGCCAGAAACCATCTCTTGAGGACATTGGATGCGAGCAGCTCTGCTCTGGATTCCAGTGACCTTGTGTCTTTGTTATTTTTCATGGAGCTAATGTGGCCAGGGAGGGAGGTAAGCTGACACCCGGCTACATGGTGAAATCGACTGTGTCGGGCGGTTGCGATAAGATCTCCCGGTCAGCACAAGTGTGGAGTTTGACCCCCAGTGCGGTCCTACTCCGTTCCGCCCCATTGAGGGGGCGGCCAGCGCTGGCCGCTGCCGGGAGAGCCCAATTCCTTTCTCATTACCCATACTGCCGTTCTGTCACACATGCCTCCCTGTTGGTCTGTGTTAGACAAGTGAGTGAGGAGGAGGAACTGACAGTTGACCAGACGGCTTGAACAAGACATGAATATCCCTGTCCATCACCTTTTTTTTGGGTGAAGTGAACCAGATGGTGGTTTTTTTTTTATCTATAGATATGGTTAAAATTGTCTTATATATATATATATATATATATAAGACAATGCAGATGTTTGTCTAAAATTAAATTGATTCTGTTTAGGGTTTAGAAGTCTTCGAACAAGCCAAAGCATCAATGTGAGCATCTTGATGTTTATATACAGTATGGGTGGTACGCAATAGTTAAAAATAAATAAAATCTAGGTTTGTTGAGCTCATTTTATATATCTGGGCCTCTGAGTGCGATCATACAAATGTGGTTTACACCACAACACGCACAAAACCGTTACAACAGAACCTGGGAAAAAAGAGAGAGTTCACACAAAAATGAAAATGGTCATCATTTTCACTCTCGTGTCAGGTCCAAACCTGTATGACTTTCTTTTACCAGAATTTTATATAGTATTTATTAAATGTCAGTTATGCTGGTCCAAAACCATAGTCTGTTCTTCAGAGCCCACACAAGGCATGCAGGAAAAAAATGTGTATATTGTGGTCACGAATGAACAATTTGTTTCCATGACTTGCTAATACATCAGCACGTTTTACCAATTCACTCCCGTTTTAAGTCAATCTTGCACACAATTTAACAGTTAGTTTTAGTTACATCAAAATGAGGGAACAAATTAGTTCAGCGTAGCCACAATTTATTAAAAAGAGTGAACAAATTATTAAGCCGTGGGAACAAATTCTGAATAACTAAAATGAGTGAACATATTAGTTACTGAGACCCTAAAGGGACATGTTGGTGAAAAATAATGTCAATGCTTTCGCATTCTCTCGCAACTGTTTTGCTTTCAGCCATGAAATATTTGTGTTCGCTGGCAAAACCTGTGTTCCCCCAAAGAAACTTTGCGCTCGCTCGCAAAACCTTTGCGTTCCCACGAGAATCTTTGCGTTCGTTCACAAAACCTTTGCATCCTCTCGCAAAACTTTTGCGTTCCCACGGGAATCTTTGCGTTCGCTTGCAAAACCTTTGCGTCATCTCGCAAAACTTTTGCGTTCCCACAAGAATCTTTGCGTTCACTTGCAAAACCTTTGCGTTCCCACGAGAAATTTTGCGTTCGCTCACAAAACCTTTGCATCCTCTCGCAAAACCTTTGCGCCCTCTCGCAAAACCTTTGCGCCCTCTCGCAAAACCTTTGCGCCCTCTCGCAAAACCTTTGCGCCCTCTCGCAAAACCTTTGCGCCCTCTCGCAAAACCTTTGCGTTTACACAAGTTTCCGAAAGAATGCAAAAGCATCGACAAATAATTTTTCCTCCATCTCATATTTTTTCCTTCACCATGTCCCTTTAGGGGCTCTGTACTTTGTAAACCATGGCCATGACTTAATAAAACGAGAAAAAGAATTTTTAATATGTATATATTTGTCCACATGTCATGTACGGGGCTCCATACCATACGATTTATATTTATAAATATTAAGTAAATTTATATGTATAAGCAAAATCTGAAATATTCCATATTATAGTTTTGAAAAATGTTCATAACTTCACGCATGAAGATACATTGAAAGCCTGTGGTTTTTGCATGTCTAGTAACTGTTTGTGTATGTGCAAGTTTGAATATGAGGAAATGGGAATGAGATTCAAGAGCTACTGCAGAAAGTAAGATCGTTGTGAACGACGGGTTCAATTTAGGTCTGTTTTAAAGATGGAAGTCTTGAAATATAGTCACATTGACTTTTGGAGTTTGACAGCTCCCCATTTCTGTTTTATTGTAGGAAAAAAGAGCTCTATGGAAATTCTTCAAAACATCTTTTGGGTTCCATTGAAGAAAGCGAGTCATACAGGTTTGGAAAGACACGAGGGTGAGTAAACGGTGACAGATTTTTCATTTTATGCGAGTTATTCCTTCATCAACAAGTCTTTGTGTAGATCTTTATGCATGAGCCAGAGTGGGATCTATCTTCAGGCCTTTCAGTGGTCTGAATGATTGCATAAGTGCAGGGCCGTCAACAATCAAACAACCTTACATTCAGGAACACTTTCCATCCCACACTTGATTGTACGCTGTAATTTAAACCTCACTTTAACTACACGTTTTTCACACTGTACAGCCATTTTTACCAGGAACGCAGATATGTAATGTTAAGAAAAAAACCCATCACAAAGTTTAAACGTGTAGATGTCACCTGCAGGACCAGCGAAACACACAACATGCATCTTTCTTATGGCGCTTTCATCCATCCCAACTAAAATAATTGATGGGAAACGTCTGTCCAGACCGTTTTCCAGGACATTTACGAAATCTAAACTTTGTGATCGCAAATCTCTGCCTTGAATGGTGGAAGTCATTTTTCTGTTGTGAAGTCCGCAGATAAACCATGGTGCTTTTCTCATTTCATGCTAGTCCTAGAAATCCCGAAGGAACCCAAGTTTATGGGATAACGTTTCATGGGTCATAAATAATGTTGAGGAATGCTCAAAACGTGTGCAACAACAACATTGCTCTTCTTTTCTTTTTTTTTTTTTAGCCACTAAAAGTTTGCTTTTCTTTAGAAATGAAGTCCACCTCAGATGCGGTCTGTGCCAGTGCAGAATCCACTACTCTTCACTTGTGCATATGGCAGTTTTTTTGGTCCATTTTTTATTTATTTTTATTTTTCTATTTTTGTACACATCCACAGGAGAAAAGCAAAAAAGAAGTCTTCTGAATTATATAACATAGTCATCATTCAAAAAGATCTCTTCCTTATTATTTTTTTTTCCTTTATAAAAAGTCTCAAAGTGTCGCTGCGCAGCTGTTGGTTGGCAGGGAGGGACGTGAAAGAGAGAGATTTGTCCGTCTGCGAAGAAGGTAAGAGAGTTTTTCCTCCACTGCCCCCAGCCAGATTCACATTTGAGCAATGGCCGATTCCACTCGGTCGCCTTTCACCTTTGAAATCCAGATTTCTCCGGATGGACGTTCCACTTTAGATCTTGGCTGTGGCTTGGCGGGATCAAAGCAGAAAGATAATCCTTGCTCAAAATGGGGGAGAAAAAAAAAAATCCATCTCTTTGGATTGGCGTCCTATCGCTACGATATTCTCCAAAGGTTCTCGAGGAGATGCATTCAGGACACGTCCTGCACGGTTCAGTAAATCAAATCAGGTGCAATGGTAGCTTTTGTCAGTTTGTGACAATATGCGTAAGACGTACTTTAAGTAACATTGACTAAAACGTTAAATGGATCTCGGAGACGAAGGAACGCGATAATAGTAGTAACTAAATCGAGTCATTGATGTGTTGAGTATTACGCAAATACCTACTGAAGCACATTGTCTTGGAGTGACATAAGCTGTTGTACCACCTTCTCAGATCTGTAGACCTCTGACTTTACGTCCTTATGGTCAGAAGTGAATCGCATGTCGCCCGACCAAAATTAATCGATCGATTGTGGCCCTCTATCGGTCCCTCACGGGGGCCTCTCTCTGGTGGGATGAGCGAACGGCTTGAGTGGTATTCGGCTCCTTCCCATAATCCCTCTCTTTCTCTTCCTCTACCTTCTTCTCTGTCTCTTCCTCCACCTCGCCATTTTGCCACCTCCTCCTCTTCGTCCTCCTCAGATGTGCCTCTTCATGTGCAGTGCCAAGTGATCGGATCGAGAGAAACACCTAAAGGGAAAGAAAAAAATAACCTATTAGGAAACCTGTGAGACCTGAAATCTGATCTTCTATCAATATTCCATTTGGCCCGAAACACAATGTGGGTTTGATTGTATTGGCGCTGCCTCAATATTATCTGCTGGCACGTATAAAACAGACGGCTGGGAAGAGTAAGAACTCTTTTGTTGAACTCTCTTTTTTTTTTTTATTAACTTTTAAAAAAAATTTTAGCTTTAAACTTTTTAAATCATGTCTTGAATTGAAATATATATATATTATAATATTATATATTCAAAATATGGTTGTCACAATAATAAATTTATTAAAATAATTCCCCCGCCCCCAGTATTCTTGCGAATAATTGAGTGATTAATCGCGATTAATCGCATCCAAAATAAAAGTTTGTGTGTACATGTGCGTGTATACATGCAATTTATATTATACGTAAATATAATATATTTTTGTTAAATATAAACATGCATGCGTTTGTATTTGTGTGTACATAATAAATATATATTATGTAAAGAAACTTTTATTTTGGATGCAATTAATTGCAATTAAATTGTTTGACAGCACTAGAATAATTTGTGATTTATTTGTAGCATTGTATGCCTAATGCCAAACTTAATGTTTCAATATCAGTTCTGTCAATCGATAAAAAAACCCCTATTCACACATTTTTCTGTAATTAATCGTGATAAATCGCACCCAACATTAAAGTTTTTAATATAGTTTTATATTGTAATAACTTAATTATGTTGAAACAGCATAGAGACTGTATATTTTAAGTATTTTATCTAATTTTATCTTGGAAATGTCCAGAATCAAAGCAGTTATCAAACACTTCACAGTCTTCACTGTATAATTTAGATTAAAATATAGATTAGTCCTTATTAAAGATACAGAAGTTATTCAGTCAAGAGCAGTGAGTTTGTTTAATGACAAACTGTTTATTAGGCTGCCGTCACTTTAAGAGCTGCCGCACATGACATCCGATCTTCTCATAACTCTTTATGTTCATTTCAGACTTTATTTAACTCTTTCAAGACTGTGCTTACGAGGATACTAGACAAAACGGGCATTTTGGCATAATTTTGTGTGTTTTTGTTAGTTCAAACGCGAAAGAGAACTCAATGGTGTACTGGAGCGCCGTCTGACTCGAGTCTCTGTCACACAGACCGCACTGCTGTGTCGAATGCTTGAATGGTTTAAAACCATTTGCACGAATTGGAGTAAGATCATATTATGCAACGCTAGCTAAAGGATGATGGAAAAAAATATTTTTAACGTGTTAAACTGAAAAATTAATCGCATGTGTTAATTTGACAGCACTAATAAATAATAATACCCAGTACATTTTATAATTTTTTTTAGTAAATGGTGATTTCAGTGTTGTTAGGCAATTGCTAGGTCCAAAGGTAAATATAGATAAAACTTGTTGGCGCATCTTGACAATTTCCTAAGACATATGCTTTCATGCTAAGTCTCACCTGTCCTGGAACGGGCAAGGGGAGGAACACGAATTGGGAAATCAATGGGTCTGTTTTTGGCAGGGGCGGACAGATGGCAGATCAAGCCACTGCCAGGAGGCACCAAACCAGCTGGTGTACCACACCCCCACCCCACCGTCCTGACAGGGGGTCCGGACGCGGTCGGGACGGATTAGGAAGGGGCCTGAGGGCCACGGCTACAGGTCTAGCGTCTCGCTCTACTGTATTTACTGTTCAGACTCCTCCGCATGCTGCTCTCCACTGTTCCCATCTTTATAATGGTAATCCGGGGCTCCCTTGACAACAGCAGAATGGATTCCCCAAGGTATACGAGCAGCCAGGATGACAAGAGAGGGCGGAGCTGAGCTCAAAGTGAGATACGCAAGTCTAACAAGCATGAAGAACCTATTTATACATCAAAGCGAAGACGAGTTAAGATTCACTTCAGAGGTGGAAGCTCTTGGTCAATACCAGGAGGCAAATGTCTCGCAGGCACTGCGCCCAAATTGAAAATGTTCTGAAAGAAAGCACAGATCTTTGTGCTTGGCTTTGTACCCAAATGGAAATGCACATTTGATGTTTTGCGAAGTAAAAGTCCTTTCATGTAAAGTATGTTGGAGCGTTTATATTGTACCAGCATGCATTTGCATGGATTACAGCGTTTGTGGAGTATTCCGAATCTTTCAGTTTTGTAATGTCTAAGGCAGTACTGTTATTGCTAGAGCTGGAACACTACCCAAAAATCACAACTGGTTAAACTGTCAGAGAGAGACTCAATTCAGAAGTCTTCTTTCTTTCTCATGTGGCATTGGGAAGTACGACTCATTCAAGTGAATCGAGTTGTTCGAAGACCCAGCACTGAAATATAATATTAAAATATTGCTGTTCATGACTACATTTATGACTTAGGAATTTTTTTTTAATCTTATATACTTAACTTTTTAATATATATATATAATATTATATTAATATATAATATATACATTATAATAATATCACATCAACTCACATTTATTTTTTGCATTGTGGCATTATTTTCAGGACATTATTTATGTTCTTAGTTTTACTTTATACATTATTTATTTATTTTTTTGGTAATAATAGTAATTCCTATTATTGCAACATACAGTAATATTTTCTGAATTACAATAAAAAACTGGAAGAGATATATATATATAAAATTTTATTTTTTTTGCTGATCAATATTCAATAATCAATATTCACATTTAGTTATGTCTTTATGTATAATTATAAAATATATACATACATATATACACACACACACAATTAAAAATCATATCATATCAATATGTAAAATGGATTCATGTCATGCTGGGTATCAAATGAATCTATGACTCTTTGTTTGAACTAGTTTGTTTACTTGACCATTCAAACAAACCAGTTTAATAGAATGAATTGGACTTCCCAAATGCTATAAAGAAATAAAGAAAACATTTTAGCAGAGTGTGTTTAGCTTGTAGCTTGGCAGTTACAGTACAAGTTTTGAAGTATCTTGCCAACACTAATGTGAGTAAATGAAATTGGGGAAAAATGGGGGAGACGACTCTATTTGTCACTCACCATGTTCAATCTGAAAGCTTATTTATGAGATCTGGTGAATACAGAGAAACCATTGTCTGAATAGCAGATGTTTTTAATCATAAAGCTGCATCTACCAGCACAGGTGGCAGGTGGACCATCTTAGATAGATATTTGAAAATGAAAATATTTCAGACTATTCATCCAATTTTTAGACACAGGGCACCTGTGCTAGATTTTGCCATTAAAAATAATGTTTAAAAAAAATATAAAAAATGCTGACCGAGAACTCCCAAAATCCCTACAAGGTGCTAAAACTAAATGAGGCTTAGAAAGAATTAAATGAGGCTGATTTATTTTTACTATTAAAATAACAAAATGCAATAATTTGCATTTTGGGAAACTGCATATTTTAGGCACTGGTTAGTATTAAATTGTCTTACAGTGTGCATTTTAGACACAATCACTGATATCGCATGCATAATTATGTAACCCCTCTACCCGGGTCCAACTCGTCCCGCTCTGAGCGGGCCTCGAACCCGGGTCTTCCGGCATGGGAGTCGTCTGTCGCCAGAGCATCTCTTGAGGTCAGAGGAGTGAGGTTTACTCGCACAGCAACTACTAGCTGGCCTCCGTTACGCTCACCCCCCTAAACCTCACTCCCATCTGGGTCACGGCACCAATGTAACCCCTCTACCCGGGTCCTACTCAACCTGCTCTGAGCGGGCCTCGAACCCTGGTCTTCCGGCCTGGGAGTCGTCTGTCGCTAGAGCATCTCTCCGTTACAATTACACAAGAATGAAAATGGTGTAGGTGGTGTTAGGTGTTGGTGTGTTGAGTCTCACCTGTCGCAGTGATTGCACTTGAAAGGCTTGGCGCCGGTGTGTTTGCGGTAGTGCCTCGTCAACTCGTCGCTTCTCGCGAACCGCCATTCACAGCCTTCCCATGAGCACTTGTACGGCTTCTCCCCTGGTACGGACACACAGACAGACGCACACACACCTGATTAAAAATGCACTTTCTTCCTCAAGGGGCGTTGAAATCAACGACTCGGTCCAGCCAGCCGTCTAATTCATTTGTTTTAAGTTGATTAGCCTATCGGAAGAGTGTTGACACAATTGGAGTTTATGAAATACATGATCGTCATTAGGGCGCACAGCTGTCGGGCCAAATGAACTCGCACTCGATGAGTTTCCAATGGGATCTATGCTGCGTTTAACAGATGTGAGGGGACTGCGTTCCCATTTTTGATGTTGTATGTTTTTTCAGCCGCCTTGCAGGAGCGCTGCGGTTCGTATGGGGTGTCGTAGCTTGTTCATTAGCGCTGCTGAACGTAACGTATGAAATGGGGGGCAGGAAGAGTTTATTTGGATCTCTGGGAGAGGTGATAATTGGAGTAGTAATGATGGGTAATGGGGAGGAACCTCATATTTACTGTCAACCAGCTGGCCCTGTCTCCACTGTTTGCCATATCCACAAATCTTCTGAAACAAGACTGCGGATTCATATCAATAGCTTGACGATAAAATAAGTCAGGCTCCTAAATTTAACTAGTCATTAAATCAGCATTAACTCAAACATTAAATCTCAATTGATTCTACTTACTATCTTAGTAGAAAATTGAAATAAACCATAAAAAGCAAACAACTTTAAATAAAAATTGATGTATTTAAATATTTATCCATTTAAAGAAAATCATTCATTTATTTTAAAAGCATATTAAATTTTTTTTATTTGTTTTTAATTAATTAATTACATTTATAAAGCTGATTTGTATTTATTTTTAAAGAAGCCTATTCATTTACTTAAAGTTTTGTGTGTGCACGTTTTTTTTTAATTAATGACAAAATAGTATGTTTTAATTTAGTAATTTGCATGCATATATTTTACACACACACACACATACACACATACATATATATATATATATATATATATATATATATATATATATATATATATATATATATGGAAACTGTAAATTTTATTTATTTAAACTGATTTTAAAATCCTATTTAATTCAAATTTATTCAATTTTAAAACAAACAAATAAAATAATATAAATATATAAATAAATAAAATAAAATACATTTATAAATAAATGTATATAATTATAATATATTATAATAATTATAAATACATTTTAATTTATAAATAATATATAAATAAATAAAATATACAGTTTCCATATAAATTTAAATATGGAATTATATATGTTATTTACTTAAATTTTTTTTATTGATTTATTTATTTAAAGACAATTAAAGACCATCAATACCGGAGTTTTTCTCTCAAATTCTGGTATTGACTATCCAAGTTTCCCATGGATAAAAATATTTTTTGATGGATAAAATCAAGTTCCACTCAACATTACTTTCATTTAACAATCTGTTTTACTCCGATACCACCATGCAAGTAAAATGTGCGGCGAATGCCACTTCGACTTGTTTTTAGAGCATCAAGAATCTTCCATGATGGCAACACTTTCATTCTGAGCTGTAAAAACAACAACAAGTTATATTTAGATCAGAATTTGTGCGGCAAATTGCTTTCCCTTTCACACACATTCATGAGCTACAGCCACATTAAGCAGGACAGGTTTAGACCTGTGCTCGCTACGACCACAGCACCAGCCAATTAGAAGTCAGGGAGGCATGGATGCTCGAGTTTGTCGCCTAGCAACCGGTCAGGAGCGTAACGTAGGAGGCAGCAGTGGAGCCGGCTCGATCTGGCATCGTCTGTCCCTCTGTGCCACCAGCCAATTACGGCTCATACTGGCAGGGGAGGAAGCAGTTGCCTGGCAACCGGAATGTTACATGATACATGTATGTACAAGATGATATAGGTGCGTATGTGCGAGCGCGTGCGTGCGTGCGTGCATGCTCCAGGGAATGGGAGCGCACGGATGAGGCTAGCGGTGTAAGCTGAAACCAGCGCCGAGACCCGAGAATCGTTCCCAATTATAGAGTCCCGTTCAGAGACACACCAGTTGCCTGGCAACTCCCCACCCCCATCACACAACCTTTCCTCTCTCTCACACACACTTTTTCTCTCTCTGAGCACCCTTACAGGTGCCGGAGACTTGCTTAATTACATTTCCTAAGTTTAACTGGAGACAGAACGACTCATTATGATCTGTGGAGCTCACCGTGGCACCAAGTACAAAGCCATTTTCTGTCCTTCAGCGCTCTTCCAACTTTTTTCCAAATCAGACTTCGTTATAATGGAACGCAGAGCAAGAGACAAAGTGGAAACGAGTTCTGCCACGTTCCTCTCCGTCTTATCTCGTTCCCAAACACCATTCATAAAACGCTCCAGAGGGCAAAGTCATTTCTATTCACGCCACCTTCGTTTTCCTACAAATCTCAATCACAGAAATTGAAAGTAATAATGCCTCCGAAATAGGATTTCGCTAATTGCAAACGAGTTGACAAATTGTTTTGCCATCAGATTTTAACACCGCTCATATACTACTTTGTTTTGGGGTTTTTTGGACAAAAGTGCTTGGATCACAGCTAATGAATAATGCAATTTTAGTTAAAGAGGATGCATTGTTGTGTTAAGCAATCAACAGGACAGTTTAAACAATGATTTCTCTGCAAAAATTTCTTTTTGCAAAATGCAATACAGAAATTTCTTGGAAAGAATATGACTAATTAACAATGCAGTTTTAGTTGCAAAGTAGAATTAAATTTTGTATTATTGCGGCACAAAATAAAAAAAAAGTACTGTAAACATTGATATATTAGAGCTATCACGTGATTAAAATTAAAATCGGATTACATGATGTGGCAGTTAATTAATTGGAAATTGATCATATCAATCTTGGTTAAGAAATTACCCCCATTAGATAATTTAAAGTCATTATTGTGTTAAATGAGAAAAGCATCAAATAGACATTACAAAAAGTAGCTTTAGAACAAAATATTTTATTTCATTCAACATAGAAGTTTATTACACAAACTTTTAGGCTTCAACAGCCATGAGGGTGAGTATGAGTATTTTTATTAATATGGAAATGATGTTTTTTTTTATTTTAATGAAATGATTCTCTAAATAAGGAACTAAAACTGCCAGTAAGTGGCGGTAAATGTCTAAATGAATAAGTCATTGAGTCATTCATTTGTTCGATCCGTTCAAACAGCTGATTCATTCAGGAATTAAGTAAATGGCTCTCTTTATGAACGGATCATTGAATCATTTGCTCACCCGACTGATTCGAAACACCACTGTATGTTGCCCTTTTCGCCACTAGAGGTCTCTTATTTAAAATAAAGGCGTAGCTTGATGTTGCCTTGATTTCACGGAATCATGGGAATTGTTGTCTTAAAGTCTACAGCCGGTGGACAAGAATCGGCATGGGACTTGGGCAGAAATCATCTTCATGGATGCGATTATTAATGTTACTGTAGTATGAAGTGGAGCAGGACTGAGTGTTGGAGAGATTGCTAATGAGAGACGAGTGCGACACACGTTAGATACATTCGAGTGTTGAAAGTTGTTGTAATGCTACTCTGTTCGTTCACTCGGCGGCTACCATGAGACACTTGTTGCACACTGCAGTAAGCTAGATCGATATTAATCATGGTAAAACATGGTACTCCTGGTAAATCAAGAAAACGAGATTCAAACAATAAGACTTCCTCCATTGAGCTATATAACAATGATTAGTTTTCTGTCGATTAATGTATCTAAGCAGTTATTCCTTTGTCTAATAAAAGACATAATATATTAAAGCGTCTTTAGTGTTTATACAAAATAAAACCGCAAATCGAGGGTAACACGGGTATGATGGGTGACGCATGGACATGGTCCGTGTGCTGGTTAAAATTTCTCTGGATTCAATCATTCTTGGAAACATTTGGGATAATGCAAGTACACAAGTGACAAAACATTGTTTTAGTAGTTTTTGGATATTTTAATCCAAAAATCTTACATATTGTGCCTTTAATCAAAAGCAGACAATATTGAGTCTAAAATATAACACTCTGTTAAATTCTGTTGTATAAAATCAAGATAACAGTTGCACTCATGCGAATCGGGACAAACGATTACTCCGATTACTCGTGTGATATTGCTTAACTATATCATGATATACTGTAAATAGGAGACGACAACTTTATTTGTCCTGATATCTTGAATTTTAGGGTAATTCTAACTGCATTCTATAGGCAACATCACACAGTGAGTTGCTGCCCTGCCTCATGTTCCTCCAGTCAACTTTATGATATATATCAATCGGTCTATAAATCACACCATTAATTATTATATTATATCTTTTTCCATCAGCAGATTTTATAAAATTTCCCCCTCTGCCATATCTCTCAAATATTTTTTGCGTTCCATCATATTTGTAGTATTTGTGTGTATTGCTTTTGGTTATGAGACACAAGAGCAAGTGGTGTTTCTTGGTTATTCACATGAAACCTGTCGAGACACGTCAAGCTTGACTATGAACAAATTACATTTAAGGCTACAGTGGAGGGCAAGATATCCTACTTAAAGCTACTGTATGACTTCAGAGACTTGGAAAGTGCACAAGTCATATGGAATACTTTTATGGTGCTTTTTTGTGTCCTTTTTTAGTCCTTGACAAGGCGCCCTGGTATTCTTGTGCATTCTTTACTGTCGATCCTCATGTCTGTGTATGTCTAAAATACTTTCTAACACATCAGAAGGGAGCCATTAACATGTGGCATGTTCTGGTTTCAAGACTTAGGGATTTTGCCCTGGTGTGTTAACAGGCGTGCAGCAGACGTAAGGAAATATACAGGCGAGTACGTCTCATTCCAGCCGGTCCATCCATCATGAGGCAGTTATTCACTCCACGGACAGCTTTGGGACAGCAGTCTGAGTGCTTTTGGATTGAGATCGAAGAGACAGAGAATTATGGCCGTTTCCTGCACCATTCGAATCTGCTGAGGAAGTACTGTCGCAACCTTGAGAAAATGTTTGCAGCCGAGGGGGCTGGACAGGCACGCTGCCATGGCGACGACGAAGCGCCATTAATTACATCAGCTCGTCACTTATTGTGTAAAATAAGATTGATCGCGCAAAATATGAAAATTAATAATAAATGTGGGGGAACTGACTGAATATTTCTGAATTTATATAGCATGCCACTGCTGTAAGAGCAGGTTAAGTGTTTATTTAAAACTGCAAATAAATTTAACACTTAATTAAATTAACCGCATGAAATAATTGATGCCAGGGTGTTGCTATGTGGTCGTTATGCTATGATGTGTCTTGGATCTCTCACTTGTCTACCTCGTTAACATAACTATAACTGTAATAAAACATAATTCAAATTATTATTGTTATTGGTTGAAAATACTATAATGTATTGTTAGAGTGAATGATTCAACGACTCAATGATAAATAGCCACTTGTATTGTCCCTGAATGAATCAGTATTTCAGAACAAATCAATTCACACAATGATGATGCAATGACTTACTCATAAATACAATGTTTCTGAACAAATCGGTTGAATGAATGATTCAATGACTCACAAATAGTCATTTGTATTGTCCCTGAATGAATAAGTATTTCAGAACAAATTAAAATAATGATGATGCAATGGCTTACTCATAAATACAGTTTTTCTGAACAAATCGGTTGAATGAATGATTCAATGACTCATTCATATATATCAGCGGTCAGCAACCTTATTGCACGCCGAAGGGATAATCACAGAAGTGCGCACCTCTGGTCTGGTGAATGGATTGTTGGATATGAGGAATCTCACACTTTAATAGTATTTAAAGAACCTAACTTGATAAAAGAAGCTGTGACTATGGGAAATGATTACCTTGAAATGTAAGTCTATATGCAAGTTTTGAGGGACTTTATTTAAAGGGAATACATACACCTCTTTAGCTATTGTCAAATGACAGTCATTATCCCTCTGCATGCCAATGTTGGCACACGACTCTTGATATATACAGTAACTTGTATCATTCCTGAATGAAGTGTCTTTGAATGAGTCAGTTAAGTGAATGATTCATTGATTCATTCAAAGACAGCCAGTTGTCAACACCTACTGCATAAAAAGTCACTGAAAAACGGCAAAATATCAACAGAATAATCAATGCAAATAAATCCTGAATATACAAATTAGGCATGTGATGTATCAAGTTTTCATGTTGCGATAATAGCTCAAGCTTTTATCATGGTATACGGTATTATCACAGAATTGAAATAAGTTAAGGTTTAATAATTTCTTATAACAAGAACTACACATTTAAACAATAAAACAATTCACAAAAATGTATAAAGTAAAAATATATTTTAAACAAATTGAAGTACAAAAGAATTAAAAAGAAGAATAGATAACACTTTACAATAAGGTCTCATTAGTTAATGTTAGTTAATGCGTTAAACATTAACGTTATAGAAGTTATTATTCTTTGTTAATGTTAGTTAAAAAATACAACTGATCATTGTTAGTTCATGTTACCTCAGGACCGTTACATAATACAGTTACAACTACTGATTTTAATTATGTATTACTAAATGCTGAAATTAACATGAACTAATATTAATAAATGCTTTAGAAGTATTTCATTGTCAGTTTATGTTAACTAATGAATTAACTAATGTTAATGCCCCTTTCACAAGATGTAATATCAGTCTCTGGTGTCTCCAGAATGTGTCTGTGAAGTTTCAGCTCAAAATTCCCCACAAATCACTTATTATAGCTTGTCAAATTTGCCCCTATTTGGGTGTGAGGAGCAAAAACACGCCATTTTTGAGTGTGTCCCTTTAAATGCAAATGAGCTGCTGCTCCAGAAGAGGGCGGAGCTTTAACAGCTCAACAACAACAAAGCTGGAGAATCTCACACAGCCATGTCAAATGCAAATATACACGCTTACCTGTATGTGTCCTCTGATGTGCCTTCAGATGTGAACTCTTGGTGTAGACTTTCCGACAGCCGTTGAATTGGCAGCGATGGACCCTCTTCTTGTTCTCTGCCATCTCGCCAGCCCCCATGGTGAAGGTGCCACCCTGTTCCCCGTCGCTCTGTGCGCCGCTGCTGCCATGCTGGGGAGAGAGCGGCACCGGGTGAGCCGCCACGAGCTTGGCAGAACTCAAGCCCACCTTTCGGGCCACTAGCTTGAGCGTGAGAGTCCCGTCGGGCGAGGCACTAAGTGTGTGGGTGGGTTTGACTAAGTGACGGCCCAGTTCTGGAGATGAGGGAGGCGTAAGAGAGGTGACGGCGTTCAGCTGGGCTGCGTTGACCCCTAAGGTGATGTCTGGAGAGGTCACAGTAGAGGAAGCGGAGAAGATGGTTTCTTTGCGTGGGGTGAGGTGAGGAGGAGGAGGAGGAGGACTAGGGGGGTTGTTGAGGCTGGGAAGGAGGGGGTCCAACAGGTCTTCGTCGCCGTCTTCCTTCATGAAGGAGGGGGTAAGGAGGCCGTCCAGTTCTTCATCGAAAAGGTCAGACAGCCGTTTGGGTTCCGTCTGCAGATAGCGTTCCAACTCCAAGCATGTCTGCAGAAAAAGATTCAGGCATTTTAGTGACCTGAAAACTTCAAATGATTTTCCTTTCTTGTACACACAATCAAGAAAGTCTGGAAGCTGGTTTCCACCACTAAATAAAAATAAATAAGATAATTGCGGCTTTCTTTTTATATATATATATATGTAAACTCACTATTGCGTGTTATAAAGTCAGAATTGTGAGTTTATAACTGACTTATAACTCACAATTCTGACTTTATATCTCACAATTCTGACTTTATAACTCACAATTCTGACTTTATAACTCACAATTCTGACTTTATATAATGTAATTCTGAATTTATATCTCACAATTCAGACTTTATATCTCACAATTCAGACTTTATATCTCACAATTCTGACTTTATAACTCACAATTCTGACTTTATATCTCACAATTCTGACTTTATATCTCACAATTCTGACTTTATAACTCACAATTCTGACTTTATAACTCACAATTCTGACTTTATATCTCACAATTCTGACTTTATATCTCGCAATTGACTTTATATGTCACAATTCAGACTTTATATCTCACAATTCTGACTTTATAACTCACAATTCTGACTTTATATCTCACAATTCTGACTTTATAACTCACAATTCTGACTTTATATCTCACAATTCTGACTTTATAACTCACAATTCTGACTTTATAACTCACAATTCTGACTTTATAACTCACAATTCTGACTTTATATCTCACAATTCTGACTTTATAACTCACAATTCTGACTTTATATCACAATTCTGACTTTATATAATGTAATTCTGACTTTATCTCACAATTCTGACTTTATATCTGACAATTCTGACTTTATATAATGTAATTCAGACTTTATATCTCACAATTCTGACTTTATATAATGTAATTCTGACTTTATATCTCACAATTCTGACTTTATATCTCACAATTCTGACTTTATATCTCACAATTCTGACTTTATATCTCACAATTCTGACTTTATATCTCACAATTCTGACTTTATAACTCACAATTCTGACTTTATATCTCGCAATTCTGACTTTATATCTCGCAGTTCTGACTTTACATCTCGCAGTTCTGACTTTACAACTCGCAATTCTGACTTTATATCTCGCAATTCTGACTTTATATCTCGCAATTCTGACTTTATATCTCGCAATTCTGACTTTATATCTCGCAATTCTGACTTTATATCTCACAATTCTGACTTTATAACTCACAATTCTGACTTTATATCTCGCAATTCTGACTTTATATCTCACAATTCTGACTTTATATCTCGCAATTGTGACTTTATATAATGTAATTCTGACTTTATATCTCACAATTCTGACTTTATATAATGTAATTCTGACTTTATATCTCACAATTCTGACTTTATATCTCACAATTCTGACTTTATATAATGTAATTCTGACTTTATATCTCACAATTCTGACTTTATATAATGTAATTCTGACTTTATATCTCACAATTCTGACTTAATAATTTACAATTCTGACTTTATATCTCGCAATTCTGACTTTATATCTCGCAATTCTGACTTTATATCTGACAATTCTGACTTTATATAATGTAATTCAGACTTTATATCTCACAATTCTGACTTTATATAATGTAATTCTGACTTTATATCTCACAATTCTGACTTTATATCTCACAATTCTGACTTTATATCTCACAATTCTGACTTTATATCTCACAATTCTGACTTTATAACTCACAATTCTGACTTTATATCTCACAATTGACTTTATATCTCACAATTCTGACTTAATAATTTACAATTCTGACTTTATATAATGTAATTCTGAATTTATATCTCACAATTCTGACTTTATATCTCACAATTCTGACTTTATATCTCACAATTCTGACTTTATATCTCGCAATTCTGACTTTATAACTCACAATTCTGACTTTATATCTCGCAATTCTGACTTTATAACTCACAATTCTGACTTTATAACTCACAATTCTGACTTTATATCTCGCAATTCTGACTTTATATCTCACAATTCTGACTTTATATCTCGCAATTCTGACTTTATATCTCACAATTCTGACTTTATATCTCGCAATTCTGACTTTATAACTCGCAATTCTGACTTTATATCTCACAATTCTGACTTTATAACTCACAATTCTGACTTTATAACTCACAATTCTGACTTTATATCTCGCAATTCTGACTTTATATCTCACAATTCTGACTTTATATCTCGCAATTCTGACTTTATATCTCACAATTCTGACTTTATATCTCGCAATTCTGACTTTATAACTCGCAATTCTGACTTTATATCTCACAATTCTGACTTTATATCTCGCAATTCTGACTTTATAACTCACAATTCTGACTTTATATCTCGCAATTCTGACTTTATATCTCACAATTCTGACTTTATAACTCGCAATTCTGACTTTATAACTCGCAATTCTGACTTTATATCTGACAATTCTGACTTTATATCTCGCAATTCTGACTTTATAACTCGCAATTCTGACTTTATATCTGACAATTCTGACTTTATATCTCACAATTCTTTTATATCTCGCAATTCTGACTTTATAACTCGCAATTCTGACTTTATAACTCACAATTCTGACTTTATATCTTAAAAAAGTCCGAATTATGAGATTAAAAAGTTGCAATTACCCTTTTCATTTTTTATTTCATGGCAGAAGCAAGCTTCCATAACAAACACACCGGGATCTTAAGATCTCACACAAAAAACAACAACAAAAAAAACAAGCAATATGTTTATGTAAAGCTTATTTTTGTTGTAAACAATGTGTAAACCATTCTTGGAGATTTTTTCTGTACCTTAATACAAAATGGCACAATTTATTCGTGAAACCATTCTAACATCATTTCATTATAAACTGACACATAAATTGGAGAATTTATTCATAAAAACTTGTGGCATTCTAGGGGCAATCGTTAAGTAAAAAAAAAAAAATTCTTAGGCATCAGGTTTTTGAAAACTTACGTAAAATGTATTATTAAATCATAAAACTTCTATATAAAGAGTTTGTAAAACCATTATTACTGTACTATTTTTTTGTAAACCAACACAGTTTAGTCATTAAAGCCTTTGTGTAAAGCATTTGTAAACAATCATGACAAACGTTTGTAAAAACCATACTGGTCATTTTTGTTTTTGTAAATTGACAATTTATTTCCAAAACCTTTATGTAAATCGTTCATAACGCCAATCTTACATTAATCCATAATAAAACTGCTCTTGCGTAAACTGTCGCAAAATTGCGCCCACTTCTCCGTAAAATCATTTTACACTGTTCAACGTTTCATAATCTGACAGTCATTTTTACATAAATCATTTGTAAAAACATTACAATACATAAGAATGTAAGCACATTAAGACCTCTTCATAATAGCCATAACATTGACATGCTTTAGGACAGTAGTAATATGGCCGAAATAATGAGAGCATTATATCTTGATCTACTGAGATACATCAATTCTTCTTTGTTTTTTATGCTCTTCATCAACTTAAGCAAGTAAATGAAAGATAAAATCATCCAGACTAATCTACCTCATTAGCGCTGCATGTAAAGTAATGTGATTTTTTTTTCCAGACTCAGAATGACCCCTTTCTGGACCGTTAACTGGGCACTGAGACTGCTACTGCATATCATTTGCTTCAGCAGGTCTTCAGGAATAGATGGTTACACTGTGATTGATTACACAGGCTAGACTGGAGCTCTCTGGAGCTGAAGAAACAGACCTGGCCTGAATTGCTTGTTAGAGCGCTTTATGTGGAGCAAAACTGGCTCTTCAAACAGAAGGAGAGAGAGAGAGAGAGAGAGAGAGAGAGAGAGAGACAGAGAGAGAGAGAGAGAGAGAGAGAGAGAGAGAGAGAGAGAGAGAGAGAGAGAGAGAGAGAGAGAGAGAGAGAGAGAGAGAGAGAGAGAGAGAGAGAGAGAGAGAGAGAGAGAGAGAGACAGAGAGAGACAGAGAGAGACAGAGAGAGACAGAGAGAGACAGAGAGAGACAGAGAGAGACAGAGAGAGAGAGACAGAGACAGACAGAGACAGACAGAGAGAGACAGAGAGAGACAGAGAGAGACAGAGAGAGACAGAGAGAGACAGAGAGAGACAGAGAGAGAGAGACAGAGACAGACAGAGACAGACAGAGACAGACAGAGAGAGAGTTGAATTCTTCCATTTTGGATGGGTTTTATACTTCAGACTAAAGAATTGTGTATACGATTCAATACGATTCAGTGGCAACTTATAAGCCACTGCTGCTTCCATTAAGTTGCTTCAAAGGACCATATAATGGACAAAAAAAAAATGACATGGCAATATCATGTATCATGTGCAATATATATTTAGCAACACATTTGTTCACAACTGAGTGTTTTGGCTCATTGCAGACGACGCTTCCACAGGCACTTTTGATTTACATATCATCTAAATAAATACATTTTTGTGAATATTAGAAATAATAAAGTAGGAGGCTGGGAAATGGTGACACAATACTAAGTTATAATAATAATAATACTTTGTAAATAAATAAATGAATAATTTATTTGAGAAAATTCCAGAAGTTGGTAAATGGCCATGCAATATTTAAAAAAAAAAAAAAACCCTACTAATAATTCAATTCCAACCAACAATAAAATAAATAAATAAATTAAAATAATAAAAATAAATCGTGAATATTATAAATAAAGTTGGAATCTGGGAAATGGTCACGCATAACAAATTTAATTCAAAACTTATACATTTTTGTGAATATTAGAAATAATGGTGGAGGCTCGGAAAAAACTCCGATAATACTGGATGAAATAATAAATAAATGAATAGTTATAATTTTAGAAATAAATTTGAAAGCTGGAAAATGTTCATGTATAACTAATAAAAAAATAAAAATAATAATAAATATAATAAATAAAATAAATATTTTTTTTGAAAATGCTACAAAGAGTATAATATTTCTCCTTTAAATTTTTGTTTTATTTTGTACAGACTAGGAGCAATAATGTCAAGCTTTTCTTATAACATGACCCAAACCTTTAACAAAATGATAAAGAACAGTAACCTATCATCTCAGACAAACCGGCCTCCAGCTATAAATGTCTCGCTTGAATCTCCGGCTCCAAACACGACGGTGGTTCGGCGCAGCTTCTGTTGCTAGGCGATGTTTGCTTGTCATTTTATGAAAGGAGCGTCTGCATTTTTTTCTTCTCAGCGTTAAAAGCATTTTAATGTCTGCACTGAACTCGAAGGTTTCAGAAGTCAGGTAAACAGAGCATAGCTGAACTGACATTACCTGAAACGTCATCTAAACACGACGGAGAATGCTATAGTTAGAAGACACAGATCTTCACACACCCATCTCCGAGCAATCAGGAGCCATTTCGCTCCGCTCTTTCAAAACAAACATTTGCATTGCTAAAAATCTGTTGTTTTCCCTTTCAGTTTCTCGCTGTGCCCTGAACTGATGGGTAATTAGTCACTTAAATGAAGCAGTAAAGATTCAGAGCATCTCTGTGCATGTTTCCCAGTTCAACCAATGACATTTAAAAGCCTCAACTCAGCGCGCCGGCAGCGGTGCGCGCTGTACGGGCCCGTCGGACGCACGCCGACACGGGAGGGATTGATTTTGTAATGTGCCACAGGGCTGCGGTGGTCTGGCGTGTCATGCCTGCATGCTGTTGAACGTCACACGTATGACAGGAACACGGGCCGGCTGGGTTCGAGGGAGTTCGCGTGAGAAAGGGCAGACGTGTGCACGTGTGCGTCGGGGGAAAAGAGCCAGAAACATTTTGAAGGTGAGGCGAGCACGTTTTTCTTATCGCGCTTTTTTTTTTTCCTCCGTCTCGCCACTCTTCTCCTCGCCCCTCCTCCCGCAGGCCCTGAGGAAGTGACATTCAGGGGATATTGTTACTTAAAATGGCAGCAAATTCAATGCGTCCAGTGCCGCCTGGGTCGCTGATTTAGTGGTGCGGCAGACTGGATGCCAAGCGACGCCATAAAGGCTGCCCGGCGGATTCGAGAATCTCCGACAATTTGGATGTTTAATCAAAACCGATCGCAACTCGACGCCCCGGTTTTGCCATAAAATAGGCAATATAAAAGCTCGGTTGGATAACAGATGGCTTGAATTTCGTCTTGTGGATCACACATGATCTGTGAGAGACTGTGACATCAAATAAACCTCAAGTCTCGTGTCAAGGTCAGTCGACGACTCACTGGTGCTTCGTTACAATAATAATAATAATAATAATAATAATAATAATATGCAATGGAGTAATGCAATAATAATAACAATAATAGTATATGAATAATGTACTACTACTAAATCAATAATAAAAATAATAATATTAATAATAACAATAATAATAATAATAAATGAAAAATGTACAACTACTAAATCAAAAATAATAATAATAATAATTATTATTATTATTATTATTATTATTAGTAATTATTATTAAATCAAATTAGTCAATAGTCATAATAAATAACATTATCAATAATAAAATGTCAATAATGATAAGATGAATTATACATATTAATATTATGATTATTAATAATATTATTTTTGTCATTATTTTTAATTTAATAGTTGTGTACTATTCATATAATAAAAATAATTACAAATATTAATAGGAATAGTATTGATAGTAGTATATTTAATTATTATTATTATATATATTTAATTCATTTATTATTATTATTAGTAGTAGTAGTAGTAGTAGTAGTAGTAGTAGTAGTAGTAGTAGTAAATCACAAATTATTCAATTAATTATTTTTTTAATTAATTTTCATTAATAAAATATCAACAACACCACTAATACATTTTAATATGATGATGATGATTAATTATTATTATTTGTAGTAGTATATAATTCATATAATAATACTAATAATAAATTTGTTATTATTATTATTATTACTACTACTACTACTATATGAATAATATTGTACTACAACTACTTTATTAATAATAATAACAATTATAAATATTAATATTATGAATAGTATTCATTATATTTTAGTGGTAAAATATTCATATAATAATAATAATAATATAATAATAATAATATAAATAATAATGAAATAATTACAGATTTTGTTTTGAATACTGGAAAAATAAAATGCTATTAAAGTATACAACATTTCTGCTTTAAAAAACATTTGTGAAACAGATTTAGGTCTGAGACATGCATCAATGTCTATTTACCATGGCAAAAATAACAATAATAATAATAATAATTTTTGCTTTCATATTCCACAACTAAAGATGGGCATCTGTACCAGAGCAACTGATCATTAATACATTTTGAAAGGTCACAGACTTTTCAATTTTGACTTGGTGTCTCTGTTAGAATTGGTCCACACATTCTTCGCTTTCAAAAAAAACAAAAAAAAAAAACACTAGACAGTTATAAACATGTCTTAGACGCCTGAGCTCTATTTCCACTTGACATGCTGTCTTAAAAATGCAACATTCAAGGCACGAAATGCTTATAAAAATGGCAAGACGTGATGCAATGGTAAAACATGTAGTTCTGATGCATATGTACATTGACAGGCAATTTAAAAATAGCGCAGACAGAACTCTATCGTTCTACCCGCAGTATTTAAGCAGTCAAAATGAACATCCCCAGTGACAACCACTACTAATGACAAAAACACCATCGAGTCCTCCTAACTAGCCATGATGAAACCTAAGAATATCTTTTGATTCGGCTGAAGCTAGTTAGGATATACGGTAAACAAATAGTACACAAACAAATCCCATTTTCAGCTCTTATAAAGTGTGCACGTATGTAACAGTATCTAATGTCACTGAAACCGAGCGAGTGAAGACCTCCTGCCGGCATCTCGCACCGCGTCGTGGAAGGAGCGACTGTCAAACATCGAGAGCTTGGAACTGATAAAGTGAGTCATCTGTGACGTGCCCCGCAGCGAGCGCAGCTGAGAGTATGAGAGCGAGAAACACAAGGCCCTTCGCTGTCAGTCACGTAGGTGCCTTTTTCGGGAAGCCTGTCCATCTGAGCCGATTTGTGACCTGTTCCTCGCCGCGGGTTCGACGGCGATCTATCATCTGTAAAGTGACGAACCTGGCTCGCGATCGGGCGTTATGGCGGCGATGTTGACACGTCTGTCTCTCATAGTCGAACCCGCTGTGCAATTATCTTTTCTGCATCTGTGCACCTGTGACAACATGTCACTTCCTCTTGCGTCTCAGCACGCCCTCTAGCCATCGAAAGCATCACGACGCCGCCGTATATCTGGCATGAACGGAGCAACGGGTGAGCGCCATAAGACCGGCTATCGCTTGCACTATATTATGTTTAATATAGGATGATCTGATTTGAGAAAGGAGTCATGCAATCTTCCTCTCGCACCATGACGCTCAGCGGGGATACCGTCACGCGGCGCGCCAATTAACATCGAAGCGCTGCCTCCCTCAAGCAGACAAAGCTAATAAAACAAGCTGGTTATAAAAATGAATGAGGAGCCCGTGGAAGAGAAGCACAGCCGATATCCAGACCAAATGCAAACAGCTGTTAAGCAAGTTGACAGAGAAATGCTCTATTAATTTTTGGGGGATGATTTAGCATCAGCTGTCCCCAGCTAAAGGCCGTTGGCGGCGGAGAGGCAACCAGCTCTCTGAAAACACGGAAACTGTAGGGTTATTTGTCAGGTCAGGTTGTTGAACGCTGTCCTATTACATTTGTCAAAAGGTCTGAAAGGGGAAAACGTGCTTGCAGAAATAATTCTTTCTCTGCAGCTGGTACCTGCATTTCCAATTTCAAGAGAGGACGAATCGTCGGCTGCTCGGGATATGTGATGTTTCCATATCTGCCTTCGTTCAAGAGCATGTGCACTTAAAGAGTGACGATTTAGAATGAGGCATTTTCACTTGAACTGTTTGGCAGTCTGATGGAAAAAAGCGCAGGATAGAGAAGGTGCTAGTTGGTTTAGCTTAAAAAAGTACGTTACCTGGTTGCCTTGAAATTAAAAATTTGAGTTAATACAATGAAGGTGATTGGTTTCATGAACACAAAACTCAAAATATTATGTTATCTGAACCACATTAATTATCGAAGCTGATTTGACAGAAGAAAAAAATGTTGTGATAAATCATGAAAATAATTTTTTACAGTGTGGGACACAGTATTGAATGCAAAGTGCCTATTTAAGAGCTTATTTCAAAACCAGTAGGTGGCGACACATGACTGTTTGCGCAAATCGTGACGGTGACTTTTATTTTATCAGGCTGCGTTCATTTGGTCAAAAATACAGTATAAACTGTAGAACTGAAAATATTTATTATTAGATAAATCGCAATTGACTGTTCGCAAAGACCGCCCCCTTTAGTTACTGTTGCTATGGCTGTCAAGCCATGCCGCTCTTAAACCATACATCATATTTCAAATATTGTAATTTTTTAAAGAAGTTTAATCAATTAATAGCATCTAGTGTGTGTTTAATGTGTGGTGACAGATCGCTGTAGCTCCTCGTGAAGCGATCATCTCTTCATACTAGTTCATTTATAGCATCAAATAAACATGAATGAACATCAGAAGGAATGTTGTTTCAAGACGTGATTCAAGTTCACCAACGTTAATCTACTAACTCCCCTGACCGCTTTGTCAGACAAAATGGCAGATTTGGGGTTATGATTGGTCAGATCGCCTGTCAATCAAACTCCCAGCAAAGGGTGAATTAAGGTGGAATAGACTGTAATACAGATAGTTGAGTTTGCCAGGTGCATACAACATTTATGACAGGTTTTCAAGAAAGGGTTAGTCAGCTTGACAATCCCATTAGATAAAACAAATGTTGACAAAGCTTTCCTTTGGGGACATAATTTGGTAATAAACTGCAATAGGTCGCAGAATATCGCAGTATGTTTAAAATTACAATAATATTGTATAGTGACATAAGTAACATGATAATATTGTATCGTTGGGCCTCTGGGATTCCCACCCCTACAGTGTTTGAAAACATCCTTCTGCGAGATGAAGTGGCTTCATACACAGAATAAGGGATAAGGGACGCAACATACAGTGCTAAAGGCTGTGTTGATTAGCATTGAAGTATATACTTTATTACTATGAAAATATCCAAGAAGGCTCGAAGAACTCCGATAAACCATATATTGTCGTAGTCGTGTGTTTATTAGTCATGTTTAATCAATCAAAGCGGTTCGATCTTCTGTTTATTCAGCGACAGCGATAGTGTGATGCCCATAGGAATCTCCTGGAATGACGTACGCTATTTCTGCGGGACATATTTGGAGTTTTATTTGGAGAATGTATCATGGCTCTGATGTATCATGGTTTCCACCAAAATGTTACTAGAGTTTAGAATGGATTAGAACGATTTCTGAAGGAGTAATGATGCTGAAAGTTCAGCTTTGATCTCTGGATAAATATATATTTTAAAACATATTACAATAGAACAATTTTAAATTGTAATATTTCACAATATTACTGTTTTGACGATCAAATAAATGCAGCCTTGGTAAACAGAAGAGACTTTTTATTATTATTATTATTTATTAAAATACACGTTTTATTAATCCAAAGGGGAATTTCTATTTTATTTGTTTAGTTTATTTTCTTATTCAAGGAACATCATTCCTCACAGTAAATGCTAAATGAGTAATGCAAATAGTATTTGTTGCTATTCTGACCATACCAAATGTTTGATGTACTGCTGGCAAAACACATGCAAGCTGATTAGCCATCTGACATAACAAAGAAACCCTTCCAAAAAGCTTTTTAAAAGACCAGGCACCGTTAGATATACACACCGACTGCAGCTATCTACTTACTCCAATGACACCCTCCTGACGGATGGGCTTAGAAGTGAAACTCATCCAGCCTGTTCTCTGATCAGTCATTGATCTGTAATGTAAGACTTGGGCTAAGGGGAGAGGAGACCACAAATGACCACCTGCCAGTGCTTTGATTCAGGAAGGGACTGGCCAGCTGGCGGCACCCTGAGACACAATCCCCCTTCAGGCCGCGGTCGATCGATAGGACGGGGGGAATGATGGGGCCGTGTGTGATCTCATCAACAGTGGCCTTCAAAACTCGCCCTGCCTCCCATTTACAGCCTCGCCAGGCAGCGCCTAAAAATAACCCACATCTCGTCTGCAGGACGCGTGCAGACACACACGATCACACGATCTCGGGCAAACACAACTGAAGGGATGCAAGAGCCAGACGACTAGACTCAAACTACTAAAATCGTTTGCATGTTACTAAACATGAACGGATTAAACCCCCGTTCGCTGCAAGAACAATTACTATAAAGATTTGCGTCCACACCAACGAACGATAACGGTCAGTTTACTCTAAGCTCACGCGCTGCGCTTTCAAAATGTGTACAACGAGGTTTTCGCGGTTCTTGTTGCATTTACACGGCTTTAACCAGCCGATGTTCTCAACATGCTATGTCTCGAGTGAATAGCTAGTGTAATCGATCTAATCTGAGAGTGAATTTAGCTGACAAAGTCAATATATACATCTCTGCAACTTCAAAAGACAATGTTGTCGAAACTAGCACTGGATATCTGGGGTCATTTATTTGTTTGCTAGCCTGATATCGTTAATACTCACCATTTTTTCCGAGGGTATGACCAATTGTTTATTTTCCATATATCCATCCATGTCTCCTTGAAAATGGGGTTTGACTTGTCAAACAGCGGTGGCCTTTTCTGGACCTAGGCAATGAACTTCTCCGCAATGTCGTCTGCTATTTTAAAAGCACGAGCCCTTAATTTAGAATGGATTCTGATTGGCTGTCCATGTTTTATCGGCTTAAGTGATCCCATTAATTTTTATTTCTTTATGTCGTTACAGCTGGTATCTACTCTGTGGAAAATGAAGATTGGAAGAGTTTCAGAAATTTCACTATCGAAGAATCTATTTTTTTGACTCTACATTGCTCTTAGTATATACATTTTTTTCCGTTGTAGTCATTTAAAAAAGCGTCTAATATAATAAACGATTAAATTCAACCCTGCAAATTGGCCAGTAGGAGGTGCTATCAAGCAAAATAATTTGATTTAAATGGAAAAGATATTTGAAAATAACTAACCCCCCTAATAAAAGTATGCTACTGCCACAAATACATGCAGTACATCGAGACTAGGCACTTTTAATGTGTTAACCAAGGGTCTGCATTTGTGTACTTAAGTACATTTCTGGTCTTGCTTGACATTGTGAACCTCAAATTAACAAGAAAAAAACATTAAATTATTACCCAGAGTAGTTTCTAAGCATCCCTGCAGACATTTTCAAAGAAATGACATTGATCTAAGTATACAAACTCTCACATTATCTGAATGCAGCCGTTAGCTGAATGTAGGCTAATGCCTCCTGACACCTTTAAGTAACCATAAAGGCAAAGCTGGCACTCGTGAAATGGATCCTGAAGAGCCCTGTTGACATAAACATTAACAGGAGCGTGTGCAGTGAGGGACAAAACAATGGCCTCCACTAAAGATGTAAATGTTTGTCATCTCCTTGTTGATATATGGGCCTGTCCTTTCCCAAACACGGTAAACAGCACCATCACATATAACGGGAGCAGGAGGATAATGACTTAATTATGCAAGTGCTTATCAAGGTACCTTTGCAAACAGAATCTTTTCAGTTCCAGGTTTTAGCAGAGATGCTTGCCGTAGCTCTTTTAAAGGTGCGAAAGGTATAGAGTAGCATGCGTTTTGGGCCTGATAAACCAGGCGCCGGCAATATAGCAGATATGACATAACGCCAATTAAGAAATCACACTCTCGCACAAAGGCGCTGGCACATTTTTACAAGCCGGAGGCAAATGAAGCGCTCCAAGTGTTCCTGTCCCTCCTGAGCTGTAGCGCTAATCTTATGCTCGCACTTAAGGGGGAAAGGCAATGTAATTAGCAATAAACCAGCCCTTCTGATGTGTGTGGATCAATCAGCACAAGACCATTTAAAGCTAGTTTTACTGTGGGAGGAAGGAGGTGCATGCGAAAAATGTGCATTCACCGTTATTTCTAGTCTATGGTGTGACTACTGCAAGCAACAGCATTTTGCATTTCATACAGCATATAAACTAAATATAAATGTATAACTAAATATACTAAAACCAGTAAAATGTAGAAATCAAACACACACACACACATATATATATATATATATATATATATGTGTGTGTGTGTATATATATAAAATATACATATAAAAAAAATATATATATATATGCGTGTGTATATGTATGTATATATATATTATAAAATATACATATATAAAAAATATAAATATATATATATATATATATATATATATATAAATATAATGTGTGTATATGTATGTATATATATATTATATAAAATATACATATAAAAAAATATATATATGTGTGTGTGTGTGTATATATATATATATATATATATATATATATATTATAAAATATACATAAAAAATATAAAAAAAATATATATAGCCTATATAATGTGTGTACATGTACACACACACACATACAGTTGTGGTTCTATTGGTTAGAGTCAGACTCGTAACCCGAAGGCTGAGGGTTCGATTCTCAATACCGGCAGGAAATGACTGAGGTGCTCTAGAGCACAGCATCTAATCCCCACAATCACTCCCCGGGCGCCACAGCAAAATGGGGGGGTAACTGGGGGGGTAAATGGGGGGGTAACTACTCTTTACTCCTAATGTGTGTGCACTAACTTGGATGGGTTAAATGCAAGGTGCAAATTCTGAGTATGGGTTATCATACTTGGCCTTCACGTCACTTTCACGTTCATTACACTCGTAGTGCTGTACGTTTCTGATTCACTACTAAGAACCGGTTCATAAGAATCATTTGTTCATGAATCAGACTACATTGGTCACACTGTATGTTTCTGATTCACTAAAAAGAACCGTTTCATAAGAATCACTTGTTCATGAATCAGACTACATTGGTCAGGCTGTATGTTTCTGATTCACTACTAAGAACCAGCTCCCATGTGACTTTGTGATTTGGGACTGCTCTGGTTGCGCTGCATGTTTTTGATTCACTAAAAAAAGAATCGGCTCATAAGAGTCACTTGTTTGTGAAGTCTCCGTTCAGTCATGGTCTAGTTTGTGCATTGAGCCGTTGATAACTCCGACTGCAAGTTCAGCTGATTTCTATGGCACCGAGGCAGTGCTAGCGACTTTCCATTGTTTCAGGCAGTTCAGCACAATACAGTAATAGTGCCAATATAGTGGCTTGTTAAAACCCCCAGGTTAGAGGTCACCGCATGGGTACAGAGCCCCAGTCAGACGCTTCATCAGCAAAACTATGTCAGGCGTGCAATAGCGCTTTGTGCGCTCCGCAACCTAGCACCTCGCCAGTGTTCTCCCCGTGTTCGCTCTATGCGTCAAGGCCTTTGTTACTCTAATTGTCAGAGGGAGTTCATTTGAATATGAATTAGTGTTGACATTTTCCCTTGCAACGATTTGAGTGGAAGCTAAAAGGGAGTAGGCGCCTTGATATCAGCACGTCGTATTAATCCACGGAAATTGTGCGAGGGCTAAATCAGGATTTACAAAAGCAGAAACATTAGCGGTGGTGCCTCAAAGTCAATCCAATATATTTTTCATTGATTTGAATGCTTGAACCATGCAGCGATGCTTCTTGAAGGAAAATAAAGGACGGGGTGCCAGAGATAATCCGAGCGACAATGCCAGAGCGCGGTACGGGATCCACTATCTAGCTTTAACAGGATTTGGTTGTTTATGCGTTTACGGGTTGCTTACGGGCCGCAGTCTGGCAACGCTAGGTAATCTTATCAAGATCCACCAATTTTCATTAAAGCACTCATAGAGCATTAAGTCCCAGCGTGAATCCATTGATAGCGGGGGAGTGAAGGGGGTGTTGCTCATTTTAACTGAGGGTTAACAGCTTGTTACCATACAAGGGGCGGGTGTCTGCCCCGAGGATGGGACGACCTGTTGTGGCACGAGGCAGCGGGCCTAATCCTCATAATGAGAGCCACAAAGACAAAAGCATTAAAGCGTGGAGGAAAATATGGATAATGGGTATACAAAAAAAGCTAGGTTAACACACACTACGTCATTGCTTAATGAGCTAAAGGGAATTATTTCTCAGAAAAACCTGATGTGTAGATCTATGACCACAAATCTCAACGCATTTCCACCAAATTTCGCCAACGACACGTGGTGCATTTTGCAATTTTTAAAGAATAATTCCAATTTCTCTTAGCGATTCCAGTTCCTTACAGGGTCTATTATGAACGATGCTGTTAGTACTTCTACGGAATAATTATTTGGAAAAAGAAATGCAATTTCACTGCCAAATGAAGTAATTTCAATAATGATAAATAAATACACAAAAAACAATTCTCAAAAAACATGTGCACAGACTTTTTAATATCTATGGAGAGGCGGCCTAACAAAAATTATTTTTATTAAGGATTACTGAAAAAATAATAATAAATAAATAAATAAATAAATAATTAAAAAAAGATATTTCGGGGTTGTTAATAAAACAGATTATTGAAGTATATTTTACAAGAAAACGCTATTGAAGTCTTGATACTTTTAAAATTTTTGTAGCGAAAATAATTTCAAAGTAAATCCACACCAGTATTTGAATTGAATAATATTGTCTCATTTGACAAAAAGTTGCATTTTATTGTATGACCATATTGGTCAACCACTAATCATTTTGTGATCGTATCACTTCTAACAAGAAAAAATGCCCATAACAATAAATACACCAGAGACACAGGCTACATATCTTACCTGCGCAAGTCAGTACGCTTCTCAAACCCATCCAGATTAACTGTGTAGTCCAAATTTTGAGTGAGAAATTGACAACCGCATACATCAGCATGAACCATGGTATCATCATGAAGATTCTCCCTGGTGTCCTACTCTCTCCTCCTTTTGATTTGCATTACAAAGGGCAGGATCAAAGGGTTCAGGTTGGGTAAGCTGGCAGTGAACATCCCTCTACAGCCAGCCATTGTGTTGTTATGCAGCGCACATTCGACACAGTGCAACAGGCCTGGTGTGGGGAGATTCCCAGAGCGGCTCTGATGAATCTGATGCAGCTTTTCGGTTTGGCCAGTTTCTGACCAAAAGACGAGGGATTTTTGGGGTGTAATGTGGTGATTGCACAAAATTCTTTGGCTGTGTGCTTGCACGCAAGTTATAAATAATTAATAGGGGATTTCCAGTGGTGGAAAGAGAACTAAGTAATTGGAAATAATTTCCTTTGAGTACAAGTAGAAGAACTGAAAGATAACATGGCTCAAGTGAGAATAAATATGTAGTAATTTTTCTATTTTTACACAAAACGAGGCGATGTTAGCAATATGGAGCGTTACACACGCACATTTTTCCGTTTCATTTATACTGGAAGTCAGAGGACGCAAAAAGTGATTCATAGAAGTATTAAACTCATGACGTCCCAGGAAATCCCTTAAATGGACGTCACTAAAGCTGAATAACATGCAGAGAGAGACATTTTGACTGATGAAACACACGACTGTGAGGATATGTCGGTGTTTTTATAAGAATAACGTATATCTATAATGCAACGCTAATCGACTTAGTCTGTATAATAGAGTTTTATAACATAGCCAAATATATTTTGTGTCTCGCTCTTTGTTAAGAGACAGCATGGGACAACAGAAGTTATTTCAAAGACCAATGACGTGTATATTTAGGCTTTATAGTGATTTTGGAGCAAAAAATAATACACTTAATAAGACACAATAAGACACTTTTTTCAAAAGTGAATTTAAGACATTGCCTTGATCCATCTGGTGGTGTGATCCAAATGTGTAACTTCTAGTAAAACAGGCCATTTTTGGGCAATTTGAGATGGACTGATTAACAGAAATCTACTGACATTCTTGACAGTAAAACGTTTTCTGTTTTCAATGCTTCAATGAGGGCATCTTCACACTTCCATACCTTACGACAACCGCGAATGAGTCTTTCTTCTCAGTAAAACATTATTTTGATCTATCACATACTGCCTACAGGAAAGAAGTGTTGTCATGGTTAAACTCATTCCCTCCTACCGTTGACACACACACACACACGCCAAGGCATAAACATGAACAAATCTGCTGAGCCAACTGCAAGCGGACGCACACCTCAAGGAAGCACAGAGCTGCCGTTTTCATGCTCCCTCCATCTCAGGGAAGTGCGACAGCCCCCGCCTTCCCTTCCGTGATGAGTTCAGTGAGTTCAGTCCATTAAGACAGAGCCGCTATAGCCTACTTACTGTGGCCATTTTGAGTTATCGCAAATCATTTACAGCCAAGTTTTGCATTGTTTCAGAGTGGATGGAGGATGCGAGATGGAGTCCAGACATCTCGAACCTCCCACTCTTGGACCCGTCTACTCACGCTGACCCGGCTCTGTTCCCGTATGCGATTAACATGCCAGCTAACGGAGGACACAGAGTCATTCTTTCGGATGGCAACGCTAGCCTATTGTTCTCGAGGCACGTGGGTAATGTTTCAACCTCCAAAGAATGAATACGAGAGTCCGAGCCAAGAGTGAAAGCGAAACCTTGGGATTTGAGATGGGGAGGACGATCTTTTCACACCTGCTTGAGTTCGCGGCGCCACATCTGCTGCGATTCAAATGACTCATAATTGGATTAATTACAAGAAGATGATTAAATACCAAAAAGCCCTGAGCACAAAACCCTTTAGAGAGAGAGCAGGAGAAATAGATACTGTATATTTTGACTTTGAACGCTTGTGAAGACATCTGCACGTTCATACACAGAAATAAATGAAATGACAACAACGTTGATTTTGAATGAACACGGCACAGGCTCTAAACATATGTAAATGAGTACACAAACTAACTTAAAGATGGTCTCATTCCAACTATTACTCACTCCCACAGGTATTTCTAGCAATGCATCCCAAAATAACTTCCGACCCAAATAGCTCTCCCATGCTAAAACAAAGACAAACCTCCTTATGCCACAAGAACTGGCGAGTGTGTACAGGCTCTACTGAAGAAGAATTAGGAGAACTGATGCTCTCTTTGTCTTCTATTAACAAGAGTGAATAAAACACAATGTATGACGAATGCGTATGCTGGATAAATCGTTTTTGATTGATTAACTGAAAGGTGCTGTATAAAAATATACTTGGTGCATAGATATTCAGATCAATTCTTTTTTTTAAAACAAGTCTAATTATTGTTCGAAAGCAGTTTAATTGAGAATATCCTACTTTTAAAAAGAAGTCAAAACTTTTATATAAAACAAAAATAAAAAATTAAACCGTACTATCAAATGTTAAAAGAACAAAATGGCAACACAAAAGAGAAAAAAACGCAAAATGTAATTTTAGAGCTTTTTTTGTATACAAAAAGATTACAAAGATTCCAAAATTCCAAAAATTAAGCGCTTAATTAGATTATATTACATTTTTAAATACTCAGACAACAGTTACTTTCCTATTGATTACATGTTATTCTCACATTGGCAGTTAATTATTCTTAATTATTTTCTATATGTATTTTCTATGAAAGTCTTCTGCTTGTATACAGAAGGTCTACAGGTTTGTGGAATTGCACGCACAGACCAGCCACAAGTCATGTGACTATCACTAAAAACAGACCCACAGCATCTGATCAAAAACTGATGCATCTCTTGATGGAAATAAATGCAACTGACCCTTCGCTGGGAGTTTGATTGACAGGCGATCTGACCAATCATAACCCCGAATCCGCCATTTTGTCCGTCAAAGCAGTCAGGGGAGTTAGTAGATTAACGTTGGTGAACTTGATAAATTGTGTGTCCTCACGTCTTTCCGCGCTTGAAACAACATTCCTTCTGATGTTCATTCATGTTTATTTGATGCTATAAATGAACTAGTATGAAGAGATGATCGCTTCACGAGGAGCTACAGCGATCTGTCACCACACATTAAACACACACTATGCGCTATTTATTGATTAAACTTCTTTAAAATGTTACTATATATTAAATATGAAACCGTTTCATATGTTGTCAGTGTCCTCTTTGCTCCTCGATGTATTTTTCACTGCATGAGAACATGATGTGTGGCGTGAGAGCGGCATAGCAACAGTAACTAAAGGGGGCGGGGCTTTATAACATACTAGAAACAATCTCTGCAATAATGATCCAATCACAGACTGGAGCATTTACCAATTTAAATCCAAACAGTGACTTTTTTACGACTTTATATAATTTGCCATTTTTCAGTCTGCTTTATTATGGCTTGCGACAATCAGCATTATTCAATCCTATTTTAGAAATAGAAATAAATTGATCAACGTTTTACTGTAAAAAAACAAACAAAACAAAGAAATTTTCAGCTAGCAGAAATAAATAAACATCACAGACTTCATTGGCTTTAAATATTAATAACCATTGCCTCATTCAATTGTTTTTGAGTTTCTTTTGAGGGGGTGTAACTACGACACAAAAACACACTGCTATTGTTTTGCAATCTTGACAGAAACCGATTCAGCTTAACTGATGCACAACCAGATTTGGACAGTGCTTTGCCAGCCCTCCTTTAACTTCCTCCAGTGAGCAGCAACTGCAAAGCAGTCAGAAAGAAAGAATGTGTTTGCCTGCTTCAGCATAAGGGATGAGGTGGTGGTGAGACTGGGTATTGCTGTATCCAGGTGTTACAACGCAGGCCAGTACTGGAACCAGGCCAGGTCATGTGGACCTCAGACAACAGTAACTTGGAGCATATGGAAATACAGCTGGCTTTGCATATATGCCACGGCTGAGTAAGTCACATATGCGAGCGCGCACACGCGCCACAGACACCGAGGCAGTACAAGTGCTGAGCTCAGCAATGTTTCACGGAGAAATCCCTCATATGCATGCGCAAATACACGTGGATGGTGCATGCATCAAACATGCTTTTCCGAAACAAAAAGGCGTTATTTTAACGTTTGCATGTTTTTCTTTTCATAAATGATTCAATGAATTAATCCTTGGGATACAAAAAGCTGAATTTGTCTCCTCTGCAACTCCATGCGGCAATAGACGGGAGTGATTGATTGAAGCTTGCATAAACCTTGATAAACAACGCCTCTTGTCGCTTTAAGTTTCATGACCCATTTTGAGGCTGAAACGTTGCCGGCGGTGATTGATGGCTTCTGATGAAAAAAGAGAAGAAAAGCGATGGGATGTTTACCAAGAGAACATTGTCCTTCATTGTATCTCTCAAGGTCTGTTGGAAGACTTTCTCTGGAGGTATCGCAGGAAACGCTGGCTGTGAGCTTCCATGCATACAATGACCGATGAGGAGGACGACGCCAAAACAAACAAGAGCAATAGCTGTAACAAAACGCGGTTCCTTAGCAACACGTTCCTTAATAATCCTGCTGTCAATGGCAAACAGCATAATTAAAAAATGAGGGAGTGTTTCAGCTGGGACAGAGCAGGAGAGGTCATAATATCACTCTGAAATTTGAGATATTATCGGCGTGTTTACGTTCAGAAAATTCTGGTCGCCATTTACTCACGCTTACGTCATTCCAAGCATGTATGTTTTTCTTTTGTGGAACACAAGAAAAATTCAAAATATGATATTTTTTTTTTTTTCAGAATATCTTGAGTTGTGCAGAAAATAAAAAGTTCATTAGAGTGAACTATCCCTTTAATAACAATGACACATTTTGACTGATTTGTGTAGAATTTACACATTTCTTTAAAGTCAACAAAAATTTAACCCATTTTAATTCTGTAATGTCCCATTTTCGAGTGAAATTCCATGTCCCGAGTTATTTTTGATTAAGATTCAAGACAAACGCTTTGGCATAACTTGCACCAATGAATCGTGTGCAGGAATGTACACTACCGTTCAAAAGTTTGGGACCGGCAAGACTTAAATATTAAGCTTGCATTTATTTGATCAAAAATACAGTAATATTGTGAAATATCTAAAATAACTTTAATTTCAACATATTAAAAAGCAATTCAAATGATGATCAAAGCTGAATTTTCAGCATCATTCCTCCAGTCTTCAGTGTCACTTGATCCTTCAGAAATCATTCTGATATGATGATTCGATGCTTAAGAAATATTTATTTCTGATCAATGCTGAAACCGTGATTATGATTCTTTGATAAATAGAGCATCATTTAATAGAAATAGAAGCAAGTCTTTACTGTCACTTTTGATCAATTTAATGCATACTTTCTGAATAAAAGTATTACTTTTCTTAATCTTAAAGAACCCAATATGGAAACTTGTTTCCACCAGCAAATAAAAAGGTAACAACAACTTTTTGTCTCACAATTCAGAATTTTGTCTGACTTTACAACATGCATTTGTGAGTTATAAAGTCAGAATTGTGAGAGACTCTTTTTTTCCTCAAAATTGGACATTAAACTCGCAATTCTGACTTCATAACTCACAATTGTGAGGAAAAAAAAAAGTCAGAATTGTTAGAAAAAGCCGCAATTACCTCTTTAATTTTTTTTTCATAGCAGAAACAAGCTTCCATATGCCAAACATTTGAATAGTGTATATGGATAAGTAAAAAGGGTCCATTTTGATTCCATGTTGACTTGAAAAGACTTCAATCTTCCTGAAACTTTCCACATGAAGGTGAGACTATTTGCATTCCTTATGCATGTTATTGCCGGTTCATTCCCTGCCCTGCCCTGCACCGCCTTGTAAAAGTTTTACATTCTATCTTAAATGAAGGGAAAATCGCTGTCAAGCTGTGCGCGAGAGTGAAAAAAGAGCTCAGTTCTACTCGGCCTGTTAATCAAAGCCTTGAGTGCCAGCGCTGTGTCTCACGACTGCGCTAGATTCGGGACTCATACATAAAGATGCTCCACTTCACTCCTTTTCCCTCGCTCCGCAGCTCTGGGTGCTGACACTTACTCCAGAGGCCTTCGACAAATGAGTGCACCATCTCCCGTCTCCTCTTTCATCAGACGCTAACCTTTTCATCACCCTTCAATGTGGCAGCCATCATGGGCAATCATCTGGCCCCAGTCAGATTAATGATCTCAGCGCCTAGAGTGGGTTGCCTACTCACTGCTGTAGTGCAGGAGTCTAATTGGATTGCTAGGGGTCAGCTTGAGTATTGTTACAGGGTGACCCTGACAGTTGCACTTGAGCTCGGCAGTAGGAGGACCGTCGTCATTGTTAAAAGTCGACAACATAAACAAGTGCATGCGAGTTTGTGGTGCAAACGAAGGGGGAAAGTATTGGATGCTTGTCACTAGCGGCCTACGGATTACCGGACGACGCTCGAGTCGTGACGCAACGAGAGTCTGAATCCAGCCCAATTTAACTTCCCCATCAAACAATCACCATAGAAGGCACATAGACATGTTGGTCATGGGTTCATAAAAATTAGTTGTAAAAATTAAATATATTATTGAATAATTCATTTTTAATACTTGTCAAAGCCATAACCATGTCTTGAACATTTGTACAGGGCCGTGATTCATGATTTAATTAAATAATTAAAAGGGATTTAAGGGTTAAAGAACATGTAAAGTTACGTGTCTACTGCAGCTATTATGTAATCAACTTAAAGTATTTGCGAATAATTATATATATATATATATATATATATATATATATAATTAGATTTATTTAATAAGATTTATTTTTTGCATTTATTATGGATTGAATGGACAGGAAGTGAGGTGGGAGAGAGAGGTCCGCGAGTCGGCATTGCAACGGTGCTGCCCACGAGGCTATCGCCACTGAATACATTTTTTTTTTTAAATATATTCACTCTTACTTCTGTCTAATATGTCAAAAACACAAATGTTTCTTGTCTTGTCACATTCAGTTATGAATTACATCTGATCATATTATGTTAATCAAATGTTTTCAAATATTAATCAAACAGCATGTTTTCAATTCAAAGCGGTGAAATATGAATAAAATGACGTCAGTCGCTGAATAACTCAAACGTAAAACAGTCGTCAAATATAAAATGTTTAGTTATATATTCGTCACGCACTCTTTCACTGCTAAAATGAAAGCGTCGCATTGGAATTCGTCTTCTGTGATCGGTAAGCCCCGCCTACTTTGATTCAATTGTCCCCCTCACCGTCTATGGTGCTTACAGCCCTGGTTTATGTATACATTTGCATATAAATCAAATTCTTAAATTTATTTAATTTCTGAAAACATTACAGATGAAAAACAGCATGTGCATAGGTTGATGGAACCCACTGAATCCAATTCATTCCGGTAGGTTCTTTTGTGGTCATGCATTCTGGGGTTAAAAACAAAATGAACGTCACAAGCAAGCCCACCAAGTACTATTTGAGGAGCGCTGCATAATCAGTGAATCTGGCGAGCATGTCATGCAAGAGCCGAATCAACCACATTCTTAAGTAATCTTGAGAAAGCGCCATATGTCTGCTTTGCGGGAGCCAAGACTACTGATGAAACGGGCTCCGTTTTTTTTACACCTGAAATCCACCCGCAGAAGTGAACCTGTCAGAAGGTACAGCGAGAGTCTCGGCAGAGGCACTAATGATATCGCTGCATATTTAAAGATGCTTCACCTCTTATAAGGCCAGCTTCCCGCTCGAGTCGACTGTCTCAGAGCAGTAGCCATGCGGTCTGCATGACAACTATATTGCAATAACTCCCAGAATTGACTCATGAGATGGAGAGCGCCATCGCTTTGTCATTTTCAATTACTGATGCTTGTCAGTAGCAATGGGATCAGTGCACTGATGTTATCTCTAGCAACCAGATCATTTCAGCTCCATTACACGGCGTGTTATCCAAAAATCTGTCGCTGGTTTCGATGATAAATGAGGACTGTGATGTAGTTAATATGAGGCAGCACATCTGATAATGTAGAGGACTCAATCTCATGGCCGTGCAATCAAGCGAAAAGTGTGAATGGAATCACTAAAGGGTGCGAATGGACTCATTTATTAATGCATATTGGTTTGGAATAAGCGGTTACGATGGTTAATGGTGTCTCAATAACATGAGGTGGTTGTGCATGCACTCTGAAAAGTCCCTTTTGTGTAACATTTTAGTATTGAAAACAAGTCAGCCAGAGGACAGCCCGTCTCATTTTCTTCTTGAGGCGAGCGATACACATAAATTATTCTTAAGAGGAAGAACTCTGTGTATTTTACTAAATGATCCATATGGTCTGTCTCCCAGCATGAAGACGTGCTCCAAGGAGCCGCGTGATCCGGAAACCTCTTTAAGATTTCACGGTGATGTGGCTGGGTTTGGCTCTCTCCGGCGGGCCGACTTGCACGCTGTAAGAAGGCAGCTGTGGCGCTGAGAGAATTACATAACACACATTTCAGCAGTCATCGCCTACGGTAATGGGAATCCGCTCGGATCCACGGGCCTAAACAAGGGGGCGGATATACGAGAGCTGGCGGCCAATGCCTGGACTGGCCAAAGCGTTGGTTGAAGACGGTTCTATGGCGTGCAAAACTACGTTTGATGCATCCAAGAATGGGAAAGTATACTCTAAAAAATGCTGGGTTGAGCCTGTTGGGTTATTTTGTGCATGGTTGGGTAGCTTTTGTGTAACCTAGCCTTTGGGTTAGAGAATGGTCAATCTCATTGACAGCTGAAACGATACATCACTGGCTCAGATTTTGGCTACATACCGCTGCGCTTATGACGGGAATATACGAGGAAAATAGAAGAAAACTAATTGAAGCGGAAAAGAGAGAGAACTTTGAAAACTGGCTGTAGCAAAACTGGCTTTGGACAAAAAGCTCTGGGTTGAAAATGGACAAACCCAACAATTGGGTTGTTTTAACTCAGCGAATGGGTTAAATGTTGCCCGACCTGCTGGGTAGTTTAATTTAACTCAACTGTTGTTTAAAAATGACTGTATCGCTTGCTTAAAATTAACCCAGAGTATGTTGGGTTAACATATAAATAAATGTTCACCTTTTGATTATTATTGTTGCCTCTAGTAATTATGTGTCTGATTTTTAATTTCCAACCTATTTTGGGTTCATTTTTAAGCCATACTGTCATTTTTAAACAATAGTTGGGTTAAATAAAACTGCCCAGCACGTTGTGCAAACATTTAACCCAATCGCTGTGTTTGTCCATTTTCAACCTAGCATTTTTTTCGAGTGCGCTTTCAGACTGTTTGTTGGTGTGAGAAAATATGCTCAGATTTGTTTTCAGATGGATGTCATTAAATATTTAAACTGTTAAAAAGCAATTTCGTTTAACGGTATAAGCTGTATAATTAAGTTGTCGTTCTTTTCTGCACTTTTTCACTCATACACACTCTTGCCTAAACTTTTGTGCATTCCAGGGTTTTCTTGCTCATCAATAACATCTGTGATTTTAATTTTCAATGTATTTTGGGTTCAATTTAATTGATTTTTAATCAATAGCAGAGTTTCATAAAAACAACCCAACATGTTGGGTCAAACATTTAACCCAGCAAGCTGGGTAAAAACAATCCAACACTGGGTTTGTCCAATTTGACCCCAAATTTAACCCAAATTGGGTCATTTTTAACCTAGTGTAGGTTTCATCTTTTTGGTATCTTTTTCTTTCCGGCTTCTGAGCAGCTGGGGTTTCAAAGTGGCAGAGACTGCAGCACGGAATATGCATGCTTGGCACTTTTGCTCAATGCCTCCTGTCAATCCTCATAAGCATGCAACTACAGGAGCCGTTCTGCAGCTCGGGACACGGGGCTGTGACATAGGATAGATTTCAAAGGGGGAACGAGAAACGTGGCATGTTTCGGTTGTTTATCTTTACGGTTTTGTATCGAGGTTTGGCGAGATGGGAGGTATGGGTTAAAAAGGGTTGGTTTATTCTTAGTCTTTTCCTTGGGGCATTTAGTCAAGAAAGCAACGTAATGACTTTAGAGAAGCGTTCCTGTAAGTAGTTGACACTGTGAAACACACAATGTGCTGCCTTAGCACAGTGCATTAGGCTCTTTGGAGAGTCATTACAGTATCAGTTACAGAGTTTGCCCTGGCCTGAGGCGGCAAGAGAAAAAACGTCTGGTGGATCCGAGCGCTCAAAAGATCCAAAAGTGCAAAAACATTTTCTTAACCACATCCTGATTGCAATCCTGAAATGTAAACTCTTATAAAAGAAGGGATCAAACATCCTCGCTGTGATTACAGTATTAGCATGTAAATTAAAGATATTTCAAAGAGCTAAGTGAAGCTTTCCTTTTGTGCTTCTCAGTCAGATTTCTAATGCGAGCGAGTCGTTCCTTGCTTGCCATATGACAAATCGTGTAAGAACAGCTGGGAAGCACCATTTAATGACTGAAACCTCATGCTGTGGGAAAAGTACTATTTTTGACATCTACATCCATTAAGATTTTTTCATAATCTCTCAATGCTACTTATTAGAGCTGAGTAACATGTCAATTTTACTTCACCGTTTATAACATTACATTATTAGTAAAATACAAACTGGGGTAAAACATAGCAATTATTACTCACTGTTTTGTGTGAGTTGCTTTTCTTTCTTTCTTTTTTTTTTTTGCACTGATGTCATAATAATAAGATTTTTCATAACAAATGCATTAGTCTTTTGGTTTGCATCATTTTCCAAATAAAAAGAAAACAATAAAATGAAATATACCGTTTATTGACTGTTTTTTTACCGTTTGTACTCTGTAAAAAATTCTCATTATTTTTTATCACAACTTTTCTCTTGTCAAATCAACTTAGATAATTAATATAATTCCTTATAATTCCTAATATGGTTCCGATAACATAATATTTTGAGTTTCTGTTGATTAAATCAATAGTCTTTGTTGTAGTAACTCAAATTTTTAATTTCAATGAGCATACGATTTTAAGGCAACTTTAAGTTAAACCAACAAATCTTTTTAAAAATGCAGTAAAATAGAGTTAAAATAAATAAAATAGAATAAGAAGTAACTGCACTGGGATTTTTCAGTGACCGGTTACGTCGATTCGACATGACGACATGTGACTGTATGAGTGAGTCAATTCATTCAACCAACTCAAAAACTTTGAGTTTCATTCAGGGGCGAAGCAAGTCTTGATAAGCGCAGCATTAAATCATTCCTCCGATTTGTTCAAAAGCTCTGATTCATTCAGGAGCAAAACAAGTGATTCTTTATGAGTCAGTCACTTTGTTCAAAAACAGTGAATCTTCCACAAATGCCACTACTGTGTGTTGCAACATTTCTGCAGTGGCTTTTCATTGGAGGAGCAAAAAAAAGATGATGAGTTTACAGGCAATATGGTGTCTAAAATTATTGAATTCGAATTTATTGAGCTGTTATCGCACTCGGAATCACGCTGTTTTTTGGGAACAACAGCACTCTTGCTCATGCGGTACAAAAATGACTGATATTGTGATATACGATTGTGGTCACAACCACCTCTTCTTATTATTGTGGGAAACATCTCAAGCTTTTCCTTGCCCCCCCACCACCACAACATGTTATTGCAGCTCCAAGCAAGATCTCAAAACGAAGTCTAAAAATATCAGACAGTTGAAATGAAAGCGATGAGAACAAAAGACATTTCAAGTTCCCCAAGTCCCAAAATAGACGCAATGAGACAAAAGCACTCCAGAATAGTCAGATGTGCCACCGTATCCCACGAGTTCCAGAGTGGTCATTCGGTTTCGATGGGGACAGACGCCGTTCCATTCTCTGTTCCAATTTTGCAGTTCCCCTTCTCCACGGGAGTAGGTGAGTCACACTGACAGTCTCTTCAAGGTGAGGTATTTTGGATATCCTCTGTCATGGCTATAGGGCATGCGATGCTTGATGGAAGGGCTTCAGGCAAGGAACTTTTGTTCTACGTCGACTACACAATCCCTCCTCATCACTTTTCAATAGGTCCTCACCTGACATGGCTGGATACTTGAGCTGCGTATTAAAAATTGAATTGGATTTTTCTTGTAATATCATATTTATGACCCGAAATGGCCTCTGAGGTCTTTGAGTGCATGTGCCGGTATGCTGACTGACATTTTGCTTAGCTAAAGTCGGGGTGTTTTTACACACTGACGACACACATCCCCGGCATCCAGATCCTAAGCACAACCAGAAGAATAACCTAAAGGTGGAAAGCTGCAACGTCTAGAGAATAAGAAGTCTTGTAGGCCTATCAAAGCTTGGAAGAAGGTCTCTACTGTTCTGGCCTATTTCTTTCCACTTACTAGGGATTACACGGTTTGTGAGCAATATTCGCTGCTCTGGAGGAAGTCTGGCCTTTAGGATCACTTAGCACTATAGAGCACCAAGGGCACAGGATCTCTATTGAGGTCAAATGTTGGTCTTTGAGCATTTCTTATTCATATTAACCAGTGAAAGTCGATAGCAAAGCCAAACACTCCACTTACTAGTTCGATTTTTGTGTTAAAATTGCCATGAACTCTTAAAAATAAAGGGTTTTGCAGTGATGCCACACTCTAAAAAAAACCCAAGTTGGGTTGTTTTAACCTAGCGGTTGGGTTAAACGTTTGCCCAACGTGCTGGGTAGTTTTATTTAACTCAACTATTGTTTAAAAACTAACGCGAAACATGTTGGAATCGATATGTTTAATGAAAAACTATTATAGTAAGTGTTCACCTTTTGATTATTATTGTTGCCTTCAGTAATTATGTGTCTGATTTTAATTTCCAACTCTTTGGGTTCATTTTAAACCAGCTATATAGTCATTTTTAAATAGTTGGGTTAAATAAAACAGCCCAGCAGGTGTACTCTACCGCTGGGTTAAAACAACCCAACTTAGATTGTTTTAAACCAAGCATTTGTGCATAGAAGAACCATTTTAGCTTCCCAAAAGAACACTATTTCTTCTTGGTGTGAAGAACATTTAAATAACCTTTTGCACAACGGATGTTACGGGTTCTGTAGAGGCCAATAAAGGACCTTTATTTTTAAGAGTGTGCATATAGTAGTTTCTGTAAGTTTTATCCCCATTATTGCTTCGATTCAGTTCACTTAATTTTAAAAGTACAGATGTTTCACCTCATTCGCATGTGAATCGTCACTACATGGAATCATGCATAAGTAGTGATCCATTTTCAAAATGACCATCTATCACACCTCAAGGTTAGTTAGAGGAATAATAACCGCATAATCCAACCTATAAACCATGGTTCCAAAGCTTTGCATGCATCATATTGAGAAAGATGCAATCACAAGCCATAGGTTTATAAAAATGGCCGAGCAATCTTAAAAAAAAAAAAAAAATCAATGCACGTTGAGAAGGCAATGGATGGACCATGCTTTGCCCCTTCAGCACTGCGGAGAGCTCAACTCTGCGCAAAGCATGCCTCCATCCATGCGCCACAGTCATTACTCACATGTGCACGGTGCAAACCAATTCTGTTCCCTAAATGGATTTCATAAATCTCAAATCGTTGTGAATGCACGCCGGTGCATAAACCAACGTCCATGTGGATGTCAGTGTGCTTTGTCCACGCGCCGCATGGCTCCATCCTCGTGAATGGGGGAAAAAAGTGGCATTTGCATGAACATGGAGTAGATTGTACATAAGATTCTGCACAGTTCCCTAGATATGCGCGCTATATACGACTGTCATGCACGTTTAACTGCTAGACACATTACGAGTCAATCACGCGCGTGCACTTATATATAATGCAGTGGAGCCGAGAGTCTGTGCAGTGCCGAGGGGACTGAAAAAACACTGATAGGACAGATGTAGATCTATTATTCAAAGAGTCTCTGTTTGTATTATTCAGATCTTAATTTGCCAGCATATTTGGCTGCATTGCACTTAGTCGCAAGAAGTGAAGGCATGAAAACATGACATTATTTCAACCACGTGGTGTTTTAAAATGCACATGCAACACTAAAGAGACCCTACGCAGAGTTGCAAGCATGCAAAAAAAATGCAATACATTTTGTTTGTCGCGTCCGTGTAAGTTGCGCGCGCGCGCGCACTGACACGCGTAAAAAAAGTTGGATAAATCGCGAAGACAGAGATAAAAGCAATTCACCTGCTGCCAGTTTTCCTCCAGCGACGGCATCGCGGAGAAGTAGCCAGTGTCATGCACAAGTTGAAGTTCTTGAAAAATACTGTAATTGGCCAGAACATCCATGTTTGTGCAGCTAAACGGTGCGTTTGAGAGACTTTGATTCTCTGCGCGAGGAATCCGCGTTCGCTTCAGCGCGAGCGACTGAAACATTCAGATCAGTCACGAAATCCGAAACGTTTCAGTTCACTATGGATTCTAAAATATGTGTAATAGTAAAGGATCCATCCGTCCGGGTTTGTTTTTCTTTCCTCACAATGTTTCTGGAAGGTGAGCTGCAGGAGCACAGTAGCTCACAGGTTACTGTGTCAGTCAGTGTGGGGAGCTACCGTAGAGTCTGCAGATGCCCGCGAATCAAGGGGGCGTGCTTATCTGTCAATCAACTTCGTGCGTAACCATATAAGGAAAAATGGGACTGGAACTTTGGTGGCGATTCAGAAGGGCGGAGCTAAACTCGGACAGTGGGAGGAGTTCGATGCTGTTCTGGCCCTGTGATTCGTTCTCCAAATTGTCACTCACAACATTCATGCCTTTGAAAGCCGAGCTATTTTTAGCACGCTATATAACACACGAATCAGAGCTCGAGCCTCATTCGAAGCAAGAGCTTCCAGAGAGCATCAACGTTGTATCGAGTCAGGTCTCTTCGACACACCGAAGGGGTGTAAAATACACATTTAAAAACACGTGAGGCTCTAGACGTTAAAAGAAAGATCACGCGAACGTGAACAGTGACAGAAGTCGAAACGGTCGTCACCGGTTCTGGCTCGTTTTAAGAGCCGAGATATTTCGTTTGATTCGTGAAATGAAGCGTTCAGAAGTACACTTCTGTACGATAAAGATATAAATACGTCTAAAGAGTTCTGTCAGGTAGATAAACGGGTCAATATAAAACTCATTTGCTTTCAAAATCCCTCAAGGTAAAACCGTTACATGAGACGTTTATTCATACCTGTTCATATTTACATGTTGCTCCAAGGTTCTTCAAAGATTAGCTATGCCATTAGACTCGTTTTGTAAGTGATGTATGTCATCTATCTATCTATCTATCTATCTATCTATCTATCTATCTATCTATCTATCTATCTATCTATCTATCTATCTATCTATCTATCTATCTTGTCTGTCTGTTTATCTAGTCTGTCTGTCTTGTATATCTATCTATCTATCTATCTGTCTGTCTGTCTGTCTGTCTTGTATATCTATCTTGTTTGTTTATCTATCTATCTGTCTAGTCTGTCTTGTCTATCTATCTATCTTGTATATCTATCTTGTCTGTCTATCTTGTCTATCTATCTGTCTATCTGTCTGTCTGTCTTGTATATCTATCTTGTCTGTCTATCTTGTCTATCTATCTGTCTATCTGTCTGTCTGTCTTGTATATCTATCTTGTTTGTCTATCTTGTCTGTCTATCTATCTATCTTGTTTATCTGTCTATCTATCTGTCTGTCTGTCTTGTATATCTATCTTGTCTGTTTATCTATCTGTCTATCTTGTCTATATTATCTATCTATCTATCTATCTATATATCTGTCTTGTATATCTATCTTGTCTGTCTATCTATCTGTCTATCTATCTGTCTGTCTGTCTATCTTGTTTGTTTATCTATCTATCTGTCTATCTTGTCTGTCTTGTCTATCTATCTAGCTATCTATCTATCTTGTCTGTCTATCTATCTATCTATCTATCTATCTATCTATCTGACTATCTGTCTGTCTGTCTTGTATATCTATCTTGTTTGTTTATCTATCTATCTATCTATCTATCTATCTATCTATCTATCTATCTATCTATCTATCTTGTCTGTCTGTTTATCTAGTCTGTCTGTCTTGTATATCTGTCTGTCTATCTATCTTGTTTATCTATCTATCTATCTATCTATCTATCTATCTATCTATCTATCTTGTCTGTCTGTTTATCTAGTCTGTCTGTCTTGTATATCTGTCTGTCTATCTATCTTGTTTATCTGTCTATCTATCTATCTATCTATCTATCTATCTATCTGTCTGTCTTGTATATCTATCTTGTCTGTCTATCTTGTCTATCTATCTGTCTATCTGTCTGTCTGTCTTGTATATCTATCTTGTCTGTCTATCTTGTCTATCTATCTGTCTATCTGTCTGTCTGTCTTGTATATCTATCTTGTTTGTCTATCTTGTCTGTCTATCTATCTATCTTGTTTATCTGTCTATCTATCTGTCTGTCTGTCTTGTATATCTATCTTGTCTGTTTATCTATCTGTCTATCTTGTCTATATTATCTATCTATCTATCTATATATCTGTCTTGTATATCTATCTTGTCTGTCTATCTATCTGTCTATCTATCTGTCTGTCTGTCTATCTTGTTTGTTTATCTATCTATCTGTCTATCTTGTCTGTCTTGTCTATCTATCTAGCTATCTATCTATCTTGTCTGTCTATCTATCTATCTATCTATCTATCTATCTATCTATCTATCTATCTATCTATCTATCTATCTATCTATCTATCTATCTGACTATCTGTCTGTCTGTCTTGTATATCTATCTTGTTTGTTTATCTATCTATCTATCTATCTATCTATCTATCTATCTATCTATCTATCTATCTATCTATCTATCTATCTATCTATCTATCTATCTATCTATCTATCTATCTATCTTGTCTGTCTGTTTATCTAGTCTGTCTGTCTTGTATATCTGTCTGTCTATCTATCTTGTTTATCTGTCTATCTATCTATCTATCTATCTATCTGTCTGTCTTGTATATCTATCTTGTCTGTTTATCTATCTATCTATCTATCTATATATCTGTCTTGTATATCTATCTGTCTATCTATCTTGTCTGTCTGTCTATCTATCTATCTATCTATCTATCTATCTATCTATCTATCTATCTTGTATATCTATCTTGTCTGTCTGTCTATTTATCTGTCTATCTATCTTGTCTGTCTGTCTATATTGTTTATCTATCTATCTATCTATCTATCTATCTATCTATCTTGTATATCTATCTTGTCTGTCTATCTGTCTATCTATCTTGTCTGTCTGTCTATCTTGTTTATCTCTATCTATCTATCTATCTATCTATCTATCTATCTATCTATCTATCTATCTATCTATCTATCTATCTATCTATCTATCTATCTATCTATCTATCTATCTATCTATCTATCTATCTATCTATCTATCTATCTATCTATCTATCTATCTATCTATCTATCTATCTCTGTCGCTCTGACTCTATAATGCACTCGTAACCCTGACTTATGATTTGCTGTGTGCCGCTTAACTCGAGTTGTGTGTTATTTACATGGAAATCAGATGGCATATAAGCTTGAGTACCTCTTTGAACTATAAGTAGCCTACTTCGCAGCCGTCTCACAACATCCCTGACCTTGTGTCATGCATGTAATTAGATAAGTGGAACCTATAAACTGTGAGAGGCTCTGAAAGGACAATCTTGACCAAATCTGTTCGCTCTTTCACTTCAGCTGGAAAGAAAAGAGGGGGGAAAATCGTGGAATAGGCTTTAGTTGTTATGGCTCATTTGATTTGAATTATTCATATTCTTCACCAGATGATGCTTCGGCTCTTGGTGAGCATGTGTTATTTCTTTCATCTGGTACCTGCTCTGTAGATGGAAGGAATGAGGTATGAATGAATTCATGAATTCACTGGTGAATCTAAGAGTGACCTTAAAAACACTCTGGAGACAGAGGAGGTATAAAGAACGAACGTGTTTCTTCTCCTCTATAGCAGTTTTCATCCAAGATGTTCTGAGACGCTGGGATTTTGCTCTGTGCTATTAAAACCGAAGGCTGGAGAATAGGGGGATTGTTCCATCAAAAATGAAGTCTTGAGGTTTTAGTAGTCATGAACGTCCTCACATTGACCTACATATATGGAGGTGAATTGGTGTTTATGGTTCTTTGGAGCTGTCTATCTTTTGGTCTTTCACAGAGTACAGTTGACTTTCTAAAGAATTAAATAATAAAAAACATCAAAAGAATATAAGACTGTAAGGAATGCTGACAAATAAGAAAGGGGAAAAACGTAATGAAATAGCTTAAAATGCATGTAGCAAGTTTTTTTAGAAATAAATTCTTTGTATTCATGTTGAGTCATGTGTTTAATAGATTTTCCAACAAAAGTTGTATAAATAAATGGCTATAAGAGTTTCAAGGAGCTAACCATTAAGAAATTATTTTAATTTTTGTCATGAACATTATTTTTATACAAATATTATGCATTTTTGAAACAAGTTGTCTCAGTTTGACATTTAGCGACCTGAACTTGCCGTAAATGTCATAAAATGGTCAAATAATGGGATATTTTTAAGATGCTTTGACACAGTCATTTTATCAACACAAAGAAATGGCTTCCTGCTTGTTTTAAAACTTTTTTATACAAAAGTGAAAAAAAAAAAAACTTTTTTATTTATATGAAAACAGAATTTCAGACTTTTAATTATGCTTTTAATCACCAGATGCAAGTTACACCAGAGACTGTGGACATAATACAAAAAAATAATTAAATCAGATACTGACGTTCATAATAATTGAAGAGATGCTTTCATCATTTTCTGTATAAATTGCGTTTTTAATGTATTTTTTAGTAAATGAATGAGCCTGATGACATTGACCCTTTTTTAACTTGTACACAAAGTTCTTATTGTTTAAGAGTGTGTTAGACATTGTGTTATCTGAGTAAACCTCTGCTAAATCAGCTGTGCATGTTAACTGTTATGCAAATATGAGGAAATGAGTGGTTTGGAGACAGTTTGTTTCAATTGAGAGAGAGAGAGAGACTGGAGAGATAAGACTTGAAGAGTGACCGACAGTTGGGAAGTGAGAAAGTGAGGTAATTGTAATCTGCCTCAGTGTAAAGCCTACTTTTTCTTCCAGCGTGTGTGAAATGTAGCTGATTTGCTCTCTTTGTGTAAGCCAGGTTTATGTGTGCCTCCCCAGCCCACCCCTGTGCGTCCACAGTGGCAGCGAGTGCTGTAATCTCATTATTCTGCTCTGGGAGGCTGGCTGTCGGCCCTGGAACTACGATTTACACATGGCATTTCAACAGGGAGGGGAGGGCCTGCTGTCGATGAAGCGCCCACTGACATTTATCCATTTGACACGTAAGCCTCTCTCTCTCTCTTTCTATCTCTAACTTATACGTACAAACAAACACTAAATGTGTTTGCCATTCCACCTAATATATAACAGCTGTATAATATATTTATTGCCATTGGGGATTTCAACAAAAAGCGAAGCGAATATTCGCATCACGTTACTCGCTCTAGATCACTCACGCTAATCAAATTATATTTTCACATACAGCAACTTTTCTTTCTGCCATTTTTAACTTTGGCTAATGCCAGTGCTAACCAGTTCATGGTAATGTAAAACTCAACAGATGCATATTTTCATCACTTAACAGGTTCCTTGCTTACTTTTCTCCAAGCTGTTACTCTAAAAACTCCTAATTTGGGTTGTTTTCAACCTAAGGGTTGAGTAAATATAGGACAGACCACATGTTGGGTTAATTTTATCCAGGAAATTGGGTTGTTTATTTAACCCAGGATAATTCATTTTTACTATAATACTAGCGTTTTTTTTTTTCTTAATACATGAATTAATGTTTACGGATTAAGTTAAATCCTCTAAACGTTTTTTAAATACTCCACACAACCACTGGTTTGCATGATAATTCCTTTATTTTGGATCATATTTTATAGTGTAGGATATATTATATTGTTTTTAATACATATCGCCTACATTTAAGCTCGTTTAACAAATATTGGAAGTAAAAAATAAACATTTTGAAGTAATTCAAGTGTAATCGACCCATCTCTGTTTCCACTGTAACGGTGCTGGATCTCGTGCCGGAGATGGCTCGCGTTCAACGGGAAAACATTCATACGTTTCACTCGTAGCCGAAAAATGCTGACTCCATTAACTCTCCTAAATAATCAGTGTAAAATTCTGAGACATCATTCTTAACATCCTAAGTATTTATATTCTGTATATTCTTGAATAAAATCATCAAATTTTAATGCGAGGCATCAGGCGTTTCCATCACATGAAAAGACTGACATTAGTTTAGGTGTTTCACATTGCACTCCTGTATGTGGCTTTGCATGAAATTAAACCATATACAGAACAATATCGAATTTTTAGGGAAAGTAAAACATACACAAACCTGTATTTTACAAAAGGCAGGATCTGGGTAACACAAAAACTACCTAAACACTGGAAAAATAACCCCCTTAAAAGGCTCAACTCAGAAAATAACCCAAGATTGAGATAGCAATTTTTCAACTTGCGCGGAAGACAAATATCGCGCGCTCCCGGTAATTGTGTCGCCAAATTTGCGTATTCCACGTCACCCGGTGTGAATCTACATCTTCTCGCATCTTTGCATTTCTACTCAAGCAAATAATTAAATTCGCTTTTGGTGCGCACACACCATGAGAGTTAAATGCAGTGTTTCCCAACCCTGTTCCTGGAGGCACATCAACTGGATGTGGCCCTTAAACCAGGAACACTCTGCACGATGTTCAAAGTCGTCGGATCGCTGCTCTTCTCGCACTACACGGCTACCATTTAGTTGCTGTTGTGTCACATTACACGACTGAACGCCGACAGAGAGTCACACATTACACAACATTTCAATAGGAAGATTCGTCAACAACTCTGTTTGGTCTACAAGCTACGTTTCACAACCAAACACTCGAGAATTGATACGTGAAATAACGTGATTTTTTCCTTTTTAAAATGATGCACGCAAGGAGCTTGTGATCAAAGTGCCAATTTGCAGCAAAAAAGAAGAATATGAAGCAAAGAAAGGTTTCTGAAGCCGTGCTTGAAGATATTCCGTTACAGGTGTATGACTCCTCCCCTTGAACCTCCCCTTACCCCGAATCTGCTCTCTCATTGGCTGTAGGTCTAGTAGAATTGGCTTAATTTGAGAACATGTGTTTCATAAATATTCTATACACTTTCTGCAATTGCTATGATATGCTAGTATTATCAAAGCATTGTTTTAAAAATTAGCATTTGTTGAGCAGTTGTAGCTAGCTAAATTTCCACTACTAAAAATATAATTTAAGATGTCAGTGCCGATAGCCTCGTGGGCAGCATGCCGACATATAGCCGGTCCTCATGGACCTTTCCTGATCCCGTCCCCCTCTCTCTCTCTCCCACTTCACTTCCTGTCTGCTTATAAAATATAAGTTAAGATTAAATGATAATTTTAAGTTTAACGTATAAATTAACTTACTCAAAAAATGTTCAGAGCACAAATCTGCTAGTTCTGCTTACTCAAACTTTGAATTTATTCACTTAAAAAAATGTGACTTTACCTCAAATTTTTTGAGTTTTGCCAACTTATTCTGGTTTACAGTGAAGTATTTGATTTCGGATGCAGAAACATGAGTCAACCGAAAAATAAAAACTCAGAATTTACCACAAAAGACGATATTTTATAACACCTTCTTTCTTTCTTTTTTTATCTGGGGTCCAACGTTGTTTTGACCCCATTCCTCAAAATATCTTCTTTTGTGTGCCACTAAAGAAAGCAAGTCAAACAGGTTTGGAACAACATGAGAATGAGTAAATAATGACATAATTATCCTTTTTGGGTGAACAGTCCCTTTAAAGTTTACGTCAAATTAAAATACACCCTATTTTATCGCACATTTATGTTCTCATTGCTCATGTTATTCCAAACTTGTTGCTCTATTCCATCCTAGCATTAGGTCGGTGACTTTTTCACAGGCAAGCAGCGCTCATATTTTCTTCAGAAAATGTAAAATTTTACTTTTTAAATCTCAGTCGGACTTGATTTGTGTCTTACGCCAAAGTAATGAGAAGTGAACTCGCATTGCCCTCGCACAAATTCTGCGTTTACCCTTCTGTGCACCGCACATCCATGCTTTTCTTTTCCAAAAACCGCTGTTGATTTTGCATTAATATTAAAGCAGTTGCACTGACTTTAAAGGATATCTGAACCGAAGAGCCAATTACCGTCACCGTATTGCTTCAGAAAACCTGTCATCTGACTTATCTCCACAATAACTACAGTCATATTGCCCTGATTTTATGGCAAAGGCCGTAATGTGTCCGTAACCACACCGAGGCACTGACGAATACATTAATCTCCACTCTCCTCCATTTCGTTTCACTGCTGACATAGCTATTTACTGACAGTTAGTGGTATTACGGCATTAATAATGGAAAAGATGCCATCCACCGCACCATCATGAAAAGGCTAATGGCAGCAAACTGCATATTTGAAGTTTTTCATGTTTCATGTAATGCCACAGCACAAGACACAAGAATCAAAAAGAATTTATGTGCATGAAATTAAATTTATTAGCTGCCAATGATGGAAGACTACTAAAGATAAAAAGAATATCTAAAACTAATTTGGTGCACGCTTTGCTGTTGAATATCTCTTAATTTTTGAGAATGCATAATAAAAATCCTGTTTACGTTGCTTCATGTTCAACAGTGTTGCTGATTGAGTGGTTTATGTGGTTATTGTTATAGGATTGTTTTGCTTTTTGACTTTTTATTTTGTCTTTATGTTGGTGCTGATTGTGTCGTCAGTGTCATCAGTGTGTAGTTCGTCACCACTGAGGTTGATATGCGTCTATATAACTATGGCATGTAGTATCTTTGTGCTAAAAAAGGATTTTTTTAGCAGTGTACTTGTATAGAACAAGTACAAAAGAGACAAATACCAAACATTTTCTGTTTGCTTTCATTGTCATAATACTTTGAGGCTTGATTGAGTTTGTCATTTTCATTTTCATTGACTTACACAGTACATGCAATTGACCCTTCGCAAAGCCCCGCCCCCTTTAGTTACTGTTGCTATGCCGCTCTTACGCCACACATCATGTTCTCACGCGGTGAAAAATTTAAAAAGCCAATAAAGTCAGTGATGTTTATTTCTGTTCTGCTAGCTGAAAATTTGTTTTTTTTTTAAACAGTAAAACGTTGATCAATTTATTTCTATTTCTAAAATAGGATTGAATAATCCCGATTGTCGCAAATCTTATAAAGTCGTAAAAAAGTCACTGTTTGGACTTAATTTGGTAAATGCTCCAGAGTCTGTGATTGGATCATTATTGCAGAGATTGTTTCTAGTATGTTATAAAGCCCCGCCCCCTTTAGTTACTGTTGCTATGCCGCTCTCACGCCACACATCATGTTCTCACGAAGTGAAAAATACATCGAGGAGCAAAGAGGACACTGACAACATATGAAACGGTTTCATATTTAATATATAGTAACATTTTAAAGAAGTTTAATCAATAAATAGCGTCTAGTGTGTGTTTAATGTGTGGTGACAGATCGCTGTAGCTCCTCGTGAAGCGATCATCTCTTCATACTAGTTCATTTATAGCATCAAATAAACATGAATGAACATCAGAAGGAATGTTGTTTCAAGCGTGGAAAGACGTGAGGACACACAATTTATCAAGTTCACCAACGTTAATCTACTAACTCCCCTGACCGCTTTGACGGACAAAATGGAGGATTCGGGGTTATGATTGGTCAGATCGCCTGTCAATCAAACTGTTTGCGACGAGTCAATTGTCGTTGGCCTTCTCGAGGGAATTTAGCTTGTTTTAAGGACATTACAAAGAGTATTTTAGCTGTGTATTTAATGTTGAAGACACCGATATAATGTTAACTTTGACCTTTATTTTTTCATTAGCCTTTGAGGCTTGCTTCTGATCATTATTTTCAATCTGTTGCCCATCTTGAAGAACAAGTAATGGAAATATCGTTACTGTCGACTCTGAATGTCGAGGCTCTCGTTGCTCAAGAGGAGAGAATAGAATGCCACAAAACGCCCTCTCAGCTCGCTCTCACAGTTAATGCTGCGCTGGTGCTTCTCATGCCAAGCGAGAGGAATAAACAGCAGAAAGCAGACAAGAGAAAATGCAGACAGGACCACAAAGGGCAGAGCCTCTCAAGCCAATTAAATGAGAGAGAATGGCACACAGACAGGAAATTTCCTCTGACCTCCCTGCCTTCCTCTGAAAGGTTACAGGGATGCAAATGTGGCCTCTGTGGAGAATATTGATAATCACGCTCGCCTTTTGTTGGTCTGTGTGGTTTTTGTAATGGGCCCAGGACAGACTGGACTTTTTAGATGTCATTTTATGAATGCAATTCAGGTAATTAGAGTGATTTTGCAGAAGCTACTGAAGTTTGCCATAATTGCTTGATAATTATTCTTGTAGGAAAGGAACATCATGCATTAGATCTTTTTTATACCTTTTTTCTCCTAGGTGGCAATGAGATAATGATCAAATAGAGACTATTAACCCCTATTGTTCATTTGAGGGTCACATTTGCAGTCAAAAGCGACAAACACATGAAAATGTAACTTTTTTATTTACAGTAAAAATCAATGCGATATGTTTTTGTTCAATAATATTTTTTCTGTGTTATTTTGTATTTTGAGGGAATTTCATGCCACTAATTAATATTTATGCAATAATTATGATCATTTTTTTTCCCATTGAAAAAATTTGTTTAGTTGTTTTTAGGCATAAGTACCTCTTGTTTTTACGTTGTGGGTTTGGATATATATTTAGACATTCTCAAAACTACGTTTTGTCAAGGTTTAGACTTTTTTTTTTTTGAAATGATGATTTGAAGTGTCAGTTTTTGCATTAATTTTACTAGTCAAACCTGAGCACAGAGACATTTTGTTACAAATAACATCAAAATTCAACAAAAATGTAACAAAGACGAACAGGAATGCTTTAGAAGAGCTATATCAACCTGATTTCAACCTCTTATTTGAGTCTTCTGGATTAATTTTGCTATAATGTTACTGCCACACCAGTTCATTTGTGTGTGTGTGTGTGTAATTTTGTGATTTATGAGGACACATTTGTATAATGACTTGGGTATTACACTGATAATATGACGTAAACATGTTTTATGAGGACATTTCACGAGTCCTCATTTTTAAAATAGCTTAATGTTTTATTAAAAATGTAAAAATGCAGAACATTTTCTGTGACGGGTAGGTTTAGGAGTAGAGTTAATGTAGGGAGATAGAATGTACAGTTTGTACAGTATAAACCATTACGCCTTGAATGTCCTCAATAAGATAGCAAAACAAACCTGTGTGTGTGTGTGTGTGTTCGAGTGAATGTGTCTATTTTGCACTCTTGATATTTTAGTGTGTCACCAACTTTGCTGTGCACTTTTTTTCTGCATCATGGCTGTAGATTGTACACACAAAAAATTCTCTGTATTTTTGCCTTTTTACCATTCATTTACAATGGCGGCCATTTTTGACTGTAACTATTTTTTATAACCATTTATCTTTTTTGAATTAAGTCCACATGCTTTTTTTTTTTGGTCACATAGCAACTGCCATAAAAGTCACAGTTTTGTACCATTGCGATGAAGTAGCGATTTGTTATTAAAATTTTGGTAACGATTTATTTTGCAGTGCCATAGTTACACATTACCACATGTACTTACTATAGTAACAACAGTATATTGTGCATAATTACATGTAACTAACCCTAAACCAAACCCTAACTGTAATTCTATAGTAATTACATGTAGGTAAATAATAATAGTCAGCACTTATTTGAGTAATTACAATGTAACTACGGCACTGTAAAATAAAGTGCAACTAAAATTTTTCCCCCAAATATTTTCCAGGTGTAAAATGGCAGAGCAGTGTCCTTTTAAAAAAAAAAAAAAAAGGCAAATCTCACATTAACAATGTCTCAAACTGAGCTCAGGTATGTCAAGATACTTAATCCTGCAGACTAAAGTCAAAATGAACTCAAGTTTAAGCCACATTTGTTTTATTCCTCTATACTGAATCTGAGCAGTAAAACCTCGCTTTGGGAACAAACAGACATGCACACAGACACCCAGTTGTTGCAATGAACTCGCTCACCAGTTTTGTGATAATATATGCAAGTCAATATATTTAAATAAGTCATCTGCATGAAGACAAAAGCCATTTGAAAGAGCATAATTTTCATTGATTAAGCTCCCTTTAGATCTATATGTTGTCAGTTTTTGCTAAATAGCTTCAACAAGCATCTAAAAGAGTCTTTAGAAAAATCAAAAGACTGCTTAGTGGGAGTCTACATAAAGACAAATCTGCATTGATCAGAACCCACTGTAGCTCTTTTTATGCTGGATATGTGAAATGAAGGAAGGCAATTATAACTCCGCTTTGTATAATGTTGACATAATGCAGAGATTAATTCAGATGAGCCGTGCACAGTTCATATGTGTGTGTGTGTGTGTGTGTGTGTGGATTGTGTTTGATTGTTGCATAGTGACTGCGCACAAAAGAGAAGTCAGAGGTCACAGATTTGAGCCATTCACCAGGAAACCATGGCAACGGTCACAGTGTAGCAGCTGTCAGGTAATGACATTCACTGACTGGTGTGTATCTTTGTGAGGGGGAGGGTGGTGTCTTTACACAAATCATTCATCAACTGGAGACTGACATATGCCTCTTTAAGTGTCAAACCATTACTGTATACAAAGCACCATATGCATCACATTAAGGTAAAAATCCTTTACAAATAGTTTTACCATAAAAATACCATATTTACTACTGTCATTGTTAAAGGATTAGTTCACTTCAGAATTAAAGTTTCCTGATAATTTATGTCATCCAAGATGTTTATGTCTTTCTTTCTTCAGTCGAAAAGAAATGAAGGTTTTTGAGGAGAACATTCCAGGATTTTTCTCCATACGATCTGTCATTTTCTAAAAAAATTCAAATTTATTTACTTTTTAACCACAAATGCTCATCTTTCACTGCTCTGCGATGCGCCACGCATTACATAATCACATTGGAAAGGTCACGTGTGGAGCGTGGAGCATCGCAGAGCAGTGAAAGACGAGCATTTGTGGTTAAAAAGTAAATAATTTGTAATTTTTTTTTTTTTTTAGAAAATATCCGATGGTTTCTCTAGATCAGACTCTTATTCCTCGTCTGGGATCATGTAGAGTCTTTGAAGCTGCACTGAAACTGACATTTTTACCTTCAACCCGTTGAACCCCAGCGAAGTCCACAATATGGAGAAAAATCCTGGAATGTTTTCCTCAAAAACCTTCATTTCTTTTCGACTGAAGAAAGACATAAACATCTTGGATGACATAAGGGTAAATAAATGATCAGAATTTTAATTCTGAAGTCAACTAATCCTTTAACAATGACAGTAATAAATATGGTATTTTAGAGAACTATTAATCATGATAAATTTGTAAAGGATTTTTACCTCAATGTGATGCATATGGTGCTTTGTATACAGTAATGGTTTGTTATTTTATTTATTTTTTTTATAAAATGTGCGATGGTTTCTCTAGATCAGACCCTTATTCCTCTTCTGGGATCCTTTGAAGCTGCACTGAAACTGACATTTGGACCTTCAACCCGTTGAACCCCATTGAAGTCCACTATATGGAGAAAAATCCTTGTTCATTTTCCATTGAACAAAGAAAGACATGAACATCTTGGATGACATGGGGGTGAGTAAATTATCATGAAATTTTAATTTTGAAGTGAACTATTGTTTTAAAGTCTTCACAAATAGTTGATTTTTTTTCAATAACATTATTAGACAAAACTTGCAACAAAGAAACAAGTGCATATTTCTATACATTCGATTTTATTAAAGAAAATAAACAATATTTGTGATTTGAGGAGAGCCTATAGACTTTAGTCAGCATGGATGCTACATTTAAATGGACGTAAATGAAAGTGGTGGACATACAGTCAGTTCAGTATGCTGAGCTGTTGAAACATTGAACATATTTCTGAAAATTTAGTGAAGAAAAAGTTTTCTTGAAAAATTGGCTTGGCATAGAACCTTCAAATGTTTATGTTTACGCTCACTAAAGTGTACAGAGACTTTCTCAAGGCAATCTGTGCGGCAAGACATCAATGTACGTCCAAATATGATGTTTTTAAAGGCTGCATATGTGTCCTTCATTGACTGCGATATCCCATAATCCTGTGTGTGCAAAACAAAAACACATTCCATCATCTTGCTCTCACAGTTTGATAACAAATGATAATACCGTCAAATGATACAAGAAGTTACTTTAAATTATATTATGGTGCAATACCATAGTGTTAAATGTCAAGAAAAACCTGATATTACAAGCATTTTTTCATCAGGTTGTTCTACATGTCCAGAACAACCTATTTTCATGGTAACGGCATGATATTACCATACTTGTTCATGTTCTGTGGTAAATGTTCACGAAATATGCTATTACCATAGTACATGTCAAAAAAAAATCTGATAGAGCTGAGGAGAAAAAATATAACATATTGTGCATTGCTATTTAAAAGTAAGCATGAAATATTTCCATATTTGTGTTTTTTCCCTATAGATCACATTATTATTTTTTATTTTGATTAAATTTTATTCATTAAAACAGCTTGTAAACATACTTTATCACTAGAAAAAATGAAACAAGTGAAACCTGAAAGCATCTTTTAAGACATTTCTCCTTATATAGAACCCCTTTTTTTGGCATAAAAGGTTTTTTAAATTGAGTCAAGAACCCCAGGGGTTCTATTTAAAACCCCATTGAACCTGTTTTTCTAAGTGCAGCTTGTCAGTGTGAAAGCAGTTTCCTGATGAGTTGCTGTTGTCTGTTAAGTCACTGATTGACCGAGCGGTGAGGTTTCAGACACAGGCTGCACTCCAGCCAAGAGGAGAAAGATTGTCTGTTCATCCTTTTATCCATCAGCTCAGGCCATGCACACACATCTGCTCCGACTCTAGACCGTCTTTATCGTGAGCGTTCAGCTCCCTCCGTTCATGCGAGGCCACTGATAACAGGTTTCTCAAATCAATACACAACATGCCCCTGCAGACCATCTCAGGCACTGTTTTCATCAGTGCTATGATTCTGTGAAATAACTTCTTTTTTAATTATGTCTTTACCCTCAGGCTCCGGTGGAAATCATAACTTGTCCATTCTGAGGTCAACAAAGCCAGAGAATCCAAAAGCGACACTTGTCCACTAGTGGATGGGAAGCTATTAAACTTGTGCCGAGGTCTACAGGTACATTCTAAAAAAAATGTTGGGTGAAAAACAACCCAAGTTCGGTTGAAAATGGACAGTCCCAGTGATTGGGTTGTTCTCACCCAGCAGTTGTTTGACCAACGTGCTGGACAGTTTTATTAGCCCACATTTTGTTTAAAAATGACTTCAAATGAACCCAAAATAGGTTTGAAATTAAAAATCAGACACATAATTACTAGAGGCAACCATAGTAATCAAAAGGTGAAGGTTATTAATAAGAACCCTAATACATTTTATTGTTTCATTATTATTCATTAAACTTATTCATGAATTTTCATTTCCAGCATATTTTGGGTTCATTTTAAGCTAGCAATACAGTAATTTTTAAACAATAGTTTAATTAAATAAAACTACCCAGCAGGTTGGGCAAACATTTAACCCAATCGCTGGGTTAAAACAACCCAATCACTGTGTTTGTCCATTTTCAACCCAACTTGGGTTGTTTTTACCTTTTTACCTCAGCATTTTCTAGTGTACCTAGTATCAAGACAGACATTTTACAATAGGTATTGCAACTTTTTATAATGATTTTTTATTTTTATTTTAATAAAATATATAATTTATTCATTCATTTTTTCATATTTATTCACTATGCACTGTGTGTATGTATATATATATATATATATATATATATATATATATATATATATATATATATATATATATATACACACATAATAAAATGAAATATATAGTCTTGCTGTCAGATGGTTGTTGACTGGAGGAGCGTCGAGATCACATGTTCCATGTCTGATCCCGTTCTCCTGACCTTCACGTGGCTTCAGCCAAACACATTCCAAGAATCATGCAATAGATGACAGTAATGGCACAATGTGATGTCTTTCCAGTGAACGTTTTAGTAACATCTGGTCTGCCCCCCCCCCATCATGCTGCTGTTAGGGGGGAACATGGTATACCATGTGTCATGTCATGTGATGTGTGACTTTATACACACTCATGCATGCAGATCAGCTGCAAAGTAACTCTTTAAGCACATATTATTTATATGTTCCCAAACATTATTATATTTTTTATAGGCACATAATTTAGCTTTATTTTATTTTCTGCAGTTTGGGCTTTCATTATTTTTCATTATAGCATTTCATTGCCTAGTGATAGATGAATCAATTATTTATCTGCTTTCGATTGACAATATGGAAACAATCAAGTTCCATGACATTTCTAATTTTTACATAAAATACTTATTTGTTTATTTTATTTGCTTTATTATTATTATTATTATTATTATTATTATTATTACACTAAAAAAATGCTGGGTTGAAAATGGACAAACCCAGCGATTGGGTTGTTTTAACCCAGTGGTTGGGTTAAATGTTTGCCCAACCTGCTGGGTAGTTTTATTTAACCCAACTATTGTTTAGAAATGACTGTAATGCTGGCTTAAAATGAACCCAAAATAGGTTGGAAATTAAATATCAGACATAATCTGAGGCAACAATAACAATCAAAAGGTGAACATTTGTTAATAACCATTTTAATAAATGTTTATTGTTTAATAATTATTCACTAAACTTATTAATAAATGTTTATTTATTAAACATATTAATAAATGTTCATTTCCAACATGCTTTCGATTCATTTTAAGCCAGCAATTCAATAATTTTTAAACAATAGTTGAGTTATATAAAACTACCCAGCACGTTTGGCAAACATTTAACCCAACCAGTGGGTTAAAACAACCCAATCACTGGGTTTGTCCATTTTCAACCCAACTTGGGTTGTTTTAACCCAGTTTTTTTTTAGCATGTATCATTTGCTTTATATTTTACCCTAAATGCCTGTAATGCTCAACTCTGCAATTCTGCCTTTTCTGTGTTTTTGGCTAAATCTCTCTCAAGTATATCCTCCAGTTAACCGATAACCTCTGTTCCTTGAGTGTCTCAGCCATGGAATGCTATTAAGATTTCAGATTAGTGAGAATTGTGATGGTGAACATGGATGAAATCCTTTTGGGACAGTGAAGAGCCTCAGAATCCATGACCTCCAGAAATGCGAGAGAAGGATAGATGGCTTTGTCATACAGAGGATTCAGGACTCTTTGGTCTTGTGGATTGAAACTGCGGTACACATGTGAATACACGCGCTAACACTAGATTTAACCAGGCAGAAAATCATAACAGTTGTAGTAGATGACAGTGCAAGAATGTGGAGGAAGTGTCTTTGTAATTTCGGCCCTCGTATAAACTTTCTGCTTGCGCTGTTCAAAATAAAGGCTACTTATATTGATTCCTTTAAAAGCTTAAAATTAGTCTGGGAATATTTTTATTGGGTATGTGTGGTTTAAAGGTTCTGCTGATGGCAAGGTTTTGTTTGAACGAGTCATCAAGGAATACGGTATTTTCTTTTAGTGCATCCATACGGATTTAAGTAGTTATTAAGCCCACCTCGATAAACATTATTTGTTTTTTTATCCACATTCACAAGTGACCAAATATTAAACCCAAAGAGATTTCCAGCTTTGAACTGGATTATAATGTTGTATTCGATTGTCTTGTTCTATGTTTTGCAATGTTTCATGCAAATATGGTGCGAGTTTCCTCGTTGGAAATTGGACATGAATGCCCTCTCAAGTCATATTTACTACTGGGAAATTCAGAGATAATTTTGATTGCCGAGTTTCTGATGCCATAATCTTTAAACGTGGTGGAATATTTTTTATTTTTTTTTTTAAAGATCTTTAAAAATATCTTCTACAGGTATCTCTTGTTTGTGTTCCATAGAAGAAAGAAAGCCATACAAGTTTCCTATGTAAAAAAGTAAAAATGACAAAATTTTGAGAAAAATTGTCAATTTTGCCTTTAATGTTGACTCATTTAATTGGACCTGTAACATTTCATTAAACATTTTATGCAGTGCGATTGCAGATGTATGGAAGCTTGTTTCCGCCACTGAATAAAAAATTAAAAAGTAATTGTGACATCTCGCAATTCTGACTTCTTTTCTCAGAATTCCATGGTATAAAGTCGTAATTGCGAGTTATAAAGTCCAATTCTGAGAGGGAAAAAAGACAGACTTTTTTCTCAGAATTGCGAGTTTATATCTTGCAATTCTGACTTTATAACTTTAAAAATAACTCTAAAATTACTTTTTAAATGTTTTATTCAGTGGCGGAAACAAGCTACCATCACGCAATTCTGACTTTATAACTCGCAGTTGCGGCTTTATATCATGAAATTCTGAGAAAATGAGTCAGAATTGCAAAAAAACGTAAGAATTGCGAGTTTATATCACTCAATTCTGAATTTATAACTCGCAATTCTGGGGAAAGAAGACAGAATTGCAAGATGTCAAAATTACCTTTTTTAAAAAATTTTATTCAGTGGTGGAAACAAGATTACATCACGCAATTCTGACTTTATGACTCACAATTGCGGCTTTGTATCATGAAATTCTGAGAAAATAAGTCAGAATTGTGAGTTTATATCATGCAATTCTGACTTTATAACTCGCAATTCTGGGGAAAGAAGTCAGAATTGCAAGATGTCGAAATTACCTTTTTTCATTTTTACCTTTCATTTTTTATTCAGTGGTGGAAACAAGATTACATCACGCAATTCTGAATTTATGACTCACAATTGTGACTTTAGATCCCTCAATTCTGAGAAAAAGTCAGAACTGCGAGATGTAAACTTGCACTTATAAGAAAAAAAGTCAGAATTGTGAGATAAAAAGTCAGTATTATCTTTTATTTTTTTTCAATCAGTGGTGGAAACAAGCTTCCATACCGATGTGCCCTACTGAGATAACCAAGAGTAAGTGCCCTACTGAAGGGCAAAACAGTGATTGGGCAGGAAATGGTTCATAGCAGCCCCTCAGTGTTCTTCTAGCCTGCAGTGTTTGTGTCCGATCCCTGACCGCAAGACTACCATCATTCCAGAGCATGTGGCCTATATCGCTCATTTTAATGCAGACAAGGAAGAAATGAGTAAAATCATATAGCTCAGCCACGCCGCTCACCAGGAAGCGCTCTAGGAAGTCGTTGGTGTGCTCATTTGCAGTAATTAGACCCATCCTGAGATAGTTCATCAGGGATCGTCTCTCACCGAGTCATCTAGACATCAACTTCCTCCTCCACCTGTCTGGACGGCAGGAAGCTCTCCAGGTAGCTGTCAAGTGCAGCGTTTCATACTCTATACGAGTTGCACCATGCCCTCGTTCGGTATCATACCTTCTTCAACGACGGGGGCGGTAGTTCTCTCCGCCTCAGGGCCCATATCATCTCTGTCACGGGGCCCGTACCTTCCCCCACGGTGGAGCTCATGCAGTATTGATGGAGCAGTAGTGCTTTACGGGGACACTGTAATTACGTCCCTTCATAAGGCCAATTTTGGCTGGGTGGGCTCATAACCTTTCTTGGCTGTATGTGCATCAGGGGGCCCATGAGACAGAGTTCATTAGGGCCTGACACCGCACTAGACGGGGAGTAATGGGCCGAGGCGAAGCGTGCTGTTTATCTTAGGCCATAGAGGCTAATGACGGGGCGTACTGTGTGTGTGCGCGCTATTGAGCTGGCCTTGGGGGTGGAGAGATTCCATTAATAGGCAAAAGGCGTGGGACACCACTTTCATTATTGGAGCTTTTGAAGCTAGCTGATTGCTCACAGCTCTGCATACAGCTGGGGGCTTATTTATTTATTTATGCCCCATCCCGACAGAGGCGATGGGGCTGCTTCTCCAAAAATGCGCTTTGAGGGCAGTCATAAACAAATATCATATGACATGAATGTGACATAAATGCTAATGAAACTTTATATGGCCCTACTGTCGTTCCCTGGATATACTGTCATTCATTTTACCACCAACGATAGTGAAAGTAAACGCATTTACAACAAATATATGACTTTGCTCTAAAAATGCTGTTTCAACCCAAATTTGGGGACAAATCCAGCCACTGGGTTACATTTTTAACCCAACGGTTGGGGTTGTCCATATTGTAAGTTGGAACAACCCAGTATTCTAAAAAATGCTGGGTTAAAAACAACCCAAGTTGGGCTGAAAATGGACAAACCCAGCAACTGGGTTGTTTTAACTTAGAGAATGGGTTGTTTTAACCCAGCAGTTAGTTTTATTTTACTGTATTGCTTGCTTACAATGAACCCAAAGTATGTTGGAAATTAACATTTATTAATGTTTAATAAATGAACGTTAATGAATAACAATGAATGCAATACAAAAGCGTATTCATAAATGTTCACCTTTTGATTTATTATTGTTGCCTCTAGTAATTGTGTCTGATTTTTAATTTCAAACTTATTTTGGGTCAGCCATATAGTCATTTTTAAACAATAGTTGGGTTAAATAAAAATGCCCAGCACATTGGGCAAATATTTAACCCAACTGTTGTCCATTTTCAACCCAACTGGGGTTGTTTCTAACCCAGCGTGTCGGTTTGCACTTTGGAAGAAGGAAATTCCAATGCTTTAATGAGGTTTTAAAATAAGTTTAGGCAATATGTATGGGTTCTGTGTAAATTAATTACCATCGTTAACAATGCTGGGTTGTTTCAACCCAAATTTGGGTCATTTTTAAAAATAATTTTTAACCCAACACTTGGGTTTGTCCATATTTGACCCAAATTCGGGTTGAAACAACCCAGCATTTTTTAACCCAGTGTTTCTTATGTTGCCAAGTCAGTAAGTCCCCTTTTCTATTAAATGAATAATTTATTCACTACTGTTCAAAAGTTTGGGGTCAGGAAGATCTTTAAATGTTTTTGAAAGAAGTCTCTTAAGCTCTCCAACACTGCATTTATTTGATCAATATACAGTAATGGAGATAATATTGTAGAATATTATTGCAATTTAAAATAACTGTTTTATATTTTAATATATTTTAAAATGCAATTTATTCCTGTGATGGTAAAGCTGATGAGAAATCATTCTGATGTACTGTGCTCAATAAACTTTTCTTATTAATCGTTGAAAGTGATGCTTAATTTTTTTGTGGAAACCGTGATACAGTTTTTATTCAGGATTCTTTGAAAGTTCATTTATTTGAAATAGGCATTTTTTGTAACAATTTAAATATGTTTACTGTCACTTTTGATCAATTTAATGCGTCCTTGCTGAATAAAAGTATCAGTTTATTAATTGAAAGAAAACTCCAAACCATTGAACAATATTCATATATAAAATATATTGCTTGGCAAGGAAAGAAAAAAAAAAATCATAAATCATTATCATATTCAGAAATCCCATAGTATTGCGAAAATAACTGTAATACATTACAACCTCATCCATCTTCATCATCAAAAAGACCTTTGAAAGACAAAATGAAATTAAAACTCATTAAAGACAACTTAATGACAATAATATATTCATAAATGAAAAGAAAAGCCACAGCAGAGCAAACAAATGGCCTCAATCAGTCAAGTGAAGCCGCATCATCAAAGTGTCAATGGCGCTGAATAGCAAATGCACAGCAGCTGTTGCTCAGGACAGAGCGTAATGGTTTCGATAGACCAACGGGGCACGAAGATCCGCGCAAATGTGCTGATCTGATGCATGGAGGTAAACGCCGACGAGTTTGGACAATTAATAAACACGGGTCTCAAATGGACTTCTGGTGATCGCCGAGGGACCAGCTGAGACCTAGTAGTGCAAGTAGCTCATTTAGTCGATGCAAATTTTTCATGCGCTGCTCTCTGTTGCACTCCATGGGTGTGCACTAACATGCCGAGGAGGCTGTCAAAAACCTTGCTTTGATCACACAGCAATGGGCCCCAACGGTAACATCACAGCAGAGCAGCAAAGCAGGCAGTTAGGGGAGAGGGTAATATTGCACTTAGCCAGAGACTGTGTGTGTGTGTGTGTGTGTGTTCATTTGCTGGCCGGAGTCAGATTGCTTTACCGAGATTGGAAGATCTTAAAGTAGGTTAGATCCAACATGCACATGGAAAATGTGAGTTCCCTGGAAAATCCCTTAACAAAATGCACCATCAAAGAGCGATAATCACAGTCAGGACCTTTGACCCTGTTCAAACAGTGACGGCCACTGTGACAACACTGTCCCTTTTGTCCATTTAAACCCTATTCTGACAGCTGTAGAGTATAGATGCAGCTTGAGGTGAGTTTATTTTGTGTGCACAATCCTCCGATTCTGTTTTCTAGACACACAGAATGAGGGTATATGATATATTCAAGCCCCGTGCAGCACAAAACCCAAAAGTACGACAAGTGAAAAATAACAACAAAGAAAAAATGTGATATGAAAGCGTCACAAAGTATCAATGTTGTCCTGCTCTGTGTGCCGCGCTCAATGTGACACTTTAACTCTGTGTCCCACGAAGGCAATTTCAAGGTTTCTTGGAATTTTCCACAGTGATATATAATACACTTTGTTCCAAAACACAGTGTGCTGCCTCTCTGTATACTGCCTACATGGTCAGCTGTCTTCTAAGGCAGCGTCCTTACTGTCATGGAGATTCAAGTGACTGATTTAAAATATGCTCTACATAGGCAGTAACTTTGCTCATCATCCAAATAGTGCTGCTTATGCAAAGTCTGTTCTATTCTACACTCTAAAAAATGTTGGGTTGAAAATGAACAAACCCAGCAATTGGGTTGTTTTAATCCAGCGGTTGGGTTAAATGTTTGACCAACGTGCTGGGCAGAATATTGTTTAAAAATTATTGTATTAAAATTAACCCAAAGTATGTTTGAAATGAACATGTATTAGTAAATATAGGCCCGGTTTCACAGACAGGGCTTAGCCTAAGCCAGGATTTGGCTTTAGTTCGATTAGGATATTACGTAGCGATACTCAAATAAGCATAAATATATGTGCAAATATTCACAGGATTTTGATGGCAAAATATAAAATTAAACTTTTTGTAAAAATCTGTTGGTAAATATCACAATATTATAATTAATTTATTATTTTTATATGTTATTTATTCTAATTGTCATTAATGTGTTCTTTTAGTGAAAGCCTTTTTTATGACTTGACATAACTGACTTGATATTTATGTAGTTTTGCAGTGCTTTATTAATAATATTGGTAACACTTTAGGGAACGCATATAAACTATTAACTACGACTTTTCCCTTAATGAAAGCCTAATTTACTGTTTATTAATAGTTAGTAAAGTAGTTGTTAAGTTTGGGTATTGGGATTAAGAATGCAGAATAAGGCATTAATATTAAATAAGTACTATGACCAATATTCTAGTAATATGCATGCTAATAAGCAACTAAAGGACACTAAAATAAAGTGTTATCATAATGTTTTTTAAATATTATTGGCTAAGGCTGGTTGAAATGACTGAAAAATCCCCCTTTAATATCATGATATGTATTGAATATTCTCAAACGGCTGAAAACTACTTTTCTTTTTTGTCCTTTTGGAGGTCCTGGTCCCTGTTTTCTGTCATTATGTGGAAGAAAATAGTTAAAACTGTTGAGGTTTGAGCTGATCCGCACATCACTAGTAATATGAGTATTGTAAACTCAAAAAATACATAAAGTTATATTCATTAATATTTCAGTGTTGGTTTAGTCCATCATTAGAGTAAACTCAACTTAAAGATTTTAAGTTTATTCCACTCATTCAGTTTGAATTCAAGTAACAAATCTAATTCTTAACAACTATATAGCTACTTCAATTGTTTGACGAAACCGATTGCCTTAAATGGTTTAAGTTCATCAAACTCAAAGCAATAAAGTTACATAAGGCAAAAAACTAACAGCAAAAGCAAAAACTAACATTGATGAAAAGCAATGATGACAGAACAGTAGCCAATTTAAACATTGTTTAAAAGAAATTAGAAACCAATAAATGAGTTCAAATGTATTTTAAATATGTTGTGGTCAGCCATAAACGTAAGCTACTAGATTAAATGAGTTTCTTTAACTTAAAACAATAGAGTTAAAATAGCATATTATTCAGATTTGAGTTCTGCTAAATATTATTCGTTTTTGAGTTCACATAACAAATATCTGTTAAGTTGAATTAACTTTTTTAATTTTTTTAAGTCAAATTAATTTATTTAGTGAATTTAGCTACATTTATTTTAATATAGCCATTTACAGTAATATCGTGTGCATTTGTGCTGCTATTTGCACTTCTGCTCTAACGTTTATACAACTACATTATTTCGTCACTGATGTAATTGCAACAACATTATTAATTTCGAGTCATATTCCATAGAAAATGTCATCTCAGATCCCAACTATATGACAACACGAGATTAAGTCAGCAAGAGTTTTTACAAATGTCAAAAGACAACCCACTTCAATTTCCTTTTTAATGAGCTATAGGAGAGGTTTCATTGCTTTTTGTCATAATAAAATTAAATTTGTGTTCGCTGCCGTCGAGTAACTATCAGGTTTGACAAAATGAGAGAAAAAAAACGTAACTCACTCCCAATCCTATCTGAGCTATCGCTGTTGTTGAACACGTTAAATTGAAATCCTCAAATGTACCAATAGCTGTCATGTGTGGCTATTCCCTCTAGCATGGCTGGACTGGGACCTTATGATTGTCTTATGATTGCATCGGATCCTGATGGCTATGGGGAAAGTGGTGTCGGCAATAGGGGTGATTATTTCTGCTTGGACCAATGGGGAGCAGGTGAAGAGCAAGAGTAATTAATATCTGTCTTTTCAAGCCTGTATTGTGGCGCTCAGGGCCTGTGCTTGGAGAAATCAAGAGTGTGAGGGTATTTTCCTTGCCTGTGGGAATGTGCTACACTAATGCATGGAAAGACAACACACATGAATGCAGACACACATCTTCTCTGCTCTGTCGATTTCGATTTTGGGCCAAGAATGTGTACCTTGCTAATTCCTTGAGCTTCCTTTTGCTCAGCATTCGCTTTGAGTGGACTGTGCATTTTCTTGCCTTGTTCAGTGTAGAGAACACTAAGCTAAGCTGCTAATACTCCATCTAAACTTCACTCCAGTTCTAAAACTACATTCACTGAAAAAAATGTGTTTTTTTTTTTTTTTTTACTAAAAATGAATTTAAAATAAATTTCACAAATAAAAAAAAAACTGGCAAGTAACACATTGAATTAAATGTGAACGTTTGAAGTATAAAGACTGATAAATAAATTACAGTGTACCTGTGTTGTTTTAGTTTTATAGTTTTTATTAATATTTTGTATTTGTATTCTGTTTTCATTTTAATTTTAGTTATAGGGAACCTATAGGGAACCTACAACGCCCCTTTCACAAGATGTAATATCAGTCTCTGGTGCAAAAACACGCCGTTTTTGTGTGTGTCCCTTTAAATGCAAATGAGCTGCTGCTCCCCGCCCCCTTTCCAGTTTTAACAGCTCAACAACAACAAAGCTGGAGAATCTCATGCAGACAAAATGAGGATTGTGAGTAACAGTGTTCAGCCTTACAAACGTTTGTGAACGGTTAGTGGATAAATTGATGTAGTTGCTGTGGAGTTGATCAACTCATCACTAGCATGTGTCGTCATGTTACTCTTTTTTCCTTGAATCGACCCTCGTTTGTGAAGCAGTCCGGCGTAAAATCACGGCATCAACAACACTCCACTACAACAACTCTTCCTCTTCTCTAAAGCAGCCCAACATGGCCCCGCCCCCTTTGATGTGTGTTTCCGGGGGCGGGGTTTATGTAAATTTTACGGTTTGTGATGTCACTAACCCAGAAAGAAGCTCGTTGTAGTTCCTACCAGCTGTTTGTTCTAGTCCTTAAACAGAGAATTCTTTAAAAGAAAAAATCCCCCTTTGCATTGAACTTTGAGCGTCGTAACTTTGCAGATGTTGTTTATGAGCTCGCATTACTCATTGTTGTACAGCTAAAAAATAAAAGTTGGTAGAGAACTGTCAAACTTCTGTAGAGCTAGGATTTGTGGGCAATATTAGCCCAAAATCATGCATGGATGCACACTCTACAAATCCACCGGAAATTGTATACCATCAAGGCACCTTTGGCATACTCTTTTCATCATACTATGATTTGAGACACACTAATCCTAATCTCACATACTATTTAGGATGAATAATATGCAAATTGGGATGTTGCCACGGCTAGAGGCGCCGCATACCGACGAACTTTCTATCACTCAGCTCTTCTCAGCCAGCCCAATCACGGCGTGTGTTTACTTAATTGGAAGGCACTGAAGGATGAAAAGACACTTCTGGTGGTGAACCAGGCACAGCATGTCAGAGAGACATACAAGCTGCAATATGACACTAAAGGAAAGCCGATGCTGAATAAACCTTCCCTGACCAGAAATAAGATTTTATAAGGCGCTAGTCAGTCGGCTAAATTTGAACTGTATCATATTAAACATCAGAGTGCAGAGAATACTTCACCCAAAAATGAAAATGTTGTCATTATTTACTCAGCCTCATGTTGTTCTAAACCTGTATGACTTTCTTTCTTCCACAGAGCATAAAAGGAAATCAATCCTCAAATCAAGAGTGAATCTTTAAAGCTTTGAAAAGCTTTAAATATCATAAAATATCATAAAAGTGCTTTGAATGAACCATGCAGTTTATTACAAGTCTTCCAAAGCCATACATAACTTTGTGTGAGAAACGGACTGAAATTTAAGTCATTATTCATTAAAAATCTTGATATTTGATCATTAGAGAGGAATCAATTTGTTAATGAATCATTCTTTAGAGATGGATCTTTGCATAAATAAGCTGAACACCAGAAGACTTAAAATATGGACCACTTATGATGCTTTTATTGTGCTTTTCTCTTTTTGAAGCTTGAAATCATTAGATCTTTAGTGCAATTGTAAATGTATGGCAAAGGATGACTTGTTCGGTAAGAAATTTTCCTTTTATGTTCCACAGAAGAAAGAAAGTCATGCAAGTTTTGAGGGTTAGGCTAATAAATGACTTAATTTTTGGCTTGACTCTCCCTTTAAATGCGTTTCAAAACGTCAGGCTTATTTGAGGTCTTTTTTAATATCCTCCCTCTTTTTAATCAAACCCAGCTTTGAGAGGATAGACTCATCACTTGTCACTATTAAAATGTTGATTTGGCTTTTGCTCATCGTGATGCAGAGATGACTGTGTGATTATGTTTTCCCAGCAAAACAATAACAGCAATATGACTAGCCGGACTAACCGCGCTGATCTAATCAATCTCACGATCTGTTTTCTTCCGGTACTGTCGTTCAGCGGCGGACTCTGTTTACTCAAATAAGCTCCAAAACACCTCAGCTCAGATATTAATCCCTCCACATGTTCAAACAGAAGGAGGGAGGAAGACAGAAAATGAGAGAGATAAAGGGAAACAGAGGAGGAGCAGAGGAAGAGGAAAGAAAATGAGAGAATGATACACATCAGATGAGCCAGTGTGACAGAGAGAGCTGATTAGGCTGGTTGTTAAAAAAATCCTACAAACAAAAGCTTAATAATAATATTAATAAAACAAACCCTTTAAATTAGATTTATTATTTATTATTCTATCAAAAACTGCAAATTATAATTATTTTTAAAAAATCATTACAGTTCTATGGTGTTATGGTGACATTAATGGCATATATAAAGCTTAGTATATTTGATATTTTTCATGAAAACAATTCAAAACTTTTTCCTTTTTAAGAGTCTTGACATATTGCGTAACACCATGAATCATGGTGTTACATTGTTACATTATATTATATATATACACATATATAATATACATACATACATATAGATATATGCACCATATGGAGAAATACAATATGTATGCATGTATACATTTTATATATATATATATATATATATATATATATATATATATATATATAGATAGATAGATAGATAGATAGATATTAAATATTTATACTACCATTCATATATATATATATATATATATATATATATATATATATAAAAAGATTCAGATTTTGTTACGCAATATGTCGAGACTTAAAAAGTAAAAAGTTTTCAAATATTTTCATGAAAAATAACAAATATACACACTGTATATATTTATTCTTTCCGAAAAATCTTATACTCACCAATGATCAAAAATAGGCTGCATTTATTTGATCAGAAATACAGTAAAATTGTGAAACATTATTGCAATTTAAGATAACTATTTTCTGTTTTAATATATTTTAAAATGTAATTTATATCCAGTGATCAAAGCTGAATTTTCAGTATCATTCCTCCAGTCTTCAGTGTCACATGATCCTTCAGAAATCATTCTGATATGAGGATTTGCTGCCCAAGAAACATTTCTTATGATGATCAATGCTGTTGAATATTTTTGTGATATTTTCCAGGATTCTCTGATAAATAGAAAGTTCAAAAGAACATAATTTATGTGAAATAGAAATATTTATTTTTTTAATAGTGGATAAATTCATTATACTTCATTATGTATTCTTTCATACAGTAGATGAACAGGTGTTTTAGCAAGCTTAACACTTATAATGGAATGACTTGGATGTGTGTGCTCCAGCAGCCGGACTCACGAGTGCCCGTCACCTGAGCTGTATGTGGCGTCCCTCTCAGCCCCAGCAGTTCTAATTGATGATGCGGCGTCTCAGTCATGCTCTCCGGCCAATCTGCTTCCTCACAGATGGCTCAGTTTGGGCCACATGTGAGAGCCGCTCACTCAATATCTGCTTCTAAAGAAGGTGCTGGCTTATTTTAATAACGCTCAGTGTTCGTTTGGCATGAATTAGATACACATGAGATGTACATGCAGGTGGCTTGCTTTGCCTGAGCCCCTTTTCACCACCCTGTCAGAACGGTTTTGGAGAGCCGTCTTGAATCTGATGTTATACGGGCAGCTTGTGAATATCATGTCGATATGTAACCATGGTAAATAATCACTTCTAAGATGCATGGATAGATGGATCAATCTCTGGATAAACAAATAGATGTGCTGCAAAAACTAATTTTCTTAGTGATTATTTAGACTTATTTTTCTCTTGTTTTAGACTTGTTTTAAGTACATTTATTAAAAATAAGGACATTTAGATATTTTACTTTAAGAAAATATTGATGATGGCTTTTGGCCAAAATATATAGCATGTTATTATTTCACATACAACACAAACACGAGGGTTCGGTACGTACCTCGGTATAAGTCACGGGTTAGTACAGCATAACATAAAATCGCTTCTTTTTTCTTTTATTTTCTATTTTATGAAACAGTGGTTTATTGCGTCTCGCTTGAAATAAATTCAATTAAAATGAACATTACTTAAGGAGAAAAAAGGGAGCTCTTTTTTGCACATTTACTATAATATTAAATGTTACAATTAACAACAGTGCCCAAACTATTAAATTCAGTTGCTATTTATTTTTAGATCTGATAGTCAACTCTCAAATAATAAAAAAACACATGTACACTGAACATAAAATTATTTTTCTACTCCATTTGAATTTTGAAATATGATCATTTCCACAGTTACTGTCATAACTTGTTTTCATGGCAAATTTATTTAAACATTAAATAATTAAGACATTACTAACAGGTAAAGTAAATATAACGAATATATAAGCGAACATGGTGCATAAATTCCCCTCTAGAGTTCATTTCCTGAACTATCATGCTGTGGACACTGAATGACTTGCCTGAGGTTAATGTAATGCTACATGAGATATTATTCTCAAGCTGTTGAAGTCTTTCCATAGATGAAACGCTGGTTGAGCAATTACTCGTAAACGTGTCTATTAGGGCTGGGAAAATAAATCGATTCATCTCGCTTCGTGGATCGATTCTGAGCTTAGGTCTTAACAGCAGATGGCGCTGTGTGCTTTAGAAACAGCTGTACTTGAACTCGATCCGGAATCATTTCTCGATTCATGATTCAATGATTTATTGTCCCAGCCCCAGTGTTTGGGAAAGTTACTTTTAAAAGAAATGCATTACAATATTGCGTTACTCCCTAAAAAAAAGTTACTAAATTCATTACTATGTACTGATTACGTTACTTTTGTGTTACTTTTTCTCTTTTGGGCTGGGCTTTCTAGTTTATTTTTTAATAACAACAAAAAAAGATCTATTTTTGGCAAATGTTAAGGCCCTTTCACACCAAAAGTGAAATGAATAATTCTCAGGCTGAAGGAAAGGTATATTTACGCCTGTACAGTAGAGGGCGCTGCTCAAACCTTTCAGCTGTGCTGCCATTCTGGATTAAATGGTTAGTTCACCCAAATATGAAAATTCAGTCATTAATTACTCACCCTCATGTCATTCCACACCCATAAGAACTTTGTTCATCTTCAGAACACAAATTAAGATATTTTTGATAAAATCCGATGGCTGAGTGATGCCTCCATTGACGGCATGATAATTTACACTTCCAATGCCTAGAAAAGTACTAAAGACATATTTAAAACTGTACACCTAAGTTGAACCCTAACATTATGAAGTGACGAGAATACTTTTCTGTGCCAAAAAAAAACAAAACAAAAAAAACACAATAATGACTTAATTCAACAATATCTAGTGATGGGCGATTTCAAAACACTGTTTCATGAAGCTTCAAAGCTTTATGAATCTTTTTTTTTTCGAATCAGTGGTTCAAACTGCTAAAGTCACAAATTTCGGAAATTTCGAAACGGTTTGAAACACTTATGACATAACGAAGCCTCGTTTACTGAAATCACAGGACTTTGGCAGTTTAATACATGCTCCGAACCACTGATTCGAATCAGAAGAGACGTAAAGCTTCAACAAATGTCAATAAATGTGAAAAAGTGACTCGCATTACATATTTGAAAACGTAACTTAGATATTTGCTGTAAATTGAAAAAGTTACTTTACTAGTTGCTTGAAAAAGTAATCTGATTACATAACTCAAGTTACTTGTAATGCATTACCCCCAACGCATAGATCTTATTTTCTTCTTCTGAGCTTTTTCCTGCTGTGGCGGTTAGCAAACAGCATTGCATTACCGCACACACCCCCTTCTGGATTGGAGCGTGAATCGCCTGTGACTCACCGTATTTGTCATTGACTGTTTGCACCGAAATGTGATGTTTGTACCGAATACATGTACCGTTAAACCCCTGATAGTTATTATTTTGCTGGTCATGTCATTACAAACAGGTGTCTGGATCACAGCATGTTTGCTGTTGTAATGTCCTCATAAAAACTTGATTAATGACTAGTAATCAAGTTAACACCTGCCTCCTACCTGAAAACAAAATCCAGCCCATGGCACAGGATTCAAAGCAAGCAATACTGCTAATTAAATAGAAGTCAGCTTGTGTTTTTCAAAATCTCAATAGAACTGACCTGATATCCCTAACAGATTCAGATTCACCATACTATCCTTGTTTCCTCAGAATGCTCTCTTTCTCATTCAGCATGCATGCACTGCAATAACCCGATCGCATCTGATCTGCCTTTAATAGAGAATGATCTTACCACAGTCAGACAGCAATCTCCGCTTAAGTAAACAGCATGTGAAAGGTATTACTTTGTGTCAGTAGAACCGCTGAACCTGCGTTCACCTTGTGTTCGCCGGCTTGTCTGAATATGGAGAAGGTTTGTGCGTGTTGTTTACCCTTCTAAACACTGAAATTATTTTACGAGATGTTGCAGACTGGCCTCGACGGAGCCATGGACCTGTAACCTTTCAGACGGCAACAAAATACGTTAAGCCTACTTCTAAAATACTTTCTGTGTGGTTGTAAGGTTTAGCAGTGCCCTTAATTTTCTCAGGGGGCGTTGGATAGCCTTTTTGTACAGTGAAAAAGTTTCCTAAAAATCATAAGGTAGAATGTTTAGCCCACAGGATCTGCTCTTGTCTATTATTATTTCCCCAGTCAGCTCAAGGAAAAGTTTGGGTTTCATATTTTCTGAAGCAAATGTGAGTGATGCTTGCTTGTGCTAAACTCCCAGCCATAAATCAAGGGTCAGAAACAAACTATGTGAACATCTGATACTTCAGTGCAAAATGGTCTTCTTATTACTTATCGAGTCCTTCCTTTAATGGGGTTTTTCATCTGTTTTATCATACAAAAATAACAGCACACCTCTCCTCAACGAGCTGCCATTTTAACCATTTGTCTTTTGCTTTGTTTGTCCAATTTGAATGCTTATGGTTATAGATCTGAACAAACCTCTAACCCTGTACAAAAGCACATAGCAGCACTAAATATATGAAACTACATAATCAAGCTTTTGACAATTAAGCTGAAGCTCTTTATATTCAGACAGTATACATGCTGGCTTGGTGTACTTCCTGTTAGCTGCAGGATATGTAAAAACAACCCATCTAATCTGGGTTTGTGAGTGTCTACAGTGTTTTTTCCCCCTTACTTATCCTGGATTTCCCAGAATGTTTAATGAGAGCGGTGAGGCAATCTGGCGAGACTTGAGTCTGCTGTCCATGTTAAAGACAAGTCTGCTGATTTGTGCCTAAGGGGGACATTTTACACCAAAACAGCTCAGCCTCTCTGGTGGGTGAAGGCCACTTGAGACAGACAGCGACGGGGGATGGAGGGAGAAGAGACAGAGACTGAAATATTACCAAATTAGAGTAAAAACACAAAGAATTGATGTTCTAAAGCTTGTTTAAAGATGGTCTGATGTGAGAGAACAGTTTTACATTTGCTGATGAAAATGTGCATGGCGTTTGCTCATGCAAAAGTCGCCTCCATGATGCTAGGATGTGTGGGTGGTTGCCAAGGCATTGTTATGCAGTTGCTAAGATGTTCATTTAGTGTGTTATACAGTTGCTAGGCTGGGATGCTATGGTGTTGCTAAGTGGGTTTCAGTGGTGTTCTAGATGGTTACTGACTGGCCCAGGTCAGTATGGGTAGGGTTGCATTAGCCATTCATAAGTTCCTACTTAAATTGGCATGTGAAGGTTGATGCTTATATACTAGTTAGTTTGGAACTAACTTTATTTATTAGATATTATATTATATTATATTTATTTATTTATTATTTTTAAACCATTAAATCTATCGATCTATTGATAGATAGATAGATAGATAGATAGATAGACACAGACAGATGGATAGACAGACAGACAGACAGATATATACACTGTAGATAGATATACAGACAGACAGACAGACAGATATAGACACTGTAGATAGATATATACTGTAGATAGATATACAGACAGGCAGACAGATATAGACACTGTAGATAGATATACAGACAGACAGACGGATAGATATATACTGTAGATAGATATACAGACAGGCAGACAGATATAGACACTGTAGATAGATATACAGACAGACAGACGGATAGATATATACTGTAGATAGATATACAGACAGACAGGCAGACAGATATAGACACTGTATATAGATATACAGACAGACAGACGGATAGATATATACTGTAGATAGATATACAGACAGACAGACGGATAGATATATACTGTAGATAGATATACAGACAGACAGACGGATAGATATATACTGTAGATAGATATACAGACAGACAGACAGACAGATATAGACACTGTAGATAGATATACAGACAGACAGACAGACAGATATAGACACTGTAGATAGATATACAGACAGACAGACGGATAGATATATACTGTAGATAGATATACAGACAGACAGACGGATAGATATATACTGTAGATAGATATACAGACAGACAGACAGACAGATATAGACACTGTAGATAGATATACAGACAGACAGACAGACAGATATAGACACTGTAGATAGATATACAGACAGACAGACGGATATAGACACTGTAGATAGATATACAGACAGACGGATAGATATATACTGTAGATAGATATACAGACAGACAGACGGATAGATATATACTGTAGATAGATATACAGACAGACAGACGGATAGATATATACTGTAGATAGATATACAGACAGACAGATATAGACACTGTAGATAGATATACAGACAGACAGACAGATATAGACACTGTAGATAGATATACAGACAGACGGATAGATATATACTGTAGATAGATATACAGACAGACAGACGGATAGATATATACTGTAGATAGATATACAGACAGACAGACGGATAGATATATACTGTAGATAGATATACAGACAGACAGACGGATAGATATATACTGTAGATAGATATACAGACAGACAGACAGATATAGACACTGTAGATAGATATACAGACAGACAGACGGATAGATATATAATGTAGACACACAGACAGACAGATAGACAGACAGAAAGTAATCAATCGATCGAGGAAAAATTGCATCTTTGTTAGTTGGCACATTTCAACCATTCCTGTATTAAAAGTATTTTGACTTGATTTTTCCTGGTTTGAAGTGTAAACCTCACTGAAGTTGGTGCATATATTTGTACATGTGTAGCTTGTTATGATATCGGTTTGCTAATTTAATTCCAGCTGTTACCCTGGTCAGACCTGGTCTTGAAGTCGTTCATTCGTAGGGTTACATTTCAGCTAAATTTAATGGTGCAATGCTCAAGTTTTAGTAGTGCCCAAGTTTTAACCCAAGCACTTATACTACAACTCATCTAAGTAACTGGTCTCTTGATATAGCTCAGATATATGGGAATTTTCCAGCCATTTTATTATCCACAAGGTGAAACTTGAAAGCCTGATTGCTTCAAAAAGAAGTAGCAAGTAATTTGCATCATTTGAGGCAAACACAGAATGATTTGCAATACAAAATCACTAACCTTAATTATGAGCAACAGTAATAGTGATCTTGCCTGAGAGAACAAAATATTATGGACAAAGAGACAGAAGCTGTTTGGTCCCTTGCTCAGACACTCAAGCACAGGAAATGGTGTAGACTTGGGGGCTGGGGTGGATCCTGGGATAGCTTGAGGACTGGAGACATCTTGTGTCTGGCTTCCAGCTCCTACACACAGCAGAGAGAGGGCTTAACCTCCTGCTGAGCTCCGCTGCCTTGCATCCCACTGCAACACACACACACATGCAACTTCCACCCACATACACTGACAAACATCCTCAGCACATGCACAACCCCCTCCCACTCAAATGTTTCTTCCTAAACAGCTCATGCTAACACACAAACACGCTCGCCGTCCCACCAGGAAGAGAGGAGACGTGTGAATTATTTATCCCTAGTTTTCCAGACTGGAACCTGCCAGAAGGTGCCCCGAACTGCCAAGACCTTTAAACCCACACCACAGAGACGGGTGAATTAGCCAGCTGTGAGTCATAACTGACAGCTGTCAGTCATTGAATGCTCATTTAAATATGCTGCCGTTCAGAATGCGTCCTTATGTCTGGGCTTTTTACGATTGGCTTTTTAAAATGGATGTGATCCAGCCAGGGTGCTCTGAAGGATGCAGCCACTGATTACTTTTCTGTTTTTGAAAGAGCAGATCATATTTGATCTTTTCTATCGTTATTTACTCACCATCATGTCATTCAAAACCTGACATTCTCTTTTTTCTCTCTTGGAATGCAAATGGAGACCAAAAAACAAAACAAAAAAGCAATGGAGTAAGATGCCCCCTAACTGATTGACCATCTAAATTGCATATCTTCACTAGGGAAAAAAAAATTGCTTGTAGATTTCACAATTAATTACAAAAAAAATAGCAAGTAACACTGAATTAAACATGACATTTTTAAGAATATAAAGACTGAAATAGTACTTTCTTGTAAAATTTCTAATATTCTTTATTTATAAAAACAAAATACAGTATTGTTCTTTCATCTACATTTGTGAGATTTATTCATTAAATTATTTATTAAATTGTGATAATATTTAATAAATATATTTATTTAAAATTTAAAATTTAATAAATATTTCGTATTTCATTCAATTGTAATAATACAGTTTTTTTACTGTTTGCAGTCAATTAAATACAGCTTTAGTGAGCATAAGAGACTTTTTTTCAAACACATAAAAAAAACGTACCATCCCCAAACCTTTGAACGGTATTGTATTCTGAAAAAATTAGACAGCTGAGATAAGTTTGCTTCTTGCCTTAGGTAGGGGGCCATCTGTACAGAGCCCCACACATGACATGCAGGAAAAAAGAGTAGGCTAAATCGCATGCACCATTTAATGATTCTTTCCCTTGATTTACTAAATTGTGTGCACGATTTAGCAAATCGAGGGAACAAAATAGTAAATTGTTCGTGCGATTAAGCAAATCTAAGGAACGAAAGAATAAATAGTGTGTGCGATTTAGCAAATCTAGGAAACAAATTAGTAAACAGGGTACGCGATTTAGCAAATCGAGGGAACTAATTAGTAAATCATGCACGCGATTTCGAGAGTACGAAATGGTAAATCGTGGGGGGGGGGTTAGCAAATCGAGAGTACGAAATGGTAAATCGTGGGCGCGATTTAGCAAATCGAGAGTACGAAATGGTAAATCGTGGGCGCGATTTAGCAAATCGAGAGTACGAAATGGTAAATCGTGGGCGCGATTTAGCAAATCGAGGGTACGAAATAGTAAATCGTGGGCGCGATTTAGCAAATCAAGGTAACGAGTTAGTAAATTGCGTGTACAATTTAGTAAATCGAGGGAAGGAATTAGTAAATCGTACACATGATTCAGCAAATCAGCAAATCGAGGGAATGAAATAGTAAATTGAGAGCACGATTATCTAGCATGTCATGTGCGAGGCTCCGTACATCTGACCTCAGTAGTTGAGCAAGATTTCAGTTTTGTAATAAAACAAATAAATTAGCAAATATTTCCATTTAATAAATCGGATGATGCATGAAAATTCTCCTTTTCATTGTAATTGCGTGGAAAAGAGCGTTTAAACAATTTGTGGTTTTTCATTTTGTGTTCCACAGAAGACAAAGTCAAACAGTCTTGGAAACACGGTAAATAACAGAACGGTGGTCTGTTCCTTTAATAATAGAATATGAAGTGTTAGTGATGGATCTGTGTAGTTGGTGTTCTGATGGCTGGTATCACTGCTTTGCAGGAGTGGGAAAAACTGCAAGTTTGATGCGTAGGAGTGAACTGGCCTTCTCTCACTTTCTTCCACTGATTACCCCTGCACTCCAACTCCCTGATACATCCATCTTAAGTCTTCTGCGCTGTCACAAGGCACGCACACATACACAGGCCGCATAAAGCACAGAACAAATGCGCACACTAGCTCTGCAGCAAAACCTGTGAGCTTGCTGTCAACATTGGCAGCTGTCTTCTAAGGAAATGTTCCTCACAAGTGACTTTTTTGGGATTCTCTACACCAGACCGTTTGAACTTGAGTTGATTGAAATAGAGTTTGAGATTATCATGTTGCTAAGCTAATGACACTACTCTAATTAGCATAAAATCGGTAGCACACACATACATTAAAAAGTTTGGGGTTGGTTAGATTTTTTAATGTTTTTGATAGAAGTCACTTAAAGCTGCATTTGTATGATCAAAAAACACAGTAAAAACAGTAATATTGTGAAATATTATTACTATTTAAAAGAACTGTTTTCTACTTTAATATTTTTTAAAATATAATTTATTCCTGTGGTCAAAGCTGAATTTTCAGCGTCATACCTCCAGTCTTCAGTGTCACATGATCCTTCAGAAATCACTGAAATCATGCTGAAACCGTGACACATTATTTTTGGGATTCTTTGATGAGTGGGAAGTTCAAAAGAACAGCATTTATTTGACATAGAAATCTTATAAATTATAAATGTCTTTACTGGCACTTTTGACTAAAATGAATGCATCTTTGCTTATTTGGTTAAAAATTCGTACTGACTCCAAACTTTTGAACCATAATGTATACTGGGTAACTGTTTAAATGAACACGTTTGTATTGATATTCTTAAATACTGAAATTCAATGAATATTCAGTTTTATTTACAGTTGATTTTTCTCTTAACTCATCCGTCATCTTTTCACTGAACTAACTTAATAATAATAATAATAATAATAACGAGTTTCATACTACTACATGCAAGCATATTCAATATATTTCAGACCCCATTCAAGGGGGCGCTGTCGAGCCCCCCTGCCATGCACGGGTCCCAGCCTCTGTGACGTCCTAATGGCCGCGGGTTCCAATGTGTGTGCAAAGTTTCAAGAGTTTTCGTGCATGTTAAGGGCCCCAAAAGTGCCAAAAATCTAAAATAATAATAATAATAATAATCCTAAGGAAAGGGATAATAATCCTAAGGGCTTGGGCCCTAATAATAATTATGCTTTTACATGTGAAATGCACCTATGCTGCCTACACTCTAAAATATACTGGGTTAAAACAACGCAAGTTGGGTTGAAAATGGACAAACCCAGTCATTGGGTTGTTTTAACCCAGCTGTTGGGTAGTTTTATTTAACTCAACTATTGTTTAAAAAGTACTCTATGGCTGGCTTAAAATGAACCCGTAATATGTTGGAAATTAAATACCAGACACATAATTACTAGAGGCAACAATAACAATCAAAAGATGAACATTTATTAATAAAATTTATTAAACATGTTAATTTCCAACATACTCTGGGTTCATTTTAAGCAAGAAATACAGCAATTTTTAAACAACAGTTGGGTTAAATAAAACTATCCAGCAAGTTGGGCAAAACATTTAACCCAACCGCTGGGCTAAAACAACCCAATGTAACGCCGGGGATGCAGACAGGAGTCGCAGGTAACAAATAACAAGCAGGTTTATTAACAACAGAGCAAACACGTAACAGTGTGCTATGCACAGACAATTACCGACAAAGGATGAGACTAGGGGAGGAACTTAAATACACACAGATGACGAGGGTAAAACGGAAACAGGTGACGATAATCAAACTAATTACACAAGGTGAAAACTAACAAGACAGGACTAGATGACATGTGACATAGCGCCCTCCTCGGAAAGGCTCGTCCTCGTGCCGTAAAAAGGAAGAAGGCGGAGGCTTCGGAGGAGGGCGTGGAGCTGGAGACAGGCAGTGCTCAGGGGAAGATGGCCACCACCATGGTGAAGCTGACAGTGGGAGGGGCCAGGGAGGAGTCCAGACTGTGTGGATGGATGACGTGCTGGGGCCGATCGATGGCAGCGGAACCATGGTAGTTGGTGGAGGAACCGGGGGAGCTTCTCGGCCAACGAACCTCGGCGCCGCCACCGACCCGGAAGTTTGGCGCCGAGCTGCTGACACGCGGGACCGAGGAGCCGACGCAGGTCTGGCAGATCGGGGTGATGCTGTGGCGAGTGAGGATGACGGGGAGGTTGTAGGGAGGGAGGAGCTCGATGACGGCGTAAGGGTGACGGGTGACGGTGTAGCCGCCAACCCGGAAGTCCGTGGCGGAAGCTGAGCGTCGACCCCCGTAGGCCGACCTGGAGAGACGAGTGAGTCCAGCGGAGCTTCCGGGCTGACGGGCTGAGGAGGTGATGAGGGAGCTGTGGGTCGAGGTGCAGGTGACGGGCTGAAGGGTCTAGAAGGTGCTGTGGGCCTGGAGGCCTGAAGGGAAGCCGGGGAATCCGCCTCGAGCCTTGCTGGTGAAAGGACAGCCCGAGGTGCTGGTGAGGAGCCGCACGGGGCGAGCGGCGAGGGCAGAGCCGAGGAGCTGGTCGTCAGCAGCGGTGGCCACGGATCCTGGGGGCTGACTGGGATCAGCGGAGGAAACTGAGGAAGACTTCTGGACGGGACCGGGAATGACGACACAAGGGCGGGTATTAGGGTGGGGAAAGGATCCACAGCCCACTGTTTGATGGCGTTGTGGACCGCTCCTGGCTCTGAGATGGACAGTTCTGCTCGCTTCGCCACCGGGGCCCCGAAGTCGTCCACGTCCGCTCCGATCTCGGAGCGCACCCCGGGCTGCCAGGCGGAGGCGGCGCGTTCGTTGTTCGTGCACCTCCAGACCCAGTAGTGCAGGTGAGGTCGAGCCTCCGGGCTCAGCAGATGCTGCAGCGAGGGTGAGTCCATCTTGTCCATTATATCTCGCATTGAGAGGTTGGTAATTCTGTAACGCCGGGGATGCAGACAGGAATCGCAGGTAACAAATAACAAACAGGTTTATTAACAACAGAGCAAACACGTAACAGTGTGCTATGCACAGACAATTACCGACAAAGGATGAGACTAGGGGAGGAACTTAAATACACACAGATGACGAGGGTAAAACGGAAACAGGTGACGATAATCAAACTAATTACACAAGGTGAAAACTAACAAGACAGGACCAGATGACATGTGACACCCAATCACTGGGTTTGTCCATTTTCAATCCAACTTGGGTTGTTTTTAACCCAGTATTTTTAGACTGTATAGGTACAGGAATCTCACTAGGTTTTTGGAACAGAGCTACGGTCAAAAACACAGACTATAACAGCTCAACGTAAACTGCATCACAAACCACAACTTTATTATACCTAGAGAATGAAAAGTTCACATAAAGTCTCATTCTCACAGATGGTAAGTACAGTACGCCACATTTCACCCTGCATGTATTGTCACACTAAAGCTCTGTTGCTCAGCCCCGGCTGCTTCTAAAGCAAGCAGACTAAGAGTGGATGTGTGTTTCCTGTGGAGAAGGGTAGAGAGGTTGAGACGGGGCGTCTGTGAAGGGACGTCGGGTCAAGCAGGTACTGGACTTTATCAGCGGGAACCTTAAGACATACAGCGGCTCTCTGAAACACAGTTTACATACCTAACACACGCTGTGCTCCACTCACAGCCACAATACACGCGCTCAACAGAAAATGTCTACAGAATCAACTTTGACCACCTACACGGATCAACACAAAGGGAATTTCAAACTATAATGCTGCTTTTTCTACCTTGTGTGTAGTGTGCAGTGCATATATAATTTTGTTTATGCATAGAATAGCTGGATGACCCACAGCACACGACCCCAACATGCCGCTCTGAATATTATATCAAACAATGTGCTGTATGCAACTCACTGCTGTTTTGTAGTTTGCTGTTGCACAAACTGTCCTGCGTTCATGTAAATTGACCCTTCGCAAAGACCCGCCCCCTTTAGTTACTGTTGCTATGTCCGACAAGTCATGCGCTCTCACGCCACACATCATGTTCTCACGCAGTGAAAAATACATCGTGGAGCAAAGAGGACACTGACAACGTATGAAACAGTTTCATATTTAATATATCGCAATTTTTTAAAGAGGTTTAAACTTTAAATACCGATCATTTCTTCATACTAGTTCATTTATAGCATCAAATAAACATGAATGAACATCAGAAGGAATGTTGTTTCAAACGTGGAAAGACGTGAGGACACACAATTTTTCAAGTTCACCAACGTTAATCTACTAACTCCCCTGACCGCTTTGACGGACAAAATGGTGGATTATGGGTTATGATTGGTCAGATCGGCTGTCAATCAAACTGCCTGCGAAGGGTCAGTTGGGCTTCGTTCATCTCAATGACTAAAAGTGTCCAAATATACATGAAATGACCTATTTAAGACATTTGTAATATGTAATTATAATAGTGCTGGTCTGGTCTTCGTCGTGTCTTGCTCTCAACACACACTGGACTTGGTTTAGGCAGTCTTTACTACAGCACTAGTGTACTTTTTAAAAACTAATATCCAGTATTCTGTACATTAGTGTTCCGTTTTATTACAGATAATCTCAAAATGGCATCATCTGATTTATCAGCCTAGACAATATATTTGCCTATTACTACAAATCCATCCACAAGGGATGGTTGGTTAAAAATGAAAATTGTCATTATTTACTCACACTCATGTTGCTCCAAACTTGTGTGACTTTCGTTATTCTGCAGAACACAAATGAAAATTGAAGAACGTTGGCATCCAACATCAGTGGAGATCATTATATGATTAAAAAAAATGTGTTTTTGTTGATTGGATCACAAGTAGACGAAGGAGACGCATTTCCATTTACACCTCATGTTTTAGTCCGTGTCTTTTGTCCATTTTCAACCAATTCTGTCCTGATTTCGCTCTATAGGCGGGTAAATGTATGGATCTAATGGATGAAATGAGCTTGCACAATTTACATATGAGCATGACAATGATGACGTAAAAACATCGAGAGCAGCAGCGAGCTTTCATCTGTGCTCTCATAGCCACGGCGAACACTGTGAGTGTGTGTTAGAAACCAGGAATGGTGGGAGAACATTGTGCTTGGTACATTTTTCGTCTTCAAACCAAACTTGGGTCTTAAGTTTAAATCCTGTGAGGTTAGCGCGCTTCCCACAATGTTTAGGTGCGTTAGGTGTCGAGTAGCTGGTCTGTCTGAACACATTCGACCACATGAGCATTTACACCACGAAAGCAAAATGTTCTACAACCCATTTACACCTGTATTTAGCGTCGCTCACTTGTGATTCAATCAACCAAAACACATCTTAATACCAGGTGTAAACATGGCCATAGTGTCTTCTTTTCGTTTCACAGAAGAATATTTTGTTTTTGTCTGAACTATTTCTTTCAAGTATCCAAAAAACAAGGAACATCAAGCATTGCACATTTACCAAACTCAACAAACTCCACCATTAGCTTATCAAACCTCCTTACATTACATTTACACGGCCCTGTTTAACCCGCAATGTGTAGAAAGTCTGAAATGCTTCCCATTTGAGTATCGATTGTGCCTTGAGCCTGTCTGCATTAGATCCCTGAATCGGCCCTACGGGAAACGGCGCTGTCCACAGGGGTTACTGGTCTGACTAAAGCAGGCAGCAGAGGTCAGCACCCATTGACAGCGCTGTCACAGTGTAGCTCGGTTTCTGCTGTTGGGGATCAGAAGCAAGTGGTCAATAAAGCCGAAAGGACTGCCGTCTGCAAGCTTTACAATGCTGCATTCAACAGACAATAGATCTAAAAGACAACAGCATTTATTCATTTCAAATCTTGGAAGGTTATTTGACGAGGCGTAGAAGCATGTGGCGCTCAGATGGGAAGTGAGCTGAGAGCGGCTTCGTCTCTTCTTCTTTATGGCTGGCTCTTGTAATCAAAATGGTATGACATCCATGATCTATTTTGGGACAGCCATGTGTCTGTTTGACCTAAAAGGAAATTCCCACTGGAAACTTTTATTGAGAGGTGGCTCTTTTATAGGAGATGTACTGTAAGTAAGAGTACAGAGGTATAAAATGAACAGCATTTAGGAAGATTCATATTGAAATCATTGAGTCTTCCAAATCATATTTCTTTGGTACCTCAAAAGGGAGATGTACACTACCATTTATATATATACATTTGTATTATTTTATAACATTTCACAATGTTACTCTTTTACTCTATTTTTTATCAAATAAATGTAGCCTTTACGAGCATAAGATACGTTTTTCAAAGTCATAAATTCTTATTGAATGCTGTACATGTATCTTGGATTATCATTATTATTATTTAAAAACCAGCTAAAAGTCAGACATAGTATGACAGGCTCTTAGAAAACCTTTAATTGATTACTTTAGCCTAATAATTATCTGTGGAACCAGAAACTGTGCTCAGATTTGTCACAAACATCTCAAATTATATCAGATTTTTCTAAAAAGTCTCAAACTATACTCAGATTTGCTCAGACATATCAAACTGTGCTCATATTTGCTCAAACGTCTCAAACTGCGCTCAGATTTGCTTAAACATCTCAAACTGTGCTCAGAATTGTCTAAAAAGTCTCAAACTGTGCTCATATTTGCTCAAACACCTCTAACTGCGCTCAGATTTGCTCAAATTTATCAAACTGCACTCATATTTGTCTAAAATGTCTCAAACTGCTCTCATTTTTGCTCAAAAGTCTCAAACTGCGCTCATATTTGCTCAAAAGTCTCAAACTGCGCTCATATTTGTCTAAAATGTCTCAAACTGCTCTCATTTTTGCTCAAAAGTCTCAAACTGCTCTCATATTTATCTAAAATTTCTCAAATTGCTCTCATTTTTGCTCAGTCTCAAACTGTGCTCAGTCTCAAACTGTGCTCAGATTTGCTCAAACATCTCAAACTGTGCTCAGTATTGCTCAAACTGTGCTCAGATTTGCTCAAATGTTCCAAACTGTACTCAGATTTGCTCACACATCTCAAACTGCGCTCAGTATTGCTCAAACTGTGCTTAGATTTGCTCAAACATCTCAAACTGCGCTCAGTATTGCTCAAACTGTGCTTAGATTTGCTCAAACATCTCAAACTGCGCTCAGTATTGCTCAAACTGTGCTTAGATTTGCTCAAACATCTCAAACTGTGCTCAGTATTGCTCAAACTGTGCTCAGATTTGCTCACACATCTCAAACTATGCTCAGTATTGCTCAAACTGTGCTCAGATTTGCTCACACATCTCAAGCTGTTCTCAGATTTGCTCAAACATCTCAAACTGCGTGCAGTATTGCTCAAACTGTGCTCAGATTTGCTCAAATGTCCCAAACTGTACTCAGATTTGCTCACACATCTCAAACTATGCTCAGTATTGCTCAAACTGTGCTCAGATTTGCTCACACATCTCAAACTACGCTCAGTATTGCTCAAACTGTGCTCAGATTTGCTCAGACATCTCAAACTGTTCTCAGATTTGCTCAAACATCTCAAACTGCGTGCAGTATTGCTCAAACTGTGCTTAGATTTGCTCAAACATCTCAAACTGTGCTCAGATTTGCTCAAATGTCCCAAACTGTACTCAGATTTGCTCACACATCTCAAACTGTGCTCAGTATTGCTCAAACTGTGCTTAGATTTGCGCACACATCTCAAACTGCGCTCAGTATTGCTCAAACTCTGCTCAGATTTGCTCAAATGTCCCAAACTGTACTCAGATTTGCTCAAACATCTCAAACTGCGCTCAGTATTGCTCAAACTGTGCTTAGATTTGCGCACACATCTCAAATTGCACTCAGTATTGCTCAAACTGTGCTTAGATTTGCTCAAACATCTCAAACTGCGCTCAGTATTGCTCAAACTGTGCTCAGTATTGCTCAAACTGTTCTCAGATTTGCTCACACATCTCAAACTACGCTCAGTATTGCTCAAACTGTGCTTAGATTTGCTCAAACATCTCAAACTGTGCTCAGTATTTGTCAAACTGTGCTTAGATTTGCTCAGACATCTCAAACTGTTCTCAGATTTGCTCAGACATCTCAAACTGTTCTCAGATTTGCTCAGCCATCTCAAACTGTTCTCAGATTTGCTCAGACATCTCAAACTGTGCTCAGATTTGCTCAGACATCTCCAACTGTGCTCAGATTTGCTCAGACATCTCCAACTGTGCTCAGATTTGCTCAGAAGTCTCAAACTACACTCAAATTTGCTTAAATGTCTCTTTCTTCCATGACTGAACTATGAACTATGATGAAACACCCTTTGTTCTCCATATACTGAAACTAATATCCCCATAGTCTTGTGCCTTTGTTAGACTCTGTGATGTCTGCGCCAGCGTCACCCTGGGCACAATAGTCTATAAAGCCATCAAAGAGTTTGTGGGGTTAAGCGCCCGGCTGGCATTATCCACACTAAGGATGCTAATGCCATTGAAATAGCCAGATCCATGGATGTAAATCTGGATTACTGGCTAAAAGGATCAAATCCCTGTCAGCCCTAATCGGGGATGATTTCTACTGATGAGTGTGGCGAAACTTAGAGCGCAGCGGAAGGAAATGCATTGAAATTGACACTTAACCTGCGGATGCCACTTAGCAGGCTTAGTGATGGAGATAACATTATGTGTGTGTGTGTGTGTGTGTGTGTGTGTTTACACTAATGGAATAAAACACTTACGTGCTTCCCGTCATGATCTGCTTGTGTTCCAAAACATGAAGATTCTGATTCAATTTCCTTAAACTTACATAATGTTACCATAGTATAGATGGTCACACCAATTGCACTTTACTATATACTGTAAAATGGCTCTGAAATGGTATTTTTATGGTACATAGGTGTAACAAAAACCACGGTATTAGATGGTCATACTATGGTACTTTGAAATATGCAAATGTTTTATGGCAAGTTATGGTATTTCCATGTACCATCACATTTTTGATACAACATGCTCAAAAACTTTGCATTACCACGGTAATTGTCATTTAAATGCCAAAGCAAGTTTTCCACCTAATATTTATATTTTATCGTATTTCAGCTTTATTTCAATAAAAAAGAAACTAAATAAATACAATGCAACAGAAAAAGTAGGCCGTCTACAGTAAATAGAGATATATGACGCATCTAATTCTATAAAGCCCATATTTCGCCAGCAGAGACATCATGCATGGAGTTCAAACTGACCTGTCTTCTATCATTTAACAACGGCTTGTTTGATGAATTGTGTTGAAACACATGTTTGTGAATTGCAAATTATAAACAGAATTTCTCGTTCGGCAGGCATCGAAGGGCTACCGAATCTCACTGCTCAGGACTATAACCACCACAGACACCAATATTTAGATTACTAGATGAGTTTTTCAATGGTTGATTCATATATTCACCCTCTCCCATCCTTAATATGCGGTTACATCCATCCTTTGACACGACAGCGTCGCCTACACTTACTTTGCTGTACCGTGCCGCACATTTTTTTTTCATAGATAAGTGAAAATGCTTGAGACTCAATATGACAGATGCCTGTCAAAGAAATAACTTGTGACACGTGGTAGAGCTGAGTCATTTACAACGACGCCTCGCTCACTCACCTTCCAGTTTTCAAAGTCAGGTTGCTTGAGGAGAAATATGAAAATGAGAACGCAACCCCCTCTTATGCCAGATTTATCGTACTATATATACAGCGTTCTTGGTCTTTGCGGGTGGCATATGTGTGGTCAAATGGCTTGCCGGTTACCACGCTCACTAATACAAGTGGTTCATTTAGAAATGCAATTACATAGGTGCACGAAAGCATATCTTATACACAGGTCTGGAATAGGGTTCTCATTCCCTGTGCTATGAAGCAGGTAATTTCCCCACTAGTGGTGGGTTACGGTTTTCTTCAATGGTTTATGCTACAGTGCAAAGGCATTGAGTGTTGAAATAGAGTTTTCTCAGCTCTGAAAAAGACCTTCTCTCACTGTATCTCTCTGTTTGGTTATCTCTCCCAACAGGCCTTCACCTCACTGACCAGGGTGGAGGACATCTGAACTGTAATTGCCTTCAAGTTTTCCTGGAAAGTTAAGAGTTTGGAAGCTGATGTGCTGCGCATTCAATGGATTTTGGTAAGAATAAAATGGATTTTTTTTTATTTTTATGCACGCATTTGCAATTAAAACCTAATTATAAACAATACTACCATGAAAACTTTTTCCAACATGATTTTTAATTAACATACTTAGAAAGTCTAGACTCAAAAGCTGCCTTCTTTATGCGCTTGGAAGTCATATTTACAGTAGGATGTAGGTTTGCAAGTGATTTTGGTAGAATATGTCAAATAAATGTTTTTTTTTTTTTTTTTTAATATCACAAAAAAATAGACCATCAAAAATATAAAAGCCAAATATTGTGCATTATGTTTGGAACTGATGCTTTATAATTCTTGTAATATCACAGAGAATGTTGGGAAATGTTTTGTCGTACAAGCATATCACCTCTAAATGTGGCTAAATGAGTATTATTTTAGCCAAAAATATCATTCTTCTTCTTCGACATTATACACAAAATCCGTACAGCCAAATTTTACAGTCAATATTCACAGATGCACAAAAAAAAAAATTGGCATGGAGTAGGTGGAATTTTTTTGTGTGACACAGAAGCCATAAATCCATAAAGCTGCTTAATGCATTTCCTGCAGAGAAGATGAAATGTTTGCTTTGTGCGATAAACTTGACAACATGTTATTTTTGTGATGAGTCATTTATGTAAGCAAACTCTGTCATACTTCATATGAGATATTACTGTAGGATAAATTATGAATCTTTCAATTGATTCTTAGCAATGTGATTAAATGGAGATCAAATGGAGATTGCTTAACAGATTTTTCATCCAGAGCTTCAGAAGTGATCTGTTTTAGACTGTGCTTAGATTTGCCAAGAAACCAAAGTCTGTAATGAAATGTAATCTCAATATAAGCTCAACTGCTTCTCATCAAATGAGCAAATTATGAAAGCTTTGTTCTCCGTATTAGTTTTAGAACTAAAATAATATTTTAACCATTTAATAGTGATACTATTTACAAGTTTCTGAACTCAGTATTAGAATACTTCTGAGAAAATGCTGAATTTGTATATTATCTTTCTAATTTTTGGTTCAGAAGTATCATCACTTGTATTGTCCTTTTCAACCTGAATCCTTCAATGCAATTATGAGACAATTTTTTTAATTTTTAATTTTTTCACAAAGATTGAAATTCATACCAGCATACTTTGTTTGAACAATTCTATACTTGCATACTGTGACAGGGTTGAAATAATATAAAGATATGGTTAGCAATGAAAACTTGTATAACCACATTTTAAGTGCCAGTGATAATAGTTTAAAGGGGACCTATAACGCCAAATAATTTGTGTGTGAGCAAAAACACACCGTTTTTATGTGTGTCCCTTTAAATGCAAATGAGCTGCTGCTCCCCGCCCCCTTTCCAGCCTTACATTGTTCAAACCGGAGTCGACACTGATGGAGAGAGTCAGGAAGAAGTTCCAACTTTTAGACGTTTCTGAACGGTTAGTGGATAAATTGATGTAGTTGCTGTGGAGTTGATCAACTCATCACTAGCATGTGTCGACATGTTCATCTTTTTTCCTTGAATCGACCCTCGTTTGTGAAGCAGTCCGGCGTAAAATGACGGCATCAACAACACTCGACTACAACAACTCTTCCTCTTCTCTAAAGCAGCCCAACATGGCCCCGCCCCCTTTGTTTTGTGTTCTCGGGGGGCGGGGTTTATGTAAATTTTAGGGTTTGTGATGTCACTAACCTAGGAAGAATCTCATTCAATCCCTACCAGCAGTTCGTTGTAGTCCTTAAACAGTGATTTCTGTAAAAGAAAATATCTCCTCTGCATTGAACTTCGAGCGTCGTAACTTTGCAGATGTTGTTTCTGCTCAAACAGCAACATCACACACTGACTAAAGTTAGAAAAGTGAAATCATAATCAAGGACCACTTTAAAAATCAGCCATTTAAAAACCCATTTGCTGAATACCATGGTCTGTGGCTTTTTTACATCATTTACCATTTCCTGTTAGTTTAATTGTCTTTGAGAATTTGAGAAAAAACATCAGAGACGAAGTTACTTAAATAAAACATAATTCTCCAAAGCTATAAAAGAGCAACATCTGAGCAATAAAATGTTCCTCTGGGGAAATGTATCTCTGTCATAGTAAAGTAATAAGCTAAAATGTGCACGTTCTGACTGAATATCTGCCGCTACAGATAGCGAACTGCCTTTTATCTGCTCCTGAAGTCAATCAGCAAGAGATTGTGGTTGTTTCAGGAGCGTAGTGAGTTTTGCTCCATGTCTGCCCACTCACAGTCCAAGGTGACAAGCCAATATCCTCCTCCTCAGACGGCCCTCTTCCCTGACCTAGATTTCTCGCAGAGCTCCAGGAAAGCCCACATACATGTGCACATGTTATGCCTTGTTCGTATGTTCTGCTCTATATTCTTGTGACATCCACGCACTCATTCATCCGCACAATGATTTCCTTACATTGTCAGAAAAATACTCAGGACTTACATAAGCGGGCATGCAAGCGAACACATCCACGCACACACATACACCCTTAAATTCCATCTCAGCACTGGCAGGGAAAGTCTCCTTGAATGATAATATTCCCATTTGAGAGGAGACCGTCTACTGGCGGAGGAGGAGGGTGACATATATGGAGCGTGTGTAGACGGCGTGCAGTCTGTTAAATATTCATGATTGTGCACTTGCGGCTTGACGTGTACGGCAGATGCTCACTGTGAGTATGTGTGTGTGGGCGGGGTGTGTGTATGTGTGTGTGTGTGTGTGTGTGTGTGTTTCTTGTAGGTATAAGGAAAGGCCATGGTTGCACTGAGTCGGTGTGTGTGTTTGTTGTACATCTGTGCGGAAGCCGAATAGATTTTGGCTGGTACACCTGTTTGTCTTGATGGTACAAATTAGGGGAAAATGAAGGGGTTGGAAGGTACAAAATGGATCTGGGTAATGCATGCGCTCTTTACTCAAGCAACATAATGGAAAAGTTTATTTATCACACTGTGACTCCAGCCAAAAGTCTGGAAACAAGACTAAATTTGGCCAATAGGAAAAACGCCTGTTGTTTTCATGTCCGTGCTGGATGTTTTCTAAATGTAAGTTTTAAAATTGCAACAGTGCATGTGTATTTTTACAGTCTTTTGTACTAATAGGGACACAAACATATTTTGGAGGTTGTTCCAATAAGGTTTGACTAAAAAGATAAACTTCATAAATGGAAGTGTGTGTGTGTGTATGTGTGTGTGTGTGTGTGTGTGAGAGTGTGCACGTTTTTGTGATTTATGAGGACACGAATTTGTATAATGACTTGGGTATTACACTGATAATATGACGTAAACATGTTTTATGAGGACATTTCATGAGTCCTCATTTTTAAAATAGCTTTAAAAGCATACTAAACAATGTTTTATTAAAAATGTAAAAATGCAGAATGTTTTCTGTGATGGTTTAGGAGTAGAGTTAGTGTAGGGGAAAGAATTTACAGTTTGTACAGTATAAAAACCATTACGTCTATGGGATGTCCTCACAAACATGTGTGTTTCAAACACAATATGGACAGTTTTTCTAAATTCTGCCCATATTGCAACATTAAACTGTACTGGAATACATTCAGACAATTTTCACCTGTATAACTAAGGTCGAGTTGTTAAAAATGAATGAATGAATGAATGAATGAATGAACAAATAAATAAATTGAATTTTTTCATAGATACAAAGTTTGGGCTTTTCAAAACGTTTTCACGTTTTACATGTGTTTTAATAGTTTTACTCTTTTAATGGAAATGTCATTAGCATTTATTACAGATATGTTGTGAAAGATGCGTAAATCAGTGGTTCTCAACCCTTTTAACTTGTGATTTACTGGATACGGATTTTTTTAAAAAAGTTTTTACTACAAATATTTTAGAGCTTGGCTTAGTATATTCATAAAATGTATGAACTGCCCATGGAGTTTTGATTTAATTTAGATTTGAATTAATTTATATGACTTTTCTAGGTCCAGAAATCACACTTTTAGAATTTAAAAACAGAAAATAAAAGAAAAAAAATAGTTGATGGGGTGAATTAATTTTTTAATCCTCATTTTAAAGCTTGTTTTTGTCTTATTTTAAATCATCTTCTAATTTTCTGAGGGCCAGTTACATAAACTGCTAAGAATCATCTTACAAGTTAGTCATCAAATTTTTTCTTTAATTTTCTGTTTATGACTTTTGTATGAATTGGTCTAATTTGATACCGAAAAGTATGACTGATTACCCCTAACTAACTGCATACTACTGCACAGTCTTAACATAATGGCCATGTTTATGCAACTGGCTCTTGATTGACTGCTTTAGATAATATTTCATAATTTAAAATTAATAATTTTTAATCATTTGTTCCCTTTGTGACAACACTAATAGAAGATAAGGTTCTATATAGAACCTCCACATGGAATTATTTTATGGATTTAGTTTTAATGAATTAATTTAGTTTTAATTAAATTGTATGTGTTAAGTATTAAGCTTTATCACCGGAAAAATTGAAATACCCTGTAAAACATGAAGTATTGTGCAATCATTTAAGACTTAGCATTTTTTTGGCATAACGTGTTCTTTAAAATAGAACCTTTTTTTTTTTCTAAGAATGTACCAACCTGGTATTTATGTGTATTTTTTATTTTTGCATCAATAGCTTTTTTGTTTTCAAGATCTTAAGGTTTGTGTCTATTCTGTAAGTAATACAGCCATTGCAGCTAATATAAAACAAAGTTTAATTTGATGCTCACTTCCAAACTTGTGACCGTGGCTGCCTCAGTAATCCATCATCAAGACTGTAAATCAAACGCTGATGAGTGTTATCGATTCATATCAAACATGACTCTGCGAATACTTCACGGTACATTTACACAGAGCCCCACTGTTTGTTTATGCTTCAGATCATTTTTACCGTCATTCCAGAGAATCACAAATTACTAATCAACCTCTGTTCCATTACTGATGAGTTTTAGCTGCTTTATTCAACTGCAAATTGTTCATAATTGCAGAAGACCTTGCGGCGGCACGTTTTCTGTACATCTTAATTCATTTAATATGTGATCTTAGTGTGTTATTTAGTTTGAGAAAATAGTTTATTTATTGTTATCGGCCATAACGCGACAATATTAATCAGCTACTGGCTAGAATTTTAATATGGGTGCATGTCTAGGTTTTATAAAGCGGTGGTGAATGAAGCTTATTTTTATATTCTGGCCCACTAATGCACACAAGCAATTACAGTCTCATCAGAACATGTCTTATGCTCAGGGCTTTGAAAGGGATGTGATGAGCCCATATCAGTGGGGTGCTTTTCCAACAGCAGAGAGCAATATCACCCACATCTAGTCACTGGGGGTCAATATGACACATGTCTTATCAGAACATGAAGAATAACAGCCCTGAGGTGAAACAAAAGGGAAAGGGCAAGTCACTGTTGTGTCCAAGTGTTTGGAGGTGAAGTCTGGGCCAGCAGGCTGTTAGTTGAGGTGTGAGAATAGTTTCTGTTGATGCTTCTATGACTAAAACAGCTTCAAATGGTGGCTAGCTGGTTTCTAGATAGTCCAGAATGGACATTTATGGTCATTAGTGTGTGTGTGTAGTCCATTCTATAGATACTTTGACTCTGTCTCAGCTGCTCAGTGTACCCAAACACTCATGAATTTGATGAAATGACTAGCAGTGTCTTCTCTAGTACATTAGAAACTCGTAACCTAGAGCGCAATTGGATACAAACTCATTTAGAGGTCTTTAGTATCACGACAGTATGAAAATAACTAATTGAAAATAACCAAAACAATCCGTCACCTTAACTGAATATTCCATCACAGTTTAGTAGTAATGACGAAAAATCAAACGCATCAGAAGTACAAATGTAAATGTACAACATTTTATGATTTAGCCTCAATTGATGCTTCGCTGGCAGTTTGATTGACAGGCGATCTAACCAATCATCCACCATTTTGTCCGTCAAAGCAGTCGAGGGAGTTAGTAGATTAGCGTTGGTGAACGTCTTCATTTATGTTTATTTAATGCTATAAATGAACTAGTATGAAGAGATGATCGCTTCACGAGGAGCTACAGCGATCTGTCACCACACATTAAACACACACTAGACGCTATTTATTGATTAAACTTCTTTAAAAACTTACAATATTTTAAATATGAAACTGTTTCATACGTTGTCAGTGTCCTCTTTGCTCTGGGATGTATTTTTCACTGCGTGAGAACATGATGTGTGGCGTGAGAGCGCATGGCTTGTCGGACATAGCAACAGTAACTAAAGGGGGCGGGTCTTTGCGAAGGGTCAAGTATTATCTTCAAGAACAATTGTAGTAAGTTACAACTAAAGGACAGGTAGAGCTAAATAAACTTATCATTGCATCTTAACCAGCAACATGTTTATTAGATACAATACCCACTAAATTACTGAAAGAGTTGTTACCTGTAGCAGAAGAGCCTCTTCTCAATATTATTAACTCCTCTCTTTCTCTAGTTCACGTCCCAAGACTGTTCAAGCTGGCAGTTATTAATCCTCTCATTAAGAAACTGTACTTGTTAAAATTACAAATGATTTGCTTCTTGTTTCTGACCAAGGCTGCATCTTTGCTTGATTTTAGTTCTGCATTTAGCACTATAAATCATGGCATACTCTTAGATTGACTACAAAATTACACCGATATTCAGGGATAGGCATTAGGACAGTTTAAATCGTACATATCTGACCGTTACCATTTTGCTTAACTACAGGGAATCATCCAAGTTAATATCAGTAAATTATGGAGTGCCACAAGGGTCTGTGTTAGGCCCTCTGCTATTTTCAATATTCATGCTGCCCCTTGGTAATATTATTAGAAAACATGGAATTAGTTTCTACTGTTATGCAGATGATACTCAGTTATATATTTCATCACGACCAGATGAAATCTCTAAATTATCCAAGTTGACAGGGTGTGTTAAAGATGACCAGTAAGTTTCTTCTACTAAATTTGGATAAGACCGAGGTATTACTTAATGGATCTCAAACCTGTACACAGAATCTCTTTGCATGTTACTTCATCCTCTACAGTTATTAGCCAGCTTATCTTTCGATAAACATATGTCAAGTGTTACAAAAACAGCCTTCTTGCTAAGCTACGGGACATGTTATCTGTTTCTTATGCAGAAAAGCTAGTTCATGCCTTCATGAAATATAGATTAGAGTTCTGTAACACACTACTAGGTGGTTGTCCTGCATCCTCAATAACAAACTACAGTTAGTGCAAAATGCAAATCCTTACCAGGTCAAGAAAATTTGATCATATAACACCAATTTTATCATCTAGTTACCTATTAACTTCTATATCGATTACAAAGTATTGCTACTGACCTATAAGGCCTGAAATGGTTCCGTTCCGGTGTATTTAAGCATTTTTATCTCACCTTACAATTCATCATGCTCTTTAAGTTCACAAAACCCTGGACTTTTGGTTGAAGCAAGTCCACTAAAGGAGGAAGAGCGTTTTCGCATTTGCCTCCTAAAGTCTGGAATAGCCTTCCTAATGATGTTCTTTAGCCAAGCGATCAGATAACGCACCTCGTAACCTTGTACTCCATTCATATCAGATGAAATGCACATGATTATCTTTTGTTTGTAATGTTAACAGAAGCTAATTATTTTCCATTTGCTTGCGTCTCTATCAGATGCCTTTCCCGAGGTAACGACGTCAGCTCCAGGTTGGATCCAGCCTCTTACGTAGATTTCACATGCCCCAACACCTGTGAAGAGAACTCCTGCAGGGACTTCAGATGACGTAAACTCTGAATCAACATGCACCACTGCCAACTTTTCTATACACTGTAATCATTGTGATCACAACGTGCAATAATTGCTTTTGTTTCTACCTAAATGAATGCATGATATTAGCTAACTGCGTGATTTGTATTATCTTAGAAGTGTATATTTTGGACATTACTTTGACACAGTCACCTCTGATAACAGATTACTCTAAATTGTAATGTAGAAACATGCATTTTTCTATAAAGCTGCCTTGATATGTATTGTTAAAAGCACTATACGAATAATTGTCAATTGAATATTGAATATGGATTAAACATGGGAGTTTCATCATTTATGAATCAAAAGTGATCGCCATAGTGCATGCTTTTAACACAACAATTTGTTATATTTATGGTTATTTTTCAAAAAGCATGGGAAATAGTATACATGAGTATACAGTCCTGACCACTTTACATTACTATTTCAGAATGTGGCGTCCAATTTTTCTTACAAATGTCGCTCCGGGTTTTGAAAGACACCTAATATTCAGTAATATTATTGATTTGACACGGACTGTATTGGATGAGAACAAAACTTGAACTGAGTTGAGCTGGATAATGACACGGTTGTCTTTATAGATTAATTGAATTTGTTTCATATTTGATGAATCGACACTGTTATTGAACTGAACTGAATCAACAACTGACTTGAGCTGAATAATCACGCTATTGTCTTTTCAAAGCTGCTTTGCCGAATTGAAAATTGAATGAAAGTTTGCATCACTGATCGTTATTTTCCTGTGTATTACTGTGAAGCTGCTTTGAAACAATCTTGAAACGTTTTAAAAAGCGTATATAAGAAGGTGACATGATCAAATAATTAGTCAAAAAGCTGTGGATGATGTCGCTTTTCATGCTGAAAATACGGTAACACTTTATTTTACAGTGTCACATGTATTTACTGTAGTAATAACTAGAAATTATGCATAATTACATGCAATTAACCCTAAACCTATAGTAAGTGCATGTAGTTAATTGTCATTTCTCAGTACTTAAATGTAACACTGACACCTTAAAATAAAGTGTAACCGAAATATCTTAATGGACACATTATTGCACTGCACAATTTCTTACATAATTTTAAGAAAATTTGTACAAAAAGCTGTCTCTAGGCTGGTAGCCTTTCAAACGTTTTAACAAAAATATGAAGCAGCACAACTGTTTATAATATTGATTGAAATAAGCATAAGATAAGTTTCTTGAGCAGCAAATCAGCATCTTAGAATGATTTCTGATGGATCATGTGATGATGCTGAAAATTCAGCTTTGATCACAGGAATAAATTGCATTTTTAAATATGTTTAAATACAAAACAGTTATGCTTGGTGAGCATAAGAGACTTCAAAAGCTTACTGGCCCCAAACCTTTGAACGTTAGTGAATATTTATGTGGAAATAGTAATCTATATTTGGGTTTGTGACTTTTTAAGCCCAAATCCTACTCTTATTTTTCTGTTGTGGACCTGGTATTTACTTTGAGGAATGTAAACCTAGCATTTTGTAAACGTTTTAGCAAAAAACCTGCTTCAACTTTTTTTTTTAACAGCGAGTCAGAAGGATTTGAGAGTAAAATTCCATGATATCACGAATCAGGCATCATATCAGAGGCGCAGCAGCTTCAGTCTCCCCGAGCGACTCTTGAATCGGCGGTGCATGCGTTTGCAGCTCAAATCAAGCTCAGGTCGTGCGGCTTGAATTAGAAGCAGTGAGGTGTTGCATCCGCTGCTACATTCACACCGTTGAGGAAGCGTTAAAAACTCTACAAATATCGTGCGTATATTTCCTTCAGACAGCGAGGCCATTATTAGCATTAGATGAACACTGGTAGCACAGCATATTACACGAGAATGCTGCGAAAGAGCTCAATGGAGGAGAATGAATGGGCTGCTTTGTCTGTGTAATGATGTCCCGCCGCTCGCTTGTTCAGTTTCGCCGTATATCGTGCGATTGTGTGTAAGAGAGGAAGACAGGTGTGGGAAGAGAGAGAGCGGTAGACTAAAAGCTAATGATACCGTCAGCAGCCCTCAACTCTTTGAGGAATCTCCCAGCACTATGTGCTAGTAAAGTCGACAAACACTCCATCACTGTCAGATCTCAAATTCACAGGGAAAGCCTGTTTCCTCCAGTCAACACAAATCTCAAAAAGCTCTTTTGTGTCTGTCAGTCTCCAACACTTTCATTTTGACAGGTAAACACAAGAAAAGGTAATCGACTCGCTCCCGGTCTGGGGTGATACAAAGAGGAAATACCAGATCAGATTTGTTTTGCTTTAGAAAAAAAAGGTTCAGTGGGGTTCTGTATGGTTCTATATAGAACGCTGGGGTTCTTGACTCACTTTATGCCAAATTTGTTTTAATGTCTTAAATTATTGCATAATATTTTAATATTCTTTTTATTTTCTAGTTTTCAAGTGTTTATTTCAAAACACTGCTTCAAATCTTTTGTTTCGAATCAGCCGTTCATGACTTTGGCAGTTTGATACTCGAACCGAACCACTGATTCGAAACAAAAGATTCGTAAAGATTCATGAAGCAGTGTTTTGAAATCGTCCATTACTAGATATTGTTGAAAAGTCATTATTTATTTATTATAACAATCAACGTACTGAAATAATCCTTTGTCCCAGCTTGAATGCAAACTAATAACCCGGCAATGCAAGGAAACCTCATTTGCAAGACATTTTGCATTCGTTTGTTTCGAATCAGTGGTTCGGAGCGCCAATGTCACATGATTTCAGTAAACGAGGCTTTGTTACGTCATACGTGTTTCGCAGTTTCAGTACTTCACGTGACTTTGGCAGTTTGATACGCGAACCGAACCACTGATTCGAATCAAAAGATTCGTAAAGCTTCATGAATCAGTGTTTTGAAATCGTCCATTACTAGATATTGTTGAAAAGTCGTTTTTTGGGTTTTTGGCGCACAGAAAGTATTCTTGTCGCTTTATAATATTAAGGTTGAAATATGTTAAAGTTTTAAATATGTTTTAGTATCTTTCTGGACATTGAAAGTGTTCATTATCTTACTGTCAATAGAGACTCACTGAACCATCGGATTTCAAAAATATCTTCATTTGTGTTCTGAAGATGAACGAAGGTCTTACGGGTGTAGAACGATGTAACACAGTTCTTAAGAACGGGAAGAAGGAGGCGGGAACCGGCGAACATTCAACGTAATTTTAATGAATAAATAAACAAACAATGAAACGAAAGTAACACAAACCCACACAAACATAATACAACACAACATAAAGTCCAGGCCTGGTCCTCTCTCGTCCTTCACTATCGTCGCTCCTCTTTTATGCTTCCGGAGCTCCTCCGTGAGAGACACGAGACCGGTGTAGCACGCAGCTGACGCTCATTATCTCTCGCGTCACCGGCCTCGCGCCGTTCCCTCACGGCTCTCGCCCGCCCTGCTCACAAACGACATGACAGAATTTTAATTTTTAGGTGAACTAACCCTTTAAATGGTTCTTCTTCCATTTTCCTCCTCAAAATCTTAGGCTGAGAAGCAGAATATTTAATCAAAAGTCTCAATTTGCTCTCTGTTTAATATCTTTAAAACAACTGAAACGTTAGAGCGATCTCATTTGTGATTCTTCTTTCCTGTGGGTTGCATTCTGCAAAATGTTAATGCATAACAACTACAAATAGATGCAGTAATGCAAAACAGAATGACTCGACGTGTGTCAACCGAGGCCAGCAGTTGTTTTCTGTAAACAGCAATGGTCAACTTGAGAGCAAAGCAAAATCTCAAAGCAAATTGCAGTTTTAAAAGTTATTTAGCTTCAGCTCTGTATTTTCACATTATTCCATGTCTTTCCTTGTGTAAATAGTGTAATTCAGTCATGTCCGCTTCTCCAGTAGCATGGCAAAATATAGCAATTTTCTCTATATACAATCACACTGCCCAGGACTAGGCCAGAGTACATGATGAAGAGTATTGTCATTCTCAACAAACCCCACCAGGGTCATGCAGGTCGCATTATATTGAGCGTGTGTTTTATTGCGCAGTATCCTGCCATTATATTAGATGTTCCGCAGTGTGTTGAGACTCTCAAACCTGTAATTGCATTTTGACTAGTCCCACTGGTTGAAACCCAGCATCCGAGCTTTAGGATAATTGACTGGCTGTAATGGAAACGAATAAAACATCAGGAGAATGAAAGCAGCCAGGGCATGTGAAGAAAATAAGCTGTTTGGTGTTTTGCTGTCAAAAAAAAAGAAAAACACCCCAAAAAACAAGTCAGTTTTTTCATATCCCAAATGAGTCTGTCTTGAGGGAGGCTCGTGGACTAAAATCTGATTAGTTGTGTTTGGGTTTATGGGAAATGATTGCCTTGAATGTTTGCTTTCCGGAGGAATTATTTTCCTTTGGTATTCGCAATGCATAAAGCAACACGCCTCGCAGTATAAAGATCCCAGAGGACAATTTTATTGTTCAGAGTTTGATCGTTCAAAGCTCAGGAGACTTAATGGAGATTTCGGTTATTTCACGTTTATGTAAAATTCCTTAGGAAAAAACAAATAATCACAATGAGACAATTTTTGCTGTCAAGTAAAAGCCACTTCACATTGACGCCGACAGACACTCGATCGGTGCGAATGAACGTGCTGAATCGCACTTGTTGGGTCGTGGAATGTATGAGAATTGACATACTGTAATTTGGTGATTGTCCACGTTGGTTGGCGTCTGTCAGCGCAGTGTAAATTGCCCTTAAGAGAATAGAGCTATAAAATGAATGTTAGCATTTATATTGAAATCTCTGATTGTAGAGTTGGCACTTCAGATCTCTTCTGAGAGATTATTAGGGTCTTTTTCTCAGGAAAAAATGAAATGTGATGGAAACACCTGATGTCTCGCATAAAATTTTATGATTTTATTCAAAAAGATACAGATTATAAATACTTAGGATGTGCACTGATTATTTATGGACAGGTTACGGAGTCAGTCACAGAGCGGCAATCTGAAGTTAACATAAACAGGACAACAGAGACTGATCGATTTCTCTTGAATTACTTCTAAATGTTACATTTTTTTACGTTTAGTTTTTGTTATATGGGCTTAAATGTAGGCAACTTGTATTAAAAAAATGACATAAAATATTCTAAACTATGATCCAAAATAAAATATTTTTTTTTTTTAAATTTAGAGGATTTAAGTTCATCTGTAATCATTCATTAATGAAGTAAAAAAAAAGAAAAAGAAGCTAATATTATAGTAAAAATGATTCAAGCATTATACTGTTCAATAATAAACAACCCAATTTGCAGGGTAAAATTAACCCAACATATCACTGTAAAATCCAACAGTGATTTTAACTGATGCTTTTTAGTTAACTTTACTTAATGTCTTAACTTCATTGCAAAACTCTAGTAACCTGTACTACTCTTATACTGTGCCTTTTTTACTCATATAAACCCTAAGTTATTATTAATTGATTTGTTTGAGTACCATTTTGTCAAGCAAAAAAAAAAGTTTGTGTAGCGTAGCGGGGCAATTCTTAATAGACTTTTGCCTCATTTCCTCCACTTCTGCAGTTATCCTTCTCTGTTTGCATTCACTGATTTGCCAAAGCCATCTTAAATGTTTAAGTGTCATTTGAGCACACATCACATTAGCTGACTTCATAAATTGATATTGATTTTCCTAAAATGTTTTATTTTCAACTCACCATAATGGTGATTAGTGTTCCAGTTACTTGGCCACTTCATTTAAATTATTGTAATGCTGATTTATGCAGTGATGCAACAAGAAACCACATATTCATATACATATTTATATATATGTGTTGTATACAGGGCTGGGTAGGTTACTTTTAAAATGAATTTCACTACAGATTACAAAATACATGCTTTAAAAAGTATTTTGTAACGTATTTCGTTACTTTACTCAAGTTTAGTAACTTAATCTAAATACTTTAGAATACTTTGGAATACTAATAAGTGTGGAACAAACACAAAAAAGGTCATTGTGAGTTTTTATCTCACAATTCTGACTTTTTCCCTCAGAATTGTGTGATATAAAGTTGCAATTGTGAGTTATAAAGTCAGAATTATGAGATATAAACTCACAATATTGAGAAAAGTCAAAAATATGAGGTATAAACTCACATACTAAATTCACAATTTGCTAGAAAAAAGTTAGTATTGCAAGTTCATATCTCCCAATTCTGACTTTATAACTTGCAATTGAGAGTTTAAATCTCGCAATTCTGAGAAAAAGAAGTCAGAATTGTGAAATGCAAACTCACAATTGTGAGGGAAAAAACAAATTGTGAGAAAAAGTTGCAGTGACGAGTGAATTATAAAATGACTCACAAACAACTATCACAAAACATGAAAATAGTCGAAAACATGAAACTTAACTCCACTTTTTCAGACGGTCAGAGTCAGAGAATCACCAATTGCTGTTTAAATGACATTAAAACTCAAAGTAATCACTTTGGTAATCTAAAACACTTTTCAGATGTAACTGTAATCTGATTACCATCCATTTAAAATGTAACTGTAATGAAATACAGTTTCCCAAATTTTGTATTTTAAATACGTGACTAAGTTACTTGTATTTCGTTACTCCCCAACCCTGTATATATATATATATATATATATATATATATATATATATATGAATAACAAAACTATTGCATTTCATTTATATATATATATATATATATGAATAACAAAACTATTGCATTTCATGTCAAAAATGATCTTATTCAATGTTAATGGTTACACTAATGCAACAAACAGTTTGTGAAACTTTTAATTGGGATGATACAATTCCTCTAAATTTGTGACAATCTCTTTCTATTGACTTTGCACACACACTTCAACATTCAGATGCGAAACACAACAATGGTAACGATTAAATTTTATTTGCAGTAAATTATCAAGTACACTCTACAGTTCTTTTTTAGTCACGTGTAAGTCAACTACACTTTTGTCAGTACAACATATCATTCCTATTTCACTTTACTTAGTTTTTAGAGTGTAGACTGTCTGCTTAGTATCTGCTAACAATTTTTTGATGGTGCACCAAAAGACATTCTACTGACTATAACTCACTACATGTCAACTTATTCTACTAACCCGAACCTAACACCATGTGTACACGGGACGCGACGCAACAACAGCTAGAAGCTGTCCACACAGAAAGTGACATGGTGCAAATCCATTTGTCTTCCCTTTCAGCAGTAACGGGATCAGTTGAATACATTCAGTGTAGACAGCATCACTGATTATAATGGGTTCTGTTTGGATTTGTCATGTCTCACCGTTCACATCTGGTATAGACATAACGGTCTACTAATTCTATAATGAGAGTTAGTAGAAGTGGACTATCGGAATAGTGTAAAGCCCGCAACACACCACGCCATTGTTCTAAGTTGGTCCTCGTCTGCTTTTTTCAGGCCGATTCGCCATGTCGAATATAGACATATATCTGCTTAAATAGACAGTTATCTCCTTCATACGCGGCCGCAGAATGTGTATGCTAGTTGACAGTCGGCTGAAGTTCTTTCGGTGTGTTCAAGCATATATTTTTTCTCCGACACAGCTGACGTGAGGCGACAACACCGCCAGATTTAGTTTCCGCTTGGTGTGTCCCGGCCTTAAGCTATTGCTATCTAGAAACAATCAAGGCTTTTTTGGTTTTTCTCCATTGGGCTATATTTGCTTTCTTTGGGCTATAATATTGCTGTAATTCAAAACAGAATAAGATAACGTTCCATCCACTGAAGTCACTGGTTATTTTCTGTAAACAGCAAGGGTCAGGTCAAGAGCAAAGGCTTGTTTATCTCGAAATCATATATAGTTCAAAAAGCAGAGCGATGACTTATTAAATGAACGGTCCGAGATCAAGGATCCCGGAAAATTCTTTTCGATGAACTCATGGTGTGTTTTGCACATGTACTAACATAAGATTTTCTTTTCCAGTTTGCTAGGATATAAAAAGCTGGGTTAAAATTCAAGTTGAATAGCCATCTGGTGGGAGATTTGTGGTGAGGAGAGAAACACTCACTGTGTCAGGAGAAGCAGAGTTAACAGAAGCCAGAGGCAACGGCCAAGTTTCCACACTGCAGCTGTTTTCTTGGCATTACAGATATTTCTTAAGACTGTGGGGGATGCTTGTTTTTGCAAGATGTTTCATGAAGATTAGTGTATTCCTCCATTTAAAGAAATTGTTCACACAACAATAAAAATTCTTCATGTCATCACACTCACCGCTCTTTCCCATAGTATTGTTATTGTTTTCAGTAACAATATCGAAGTATCACTAAAACAACAAATTTACCTTTTGAGAGAATGTACAGTCTCAAATGTTGTAAAAAAATCTTCTTAAAAAGTGATACTAGAGCAATGCATTGAGGAAATTCAGACAATTTTACTTGAAACATACCATTCAAAAGTTTGGGCTAAGTACGCATTTATTATTATTTTGTAAAGAAATTAATATTTTAATCAGCAAAAGTCACAATAAATACATTTACATTGTTACATAAGCGCTTCTATTCAGATAAACGCTGTTCTTTCGAGCTTTCTATTCATCAAAGAATCCTGAAAATAATGTATCGCACGAAAATACGAAGCAGCATACGTGTTTTTAACATCGATAATAATAAGAAATGTTTCTTGAGCAGCAAATCGTCATGATTTCTGAAGGATCGTGTGACACTGAAGACTGGAGGAATGATGCTGAAAATTCAGCTTTGATCACTGATCAATGAATTACATTTTAAAATATATTAATAACAGTTATTTTAATGTGTGATAATATTTCACTTTTTTCTGTTTTTTATCAAATAAATGCAGCCTTGATGAGCATAAGAGGCGTCTTTCAAAAATTAGATCAGGAATAAAAAGATTAAACTTTTGAATCTACAAAACAAGAATACACAAGACTAGATTTTGAAATAATTCTACAAAAAGTCATTTTTAAACACCTCTAAAATGGGTTAACATTCAATATTTATAGAATTGTGTGCATTTCTGTCTTGTTTTATTCGTTGGTGGACAAATATTTGCTACTTTGCAAGTCATTTTTCCTTGATTTTAATAAATTTTTGCTGTTTTAAATGTGTTGAATGTGCTTGTTTCAACAGGAACATTTGTCATTGCCGACTGTGATGATCCAAGTTTGAATATGTTCCACAGAAGAAAGGATATTGTCTGGGTTCAGAACAACTTGAGGATGATAATAAACTGATAAAAATCAGATATTCATGTTTTTCTCCTCATAATGACTTCAACACATACACTCAGCTGCAGTTTATTTTCACCTTTTTACCTCATTTCAATCTTTCTCTCCTCAGCTTCATTTCTCTCTTTCTTTTCTATATTTCTGAGCTTAAGGGCCTGTAGCTCTGCTCGTCTCTGCTTCTGTTAATCAGCATAACCTTTCTGTGTGCTTTGTCGGTGACACAGAGGATGGCATAAAAAAGACGGTTCTCAGCATCTGCGCCAGCTTCACGCTTTCTCTCTCAGCGCCTTTCGATTTCCATCGCAGCAAAAAAGCAGCTCTGTAGATAGCGGACGCTTTGTGTTTGAAGTCTGTCATTGGCGAAAAGAAGGAAAAGGGATTTGTGGATGAGGAACCCCACCTTTCATCCCACGATGCCTTGCCCCTGGGTTATCCTAATTAAAGTGCAGTCATGCTGGTATAGGATGGCACAGAGGCACATGTAACTATAAGTATTCGGCCCTGGTGGCAACTGGCACTGGCGGAGGGAACAGTCTCTGGCTGGTGGACTTCAAGATCGCTTTCTCTTTAGTCTCGGTTAAGGTTTTGATCTATATGGATCGTAAGGTATCATGGTCACATGGCCGGATATACTGCAGGGATGATATTCTGAATCAGAGGTTTAATTGCCCAACTTCTGCCGAAAAACTATGAGGGGAGCATTCGCACCGTATCCTAAAGCCATCGCTTCACTGTGCCATCTTAAAGCGTGTCTAATTACATGAGGGGCTCCCTTGTGTAAACCCTACAGAAAGAAGAAGGAAAAAAAGTCGAAAGTGTAGGAGGCTTTGAATGGGATCTCTTGGAAACTTTGTTCTGCAGAAAGACTGCTTTTCAAATAACCCCCCAAAAAGTTGGCATTATATATAGATGAAAAGCCATGTAGCATTAATTTGAAGGCCAAATCCAGCAGGTTAATTCGAGGTTGCTTAAAAATAGTGTTCAAAACCGCTACTCCTATCCAGCTTATTCCATGACGCTTTGCAAGAATTATGAGTGAAACTTCTGTTGAGCTGTAAACAATTAGTGAAAGGCATTATTGAATGCAATAATGATTTTTTTTTTTTGTAACTGGGTACGAGATGACATTATTCTTCTCAACCCTTCAACTATCGAACAATAAAAGGACAAAGCATCAACAAGGTACTTTCAACAGACAATGAATAACACCAAAAGCTTGATTCTTTCCACATTAATAACGGATGGGTTAAATTTCACTGTACACAGTAAAATCCCCAGAGTTAAATCAACTCTTCTCAGAGAATATTTGGTCCCTCTCTAGATAGTGTTAAAGTAAGACTGAAGCAGAGTTAAAGTTAATGAGATAATTCAGTGATTAAGTAAGTGATGATTGAGCATTAGTGATGAACGCCTGCTGTTAACAAGCAGAATCACTGAAGAATAGAGAAACACAAGAACTACAACAGACTTCAGCAACAGCCTTAGATGAAATCTACTGAAGATAAAAGACATTAAATCTCTCCAGATCTGATTAAACAAATCCACAAACAGCATTACCAGACTCACTTATTACCAACCATACTGACTATTTTCACAAGTCTACAGAAGTACTTACTGAGAATTAACAGAGGTTTAGATATTGTTTTATTGGTCAAGAAAAAGAAAATATAATGATGCCACCATCACAGAGATCAGTGTTTGCTTAAGTTGGACTCTTGACCGTTAACTTTCGCCCGACATGACCTCGAACACAGCACATCCTAAATGAGACGATTTAAGAAAAAAACTATTGAAAATTCAAAACATTTATGACGTACTGAAGGTTTTAGTAACGTTTAGTGATGCACGTTTTAGTAAATCGAGGGAACGAAATAGTAAATAATGCACACGTTTTAGTAAACTGAGGGAATAAAATAGTAAATCGTACACACGTTTTAGTAAATCGAGGGAACGAAATAGTAAATAATGCACACGTTTTAGTAAATCGAGGGAATAAAATAGTAAATCATGCACACGTTTTAGTAAACTGAGGGAATGAAATAGTAAATCGTACACACGTTTTAGTAAATCGAGGGAATAAAATAGTAAATCGTACACACGTTTTAGTAAACTGAGGGAATAAAATAGTAAATCGTACACACGTTTTAGTAAATCGAGGGAATAAAATAGTAAATCGTACACACGTTTTAGTAAATCGAGGGAATAAAATAGTAAATCGTACACACGTTTTAGTAAATCGAGGGAATAAAATAGTAAATCGTACACACGTTTTAGTAAACTGAGGGAATAAAATAGTAAATCATGCACACGTTTTAGTAAATCGAGGGAATAAAATAGTAAATCATGCACACGTTTTAGTAAACTGAGGGAATGAAATAGTAAATCGTACACACGTTTTAGTAAATCGAGGGAATAAAATAGTAAATCATGCACACGTTTTAGTAAACTGAGGGAATGAAATAGTAAATCGTACACACGTTTTAGTAAATCGAGGGAATAAAATAGTAAATCGTACACACGTTTTAGTAAATCGAGGGAATAAAATAGTAAATCGTACACACGTTTTAGTAAATCGAGGGAATAAAATAGTAAATCGTACACACGTTTTAGTAAACCGAGGTAACGAAATAGTAAATCGTGCGCACGTTTTAGTAAACCAAGGGAACGAAATAGTAAATAGTGGGTGAACTAACTCTTTCAGTCTTTTTGAATGGAAGCTTCCCAAACCGGAAGTGCCACCTATAATTCAAAACACAGTCGTCAGGAATAAGGTGGATAGTTTGTAATTAAAGAATAAAGCAATAAGTCTCAAGAAGCTGTGGTTTACAGTGAACAGGATTCATTTGAAAAATAAATTTGTAACATTATAAATGTCTTTACTGTCACTTCTGCTCATTTTAAAGCAATTGTTAATTTCTTAACAAAAAATCTTTGCTGCCTCCAAACATTTTTCAATGCTAGATTTTAATGTCTCCTGTCTTGTGGAGTGTTCCAATTCAATCGCTTGGCTCCTTGACAGTTAAGATGCTGCCTGTCTGGGCAGCTAAAAATGTATCTGAGTGAAATGAAATTCTGATATGATTTTAACAATCTCTTAAATTCCTCACAAAAAGCTTTTATAACAGCTGCCGCTTTCCACGAAACCAGCCAGAAAAAGGAAATTGAACCTAAAGCGTCTTAAAAGGACATTGTCCCCGAGGTCCTGATGCCACTTGCACCACAATTGTCAACTATATATTTCCTTTCCTGCTGTTTTTCATTCTGTTTTTATGTCTGCTTCTGTGATAAACATGTCCAGTTTCGATCCGGCGTGACAGTGTAATTGAGCGAGTCACACTTCTCTCGGCGGGTTGACCGTCAGAAGGGATCTTGGTCATTCTCTTGCACTGCTGTAAATCCCAGCGTGGCCTTGACTCGCTAAACCTGTCTTCCAGCCTATTTTTGCTTCACCTTGTGTTTATTTTCCTCATAGCTCTTGGCAGATTTATCCGCGTTCTTCTCTGTGTTTTAAATGGAGAGCGGTTTATGTCATAACCTAAATGACTAGCCATACCCTCCGTGAATTGTAACACTTTTCAGTTTACGTCTCTCTTCCTATTCTCTTTATTTCCTGCCTCCGTCTTTATAGCTGAATTGTGGGACGCGGAATGAGACGCGCAACCTTGGCTTTAGCGTGGATGGTCATGCAGAATGACAATGAGGGCAGAGAGAGAGAGAGACAGACAGAAATGACACTGTAAAAATAATTTTTAGATCAAATAAATAATGCTGCAAATTAGTTTCTGGATAAAAAAAATCACTTACAATACCTTTAAGTTTTAATGAACACCTCAGAAACTGCTAGTCTTACAAGTTAGTCATTTTTTTAAAAAGTTTTTTTAAGTTTGATTTTTGCCTCCATAAACTCCAAATACTGCTTATTAATAGTTCTTAAGTTTAGGATTATGGGATGTAGAATATGGTCATGCAGAGTAAGGCATTAGTTCACCCAAAAATGAAAATTATACCATGATTTACTCACTCACAAGCATCCTTGGTGTTTATGATTATCTTCTTTCAAATGAACACAATCGGAGTTATGTTAAATATTCTGGCTCTCCCAAGCTTTATTGGGCCCGGACATGACATGTAGGGAAAAAAAGTAGGCTAAATCATGCACACGATTTACTATTTTGTTCCCTCGATTTACTAAAACGTGCACGCGATTTACTATTCCGTTCTCTCGATTTCTAAATCATGTGCATGATTTATAAATCGAGGGAACGAAATAGTAAATCGTGAGCACGTTTTAGTAAATCAAGGGAACGAAATAGTAAATCGTACGCACGTTTTAGTAAATCAAGGGAACGAAATAGTAAATCGTGCACATCTTTTAGTAAATCAAGGGAACGGAATAGTAAATCATGTGCACGTTTTAGTAAATCAAGGGAACGAAATAGTAAATCGTACGCACATTTTAGTAAATCAAGGGAACGAAATAGTAAATCGTACGTACGTTTTAGTAAATCAAGGGAACGAAATAGTAAATTGTGCACATCTTTTAGTAAATCGAGGGAATGGAATAGTAAATCGTATGCACGTTTTAGTAAATCAAGGGAACGAAATAGTAAATCGTACGCACGTTTTAGTAAATCAAGGGAACGAAATAGTAAATGGTGCACATTTTTTAGTAAATCGAGGGAATGAAATAGTACATCGTGCACACAATTTAATTCTTTTTCTTGCATGTCATGTGCAGGGCTCCATACTTTATAACGAAAGTGAATGGCGCTTCTGATTTTGAAGTCCAAAAAAGTGCATCCATCCATGATAAACATAATCCACACGATATTATATTTGCTTCTTTATAAACTAATATAACTAGCTGACCCGGCACATGACGCCTTGACGAGTGAGGAAGCGCAGAGGATAGAGCAAAACAAAACACATCCAGCTTCATCCATCGCGGCAGGTGCAAGTCGCTTTGCGTAGCTGTTTATAATGATTTATAAAGTTTTAAATATGGATGTTTTGTTTTACAAAAATCCATCACCTCACTTCAGAAGGCCTTTATTAACCCCCTGGAGTCGTATGGATTATTTTTATGATAGATGGATGCACTTTTTTGGACTTCAAAATCAGGAGCACCTTTAATTCCCATTATAAATCTTGGAAGAACCAGGACATTTTATAATATAACTCCGATTGTGCTCGTCTGAAAGAAGATATTCATATGATGGCTTGAGGGTGAGTAAATAATGGGATAACTTTCATTTTTAGGTGAACTACCCCTTTAATATGTGCTCTATAACTACTAATAAACAACCAAGATGCTAATAATATGCATGCTTACTGTATAAACAGCTAGTTCATAGTGAGAATTGGGCTTTAAAATAAAGTGTTACCGTAAGACTGATTATCCCTAATTAATTGCTATTAGCTGGTCTTAACTTGGCGGTTATGATTGTAGGGTGCTATGGCAGCTGATCTGTAGGGTCATAAAAGTAAAAAGTTCAACTAGGGTGACAATGAGGACCTAGTGGCTGCACCGAGGCTGGAATATTTAAGTGATACGTGCAGAGAGGGAGAGAGACAGATAATGGGTAGAGAGAGACAGACACATTGAACACAAGTCGGCTGTTAATACGTGTCAAAAAAATAGCATCAGACTTAAAAGATCTTCGTAATTAATAAGACTGTGTAATGAAAACCGACAAAGTTCACCACGGAATGTCACAACTTTGCACAGACAAACTCATTCATATGTGCATTTGCTTTTGATTTAGCGATTGTTTTGATGCTGTTATTCTCTTTGTCTTTTTCACTAACAGACGGATGTGTCTCTTTATGCGAGCCGCCCACTCATGCAGCAAGTGTCATCTGTATGTGTGGCATATTAAAGGCCTGTGGGAACTCATTAGGGTGACAGACGCAGGGCTTACTCTCCCTCCCTTGGATTGCCATGTTTGTGCCATGACGGGTTCACGATGTGCAGCGAGAGGGCAGAGGTGGGGTGCGGTGGGTGAGTCTTCTTCAGTCAGATGTAAATTTATGTTCCAGTTGCATTTGATGTTCAAGGGTGTTTCTCCGTCAACTGGATGAACTTTTGACCTTTAAAAATAAACACTTATACACGCTTTCAGGAGTTCATAATAATATCTCAAATGATTTCTTGTGTTTGATATATTTAAGGATAAAATGGCTCTTTTTGTCATACTGATTTCATAACTCTGAACGCTCACAATGAAATGTTTTTAAAATATTTGCAAGTTTGCCTCGTTTTACAAAAAAAAACATTTTCACTCATTCGAAATGGTTTTTGTTCTTTTCACACATTTAAATGTGGCATTTTGTTGTCATGAATGTAATCAATTAATATTTTAATTTAATATAATATACATTTTTACAATGATTTTTCATATTTCAAGACCGAAAGTCTGGGACAAGGGTAAAACAATCAAATTTGTCAAATTTAAAAAGAAAAATTTACAAGATGGTTTTAATGTGACCTTCATAAAACAAAAAGTGAAAAAAACAAACATTTTAAATAATGTTAATAATGTACGTAGACCCTTATTGTAAAGTGTTACTAATTCTTTTCTTTTTTAAACATTCATTTTTGTCTCTTTTTGAGACCAATGGAATTGGAAATGATTGGCTATGGATTTGAACTCAGTTGCTCAAAGCACATGATGATTTTACCAATTAATCTTGACATACTATCCTCGTCTAGTCATTCATTGTCACGTTTTTTTTTACACCATTAGTAACAAATCCTCATTAAATGTCTGAATTCTAATGATAGTGCGGATATGGAAATTAACCTTTAATTTAAACTTGAATTTGAATTGAATATTGAATTTGATTATTGTGTTGATTTTCAGGGGCTGATGTAGCTGAAGTTTGGAAGCGATCAAAAGCAATAAGTGCGTCCCGAATCAAGTACTCATGCACTATTGTGTGCCATTTTGTTGTATTAATAGTAAGAAAAGTGTATTTTGAATACCCAGATGATGCACTCATTTCACCCTCTGGAGTCGACAAACACGCAGACGCATTTTGCTGGATTTTCTTCGCATAATAGACTTAAAATGCTCCTTCACGGTCATACAGACAATACATCATTTGAAACTGCCCACATACAATCAAAACAAAACATTGTGCTTTTCTAAAAGTAAGGGTGTGCTTACTGTCGTCTCAGTCTCCTTGAACTTTAAGCTGCAGCACGTCTCCAAAATGAAACATTTTGAAGAAAAACAGAAGTGTGGAACTTTCCTTACAGAGGTGGAGCGGCTTTCAGACTACTGGATTACAATGTACCGTATAAAATTCATTCACGGTGCAGAACCTGATTTTACCAAGTACCATCACCATCTTTGTTAATCCTGGAACAACATTCCAATCAACCAATCAGATTTGAGGGTAAGTTTTAGGCTTACAACCAGGGTTCGGTGCTTCAAAATCAGTGTTGTTCACCTATCAGCTCCCTCTGATTTTAAGGATAACTTAGGTATATGGTTAGGATCGGGGCTTGACATTAACACCCGCCAACCCGCAACTGGCATCAAATAAACATGAATGAACATCAGAAGGAATGTTGTTTCAAGCGTGGAAAGACGTGAGGACACACAATTGATCAAGTTTACCAACGTTAATCTACTAACTCCCCTGACTGCTTTGTTGGACAAATTGGTGGATTCGGGGTCATGATTGGTCAGATCGCCTGTCAATCAAACTGCCAGCGAAGGGTCAATTATGAGATATTATAAAACATATCTATGTGGCTATATTCCCCATTGTATCTGTCAAAATTGTGGCCGGTAAAAAAAAATACTGAGTGGCTAGTAACTTTAAAAAAAACCTCTAGAGCAAAAAAAGTTAATGCCAAGCCCTGGTTAGGATGAAAAAACGAAAATTTCAATTTTCAGTGTATGTCTCAAATGACATACTATACACTGCAGTATGTACTCAACCATCTAAAAACCTTCTGATTTTGCCGAGTTCAACAAAATCAGAAGGTTTTTAGATGGTTGAGTACATACTGCAGTGTATAGTATGTCATTTGAGACTTTCCACCAGCATTCAGGTCAGTTTGTGGATTGTTTGCTAATATAATAGGGGAGGGCATTATTGCATTGAGAGGGTAATCTCACCAATCCTAACGTCACAGAAGCGCGGTTTACTGACCTTTCGCCTATATATCACCACTCTCCCCTCGCATTTATGCCAGGCTTTAGAAGAAGAGTGTCTCCCTCTGAAACTATCAACTAATATCGTGATAATGATATAATTCAGGAAAATTTGATCTAATATTTCATTTAGCTTTGTTTCTGTATTGTGCGTTATTTTCTCATCTCTATTTCTGCCTCCTTGGAGAAAATATCTCCGGAGTGCATGCGTGTTTTTGTCAGCGTTTGTGAGTGTGTTCTGTGTATAAGGGACTTTCCTTTGTCCTTGGGGACCAGGTGACTCATAAGTTTAACAGATGTCATAATCTCACACCAAAGCAGAGATGTGAGAGAGTATCACATGACTCACCGCAGATCAAGCTTGTCGCGTGTGGTCGGGTCAAAAGCGCGGTTGCTAAGCGGCTAAGCCAGTTGCTTGGGTGATGTGTACACATGATAATAAAGCCCCCTGAGCTAATGTGCTTGTCTTGTTTGTTTGAGATGAATATGTGAATAATGAAGTCATTGTTCTGATGGTATCATCATGATTTTGGTTTCTGTCAACAAGCACAGTCCTGCTGGAGCAGGACTCTTAATCATCCATGACATGCATTTTGTAGAGCCGCTTATTCTGCCTTGTTGACAACAGGGTGGACATTATGTCAGTCTTGAGGTCAGTAGTTTCACAGTTTTGATCAAAGGTGTGAAGTGTTGCTTTTGTGTGTAACCTAATGGAATTGCAAAAATAATGGGTTCCTGAACACATCTGCCATTGGTCAGACGAAGAGATGGCCCCGCCCCCAAACTCACCCCAATGTTGGTGTTTTATACCCAAATAGCAGAGACACTTTTCGGGGAATTATGAATGCGTAAAAACTCGTACTTATTGCATATACCATATTGGTTTATCATATTAGTCGATATTATATATTTAAATCAGCAGGTATTAGATATTTGGTACCTTAGATATTATGTACCTTTGCGTTCATCAAGCACTCACTTTATATTTAAAGTTTATCTTTTCAAATATTTTAATTTAAAACATAAAATCTATAAAAAATAAAGTTGTCTTCACTTTTAGCATTTAAAATGGTTGATTTAATATTTAGTGTTATTTTTTATTTTAACTATTAACCCCAAATAATTTAATAGTTTAAGCACAGATAAAAAATAAACTAAAGTAAATTATTAAATTAAAAATAATATATTAATACTTTTATGTGCGTTAAATTGATCAGAAATTACGGTAAATTTATTTATTATTTTACATTATTATATATATAACTTATAACTTAGGTATATGGTTTGGATCGGGGCTTGGCATTAACACCCGCCAACCTGCAACTGGCATCAAATAAACATGAATGAACATCAGAAGGAATGTTGTTTCAAGCGCGGAAAGACGTGAGGACACACAATTTATCAAGTTCACCAACGTTAATCTACTAACTCCCCTGACCGCTTTGTTGGACAAAATGGCGGATTCGGGGTTATGATTGGTCAGATCGCCTGTCAATCAAACTGTTTGCGAAGGGTCAATTATATATAAAATGTAAAATAAATATATCAAAAATATATTGGTCCATTCAATGTAGTTTATTTTTTTTATCTGTGCTTGCAGATTACAACTTTGAGTGTGAGTATTCATAAAACTAATATTTATTGTTATATTTAAGACTTTAGCGCAGTTTGATGTTTCTGTACAGGAAAAATTGGCACCGAAATGTCTGCTTCCTCTCTTTGGAGACAACATTTCAAACTCATCCATAACCAATTTAAAATTCATTATAATTCCATCATGTATGCAAATTACAGGACTTAAACTTGGTGATAATACCTTTGCAGAAAATAATGCATAGCTATTATACAAACCAGCATGTCAGCAGGATTTAATTAGCTGACGAGTAAACAGTGAGCATGTTTAAGGATATGAATTAAACATCGCCAGTGTTTACCTCACGCTAAACTACTTTGCGCACGTTTCCTTGAGCTCCATTCAAGCCATTTATAATTTCCGTGATTGTTTCCGTTGGAGGTGTGTAAATGTTTTCTCTTTCACAATTTGACAATGCAGATTCCCTTATAATTATGAATTAATAAATATCACTGTTTAATTTGTTTCCCGCTTCCAATTTTCCCCAGACAAATGGGCGATTCAATCCGCCGCAGTAATCAGCCACAACACAGAAATGGATTCCCACCGAAATCAAGGCATTTGACATTCACATCTGCAGAGCTCTCATTATCCAGACGGCGTAGTCTTGCCCGTATCCGTCTCTTCTGAATGCATTTTGGCTTTTACAGCCTTCTCACTTCCTGCTCCATTATCTGTGTTATCTTCCTCTCCCTCTCCCTGTCGCTGTGAGGTAAATGCGGAATGTCACACTCAATATTCCGGACGTGCCGTGATTAATTCCCCAGAGTTTCTCTTGGCCAGTTTACTAGCGGCCAGCCTGTGGTCGTCGGACGCTCCTTTGTCTCCTCCAATTCCCATTACGCTTTGCTGGCACTGACCTAATTTTCTCACCGCCCGCTCGGCTTCCAACTCGGAGCCCACCGCTGTCACCAGCTGAACTGCCCCACAGGGACCCATTCGCAAACTGATGGGCAGTTTTATAGCTGAGCGTTTTATGGCTATTTTTTTTATCCCGAATTGTTTCAGTCAGCTAGCTCGGCTCATCTTTCGCTTCGAACCCCCGGGGTGCAGCAGTGCAGGGAGTTCGAGAATCAAACGAATCCCGCCGTATTTACCGCCCCCATAAAAAAATACGCCGCAACAGTTTGTCAACTTTGCACCCGCGGAGGCATTCGCGGCGCACCAACCGAGGCCATAATCTCCTAAAGATGTGAGGTGATTAGTTTGGAAATAACACTGCTGCTTCAGGGACCCTGGTTTTATGGGCCGAAGCTCGAACAGACGTATGGAAATACAACTTCCGAGACGATTTTCTTGAGGTGGTCTCTCCGCTCCCATTTTCACTCTGATAAATGTCTGTTCCTGCCAAGCATATTCCGCTCGCTAGTCACTTGTGTGTTGTTGCGCTGCTAGCGTTAACATCCTCGTCCAAGCGTAACTTTCCTCTGAAAAGCTTCTCAGTTTCAACAGATCGGTTGCCCACCTCCATTCAGGTTTGACTTATTCACGGATTATCTGCCCTGTTTCTTTTCACTCCATCACCTATCTTGAGACTTAATGGAAAATCTGTCCTTTCCGGCGCCCTCGATTAGCATGAAACATGCCTATTCAGCTTTCGCTTTTGACCGGAATGGGCCGCGATGCTAATAGGTCCGCGGGAGATGCCGGGGATCCTCGTGGCAAGGGGGATCCCGAGGGTGCGGCCTCTATCGCCTCGTCGTATCTTAATGCACGTCTTCCAGAACAAATTGGCCTGTTTGCTTAAGAATTGGCAGTGACCCATGAATATTTGATAGCGAGCAACTGTTGACGGCCGCGTACAATGACTCCCTTATCTTATTTAGCCAGCCTGGCAGGCTCACGCCTCCCAACACTTCCCCTGAGAGACGGACGCCGCTGAAAGGGTTTGCAATCCAATACGGCGGCTGCACACCAAAGCCAGCGGTTATCATTGAGAGTGCAGGGCCGTCTAAGCCTTCCCCCCTTTCCCCAACAGTCGGGTATACAGGATATTAGTTGAACCTCTCATATCACCTTTGCCGCAACGGCTAATAATACAGCAGCCTGGAAATCAATGAAGCTGCCCTAGATTTCGGCACGGCGCTCTCCATAAAGGGATCTAGAGGGCAGTGAGATTTTCGTTTTCTCCCCTTTTCTCTCTTTTTCTCTTATTATAGGGGAAGAAAAATGGGTGACCGAGACTGGGAGATCATTTCTCCCGCTTCGAAAGCGCTAGCCGCTCTCTCCAGGGAGGTGAGTGTTTCAGTGGGGTTTATACTACGCTATGACAGTGGCTGTCTCTCTTCATTAGAGCACAGGCCTTTGCTCCCTCAAATGGTAATTCAGCAGCACAGGATTGTGCTGAATGCGCAGAGGAGAATTCTGGGTGGGCTGATGGAGACAAGAACAGAGCGAGAGGGATGCGGTGAGATCAGGTTTCGCTCTCCAGGCCGGTGGTGGGTGACCTCATCTGCGAAGGACCCCTGAGGGTCTGTGTTTTCATTCTAAATGCACCTGCCTCAACAAATACAAAGCTCAGTTTAATGACAGCAGTTAGCACATGAGCTAAATGTGAGTTGAAAAAAGCCACTATGACTGGATGCACACAGAAGTTGTTTGTATGTAGCCTAAATGCAACTATGCAAACACTGAAATGCATTTTTATTGATTTTATCTTGACTTTTCAGAGCACCGGTGAGTCTTCTGTCAGAGAACTGATCATTGGCTAAAGGGCCGTTCACAACAAAGACAATAACTATTGCGATAACTATAAGGTTTTAATCATCTGATCCTTCGCAAAGACCCGCCCCCTTTAGTTACTGTCGCCCACGCCACACATCATGTTTCCTCCAGAGCTACTTAACGCTCTCATGTTACATGGACAATCCCCTCGGAAGAACCTGGGGTTAAGTGCTTTACTCAAAGCCACAATGGTGATAGGTCATGGTTTACTCCTGACAGGGCTTGAACTTGCAACCTTCTGATTACCAGCCCTAAACTATATTGTGATGTGGTGGGAAAACAATGGGCCGTCATTGGAAATATTTGAACAGTCACAACTTATTAATTAAATCCACTTAAATTTTCTAAAATGGAAGTTAACTTAAAGGTGCAATATGTAGTTTTTCGTCCACTAGAGGTCGCCTATTCAACACAAAGAGGTAGCTTGATGACGCCAAGTTTGAGCGAGGAATCTTGGGACATGTGGTCTTCCCTTCAGCCGGTGGAAAAGAATTGGGATGGGAATCATGCGATTATTAATGTTACTGTAGTTTGAAGCGGAGCAGGAGCGAGTGTTGTGGAGCTGAACGAGACGCTTGATAATGAGAGACGAACGACACACGCCTCGAGAGCAGTGGGACTTTTATTATGACACAGTCGCTGACGCCGCTTCTGCTTTTCCGGTCATGAGTGTGAGGAAACGCAGCTCTGTTTATCATATTAGACACTTTTGAGTGTGTTGAACATGATGTTATATTGTGCGTTCGCTCGCCGGCTGCTGTGAGACACTCGTTACAGTAAGATAGGTTGATATTAGAATATCATATTAAATCCTGGATGGCTTGTGTTGATAAATGACATGCAATTAATTTTAAAACATATTGGAGAAAATTCTGTATTACTGTTACTAAAAATAAAGCTACATCTGATTATGCTAATGTTAGCTACTGGACAAAGGAGGTAAAGCATGGTACTCGCAAAAAAAAAAAAAAAAAAAAAAAAATTAGATTTAAACAATAAGACTAAACGTGTTGAGCTATATTACAATAATTAGTTTTCTTTCTATAAATGTATCAAAAAAGATGTTCCCTTGTCTAATAAAATGTCATATATTAAAGCGTCTTTGGTGTTTCCATGGTTTCTTACACAATTTAACTGGAAACTGAGATTAATTGTTAATTCTCACGATTTGCAAACATTTGGGATATTGTAAGTACTCAACTGAACAAAATATATAACACTGGCCGAGTGGTTTTTGGATATTTTACTGCAAAAATCTTACATATGGCAGCTTTAATCCTTTTTTATTGACAACTGGTTTATATGATTTATATTTTGATTAATTTGGACACCACACAAACCAGCTGTTTTAACACGCGTACGTGTGTGTGTGAAGTCATATTTAATGCAATAATCACGAGTGTAATGCCTAGAGCAGAGCTTCCCAAACTTAAAGGGGTAAGGCCCCCCAAAAACATTGCAAAAGCTCCACGACCCCGCCATTTAAAAATATATACCGACATTTACCTGCAAATACATTTATTAACAAGTTTGTAAGAATTTCATGTGAATTATGAGAACTATGATGTAAACATTCTTTACAAATATATTTAAATCCATAACACTAACCTTACATACGTTCAAAAAAAATCTAATTTTAGAACAATTGGAATATTTTAATTATTTTAATATATTGATTTGGACTAGCTACGGCCCACAGTTTGGGAAGCACTGGCCTAGATGGTTATGTAGAAGAAAAGAGACCAATCACAATTCAATATGCAAATGTCACCATGACATCATCGCTGCATTCTGAATGCTAAACACTCTTTGCTTCAGTGCGGTAATGGCTACCCTGTTCCTTTTCTAGCCATTATGTCAATAATCAAGTTAATAATTAATAAAGTTTAAGTGTCTGAGCTTGGCATACCCTTCTATAAATATATCCAGCACAATACAGCACAAGTAAATTACAGAGTTCATTAAGGTACACTGTTTTAAAATGCAGACTCCCACTAAAATGTAAATGGTCGTAGTTTGTAAAACGAATAGGGTACTTAAACACTGCTTCATTTTACTTCGAAAAATCTCGAGTTGAATACTGAGGAGCTGTGTTTTGTGAGTGAACATTATAGGTCATCGGGTTCAAATGACAACGGTGCCGTCATTCCCCATCATCAGTCTCTTTCAGCTCATTGTCTCGTCGTGAATTTAAATCTCTGTTATTGGCCTACGACTGAGACCAGCAAAGGCCAAAACTGAATATAAGCGCTGATTAAAGTGGCATCAACTATTTTTTTTACCCTTTTATAAGCACTTCAGATAGACTTTAAGGCAGCCGCTGAAATATTTAGACATATGCTCTTCGGATCTTGAATAGAGGATCGATCTATATTTACACAGTCATCTGCTTTTCATTGCAATGCTTATGTGCTAAAAGGAATCTTCCTTTTTAAACTCTCTCAGTTATACAAGTTTATTTAATGAAGTAATGGCTGTTTGTTTTACAAAGCCTTCTGTTCTCGTTTACGAACCCTTCTGCTTATTTTATGTTCTGTGATATAAGATTGGACATTTGCTGATATAAAGCAAACCAGTGCTACTGCTTACCCTCACACATCAGAATCAACATCAAAAAAATGAAATAAAAATAAAAATCCGTTTAGCTTATAATGGATTTCATTTAGCATTGACATTTTTACAATGATAACTTTTAAAATGAAAGCACTCAATGCTTAAAACTGACTCACCAAGTAACATCCTTACAGAACCTGTTTTCTTTCCTTAAAATAGACTACTAACTACATCAGTACTGAAGATGTTTTTTCAATCTCACATTTGCTTATTTGTTGTGTTTTTCATCTTCATAGTGTGTGTGTGTGTGCGGATTGTTAACTAATGGGATCTTATTGTAAAGCATTACCATTTTTTTTTATCACTTCCTTACGAGGGAAGAGGATTTTGTGAAATTTAGGCCTGGTTTCACAGAAAAGCCTTAGTTCAGTTAAGGCATTTAAGTAGCTTTTATAAACGTGCCTTAGATAAAAAAAAAAAAACATTACTGGTGTGCATCTTGAGACTAAACAATGGCACTGACATATTTTAAGATACATCAATGCAAGTTTCTTTCAGTTAAACAGCATTTTAGTCTGTGTCTAAAGTGCTCCGTGACACCGGGGGTTATTGTTGTTGTGTTCTTCATCATCATCATCATCATCATCTTCATCTTCTTCTTTTTGTGTTTTGCTCTGAGGTTGCTATAAATTCTGGGTGATTGCTAGGGTGTTGTCAGTAGGTTATTATGATGTTCTTTGTGTTTTATGAATGCATGCTTATTGGCCCAAGTCATGAGTCTACCCTAAAGACTCTATAAAAGAAAAAAAAAGTCACAATTGCAAGTTATAAAGTCAGAATTGTGTGATAGAATCACAATTGCAAGTTATAAAGTCAGAATTGTGTGATAGAATCACAATTGCAAGTTATAAAGTCAGAATTGCGAGATATAAACTCACAATTGTGAGTTATAGCCTAGTCAGAATTGCAAGAATAAAATCTTGAGAGTTTATATCCTCTAATTCTGACAAAAGAGGCTCATACCCTCATCATTTGCGGAAAAAATGCCAAAGAATTGCAAGTGTAATGGACGTAGGCTGGTAAGATCTGTGTTAGAGCGCCCACCTCCCATGCGGATGGACCCAGGTTTGTGTCCCACTTGGAGCGGGCAGGTGCGAAATGGAGAGGCTACATGAAAACAATGTCAAAATTGCAAGTTTATATCCTGCAATTCTGACTTTCTAAGTTGCAATTGCAAGTTATAAAGTGAGAATTGTGAGATATAAACTCACAACTGTGAGTTATAAAGTCAGGATTGTGAGATAAAAAGTCGCAATTATCTGTTCTATTCCTTGGCAGAAATAAGCTTTCATACATACTTCTTTCAAAGACATTACAAAATCTTCATTATTCCAAACCTTTGAGTGGTACCAGGAATATGTATCGAGAGTATATTGGGTCACTTTTGATTTCATGTTGACTTTAAATGGAAACGTTTCTTAGTGCACCTTTAAACTTCATCAGCAGCTCAACTTAACAGGACAAATAGTGAGTGCGTGGCTTTCAATGCAGTATTCACATGAAATTGGAAAATTCACATTTGGCCTTGATTACATAAAGCATTGATTAAACCAGAGCAGATCCAGTCCACGCAGCTCCTCTGAAGCACGCAGCACAGGAGTTAAACAGAGAACACGTGTCTCAGGAACCCTGTGGCCTTCGTCAGCGGCTAATTAAATCCCAGTCTATTCATTCTGTTTAATGTGGTTTTAATTCAATTACAGGCAGGGTCAGGGAAGGGTTCTCTGAAGCAGCGCAAAGAGAGAGAGAGACAGAAGGATGTTGTTGACACTGGACATAGATGAGCAATAACTGCATTACACTCCTGAACGAGGACAGGGACAGAGACAGGTATGAATGAGTGAAGTATTGTGGTTTAACTTGAATTGTATGATTCATTTTGCATTGCATTTTTCTAACGCATCAGTCTTCATAGCCGTGGTAAATGAAAATGGAAATCATAGTCATGGCTCTCCTTGGCATGTTCATGGGCGTTCATGAGAGAAATAGTGATGTGAAACTCATAATTCATTCTCTGTTGGATCTTTTCAATGACTCAAAAGATTCAGATCACAAAACCAGCTTGATTGATTCATTTACAAATCAGGCTCATCTGAATCTCCGTCAGTGAATAATGACGTGGATATAGTGCATGATTCATACTTTCTCTCTAATTCCTAAGTTTTCCCCTTTTGTACCGATGGTAATGAAATTGTATTGAATATATTTCAATATGATATTACTGTAGAAATTGCTGTCTTATTCATTTTTATATTATGTTATATTTTGAACTTAAGTTCAACAGTTTTGAAAATAGTATGTAAATATATATATATATATATTAATAACCAACCGGCAAAGAAAAAAATCATGTTTGAGAAGAATTTATATAAACATACATACATACACACACACACACACACACACACATTGTGTTTTCATGTTTTATGGGGTCATTCCATAGGCGTAATGGTTTTTATACTGTACAAACTGTACATTCTGTCCCCCTACACTACCTCTACCCCTAAACCTACCCATCACACAAAATGTTCTGCTATTTTACATTTTCAAAAAAGATATTTCTGTATGATTTATAAGCTTGTTTCTTCATGGGGACCAAAAAAATGTCCCCACAAGATCAAAATTTACTAGTATTACTGTACCTGTGGGGACATTTGGTCCCCATATCGTAGGGAATACCTACACACACACACTATAAAACCCATTAAGTTACGGTAACTCAAACCATTTGAGGAAACCGACTGCCTTAAACCATTTAAGCTTTAAAACCAAAAAGTATGAGTACTGTAAACTCATGTACATTAAGTTACTTCCTTAATATTTTAGTGTTGGTTTAGTCCATCATTAGAGTAAACTCAACTTAAAGATTTTAAGTTTATTTCACCCATTCAGTTTGAATTCAACTAACAAATCTAATTCTTAACAACTATATAGCTACTTCAATGGTTTAAGTTCATCAAACTCAAACATAGTCGTGGATCATGAGAGGAATTTTAAGATTCAAGGATATGGACATTTTTGAATGAGCCAATTTTTATAAATTAAGTCATTTTGTCTTATAAACATCTGTTATCTGAAATAGCTTATTCAGGACAGTACTAAATAATAACATGCAATTTTTATGATCCCTCTTTTGTTTAAATTATTAAAATGTTGCATGTTCTGCAAGGGTTATGAAACTTATGCGCAGAAATGTAGCTTAGGATGCTTTTGCAGACTGTCAGAGTCGGAGAATCTGTTTACATTAATGTTTAACTGAAATAAATGACGTTAAAATTCAAAGTAGTCACTTTAGTAATCTAAAATACTTTTCGAATGTAGCTGTAATTTGATTACCACCCATTTAAAATGTAACTGTAATGACAAAATTTGGTATTTTAAATACGTAACTAAGTTATATGTATTCTGTTAATCCCCAACCCTGTGTATATATATATATATACAGACTTGCCAATAGTCTTGCTTTGTGAGACTAATATTTATATACCCCCTTAAAAACCTACTGGAAGCCTCGACGTGGCAAGGGGGCGGCAACGTGGACACGGCAACGCGACCACGGCGAATTCCAGTCCAGGTCGTCGACCTAAAGGGCTAGCTACCCAGGAAGACGCAACCATCAGCTACGACACGCACAAAAATGAGGGTCCGGAGCGGCACAGACGGAAGCATGAGCTCTACGTGCACTGGAGCAACCTACAACCTGAAGGGACCTGGAGAAGAAAATTGTCGCAGGACTTGGAGTGCACAGAACATGGACCGGCTGAAGAGACAAAACAACTGCCTACGGATCTGCTCATACAACTGCAGGACCGTCAACTCGGAGGCTGATCTTGCAACGCTCATGGAGGCCAGCAAGAGAATCTGCTTTGACGTGCTGGCCCTTCAAGAAACGAAAGTCAAAGCCACAACTACCAGGAAGACGGACGACGGAGATCTCATCATCCTTGGTGCAAAAGTCGACAAGAAGAACATCGGAGGCGTCGGTTTCATCGTTCACCGAAGTCTCGAGCCTAAAGTCGATTCAGAGGATGTCATCAGCCCACGTCTCGCAGTTCTACGCATCAAAGTCAACAAGTCGACCACTATGTCCATCATCAACGCCTATGCACCAACATCAGCAGCGTCAGACGAGGACAAGGACGACTTCTATGCAGAACTGGAGAACACCATCAAACGAGAGAGAGCCTACTACAAGATCATCTGCGGAGACTTCAACGCCACCATCGGAAAACAACCTCACGCCACATCAGCTAGAATCGGGCCGCACGCCACAGGAGACACCAACGACAACGGTGACCGACTGACGGACCTCCTGAATGCCTGCAACCTGTTCCATGGCAACAGCATGTTCCAGAAGAAGCCAAAATCACGCTGGACATGGACCAGTCCAAATGGAATCTCCCACATGGAACTAGACCACATCCTGACCAATCGACGCTGGAGCCTGCTGGACGTTGGAGTGGTGGAGCCATTCCAGACCGGAAGCGACCACAGACTGATCAGAGCCAAAGTTCGACTGCGCCAGAAGCAGAAAAGACAAGACACTCATCGACCAGCATTCATCAGATTCCCGGAATACAACACCGCCCGTTTAGAAGAAGTGGCCGCTGTATTCGACTGGCAGGAACATCCGGACTTGACGGAGGACTACGAACATCTATGCGGCGGAATTCTCCACTGCGCCGCCGAAGCCACATCGAAGACCACGTCAGGAAAAGCACGTCGTCTGGACGAAGCCACCAGGGATCTTCTAAATAGACGAAGCAAAGTCCACACCGATCCGAACTCAACAACCCTGGACAAGGCAATTATCAACAAGGCCTGCCGCTTTGCAGTCAAGGAAGCTCTGAAGAAATTCCGCGACAACAAGCTGAAGACCACGGCTGAAGCCAGAGCCAGCCTGAAGAGATGCCGCATGGACTTGACTGAAACTAGACCGGTCATGACAGTCATGAAGGACGCACAAGGGAAGCAGCAGACAACACGCAAAAAAATTGAGAGCATCGTCGTGGACTACTACACGGAACTATACCGATCTTCCACGCCTGTTGCACGAATACCAACACCAACCCAAGAAGACGTCCCGGACATCATACCATCAGAAGTCCAAAAGGCAGTCAGCCAACTGAAAAGGAAAACAGCCTCTGGACCAGATAACATCTCTGGTGATCTACTTAAGACCGGATCAGCCACCATCCTCCAGAAACTGACGGCCCGATTCAACAGGTACTTGAAAGAAGGAAGAATCCCGGACCAGTGGAAGACTTCGAAGACAGTTCTACTGTTCAAGAAAGGCGACAAAGATGACATCAAGAACTATCGCCCCATCGCTCTGCTCTCCCAACCGTACAAACTGTTCACCAAGATCATCCTGAACAGACTGGAGAAGTTGATGGACGAGTTTCAACCAGTGGAACAAGCGGGCTTCCGAAAAGGATTTTGCTGCATGGACCACATCCACACCGTCACACAAATCATCGAGAAGACGAGGGAGTACAAGACCCCACTCCACTTCTGCTTCGTCGACTACACCAAGGCGTTCGACAGTGTGGAGCTGAACACAGTATGGAACTCGCTCGCTCGCGCCGGAGTGGACAACAAGTACATCAACCTGTTGGAACAATGCAATTTGGACACGTCCACCAAGATTCGACTGTTCCACAAGGATCTCATTGTTCCAATCTGCAAGGGAGTACGTCAAGGAGACACCATCTCTCCGAAGCTGTTCACATCGGCATTGAACAACGCCATGCTGGAACTGGACTGGAACGACAAAGGAATCTCAATCGACGGCAAGAAAATCAACAATCTCCGCTTTGCCGACGACATCGCCCTGATCAGCAATACCTCACAAGAACTCCAACAGATGGTGGACGAACTGGACGCTGTCGGCAGATCGATCGGACTGACAATGAACCGAAGCAAGACGGAAGTCATGAGAAATCAGTGGGCAGACCGGACACCAATCGCAGCACAAGGAACCATACTACCAGACGTCGATCAATACGTCTACCTCGGACGAGTGATCACGATGGACAACGACCTCAAAATAGAAATCAGTCGGAGAAAGCGAGCTGCATGGGCTGCCATGAAGAACATCAAGGAAGCCACGCAACTCGTCAGTGACAAGAAGATCAGAGCGCAACTCTTCGATTCCACCGTTCTTCCTGCACTCTGCTACGGAGCTGAAACTTGGGCTGACAACAAAACCTCAACCAAGCTTATCACCACGACGCAGAGAGCACTGGAAAGATCGCTTCTAGGGACAAACCGCCGCGAACAACACGAACGAGGGCTGAGAAGTGCCGATCTTCGGCAAAAATCAGGCATACGAGACGTGGCAGAACATATTAGAACAGTGAAACACCGATGGGCAGGCCACGTCGTTAGAAGAACTGATGATCGATGGTCTTACCGCGCGACTTTCTGGTACCCAAGGGACGTCAAAAGAACACCAGGACGTCCCGCAACACGTTGGAGCGATTCGATGAAGGCTCTAAATCCACCTGGCGGCCACTGGACTCAAGTCGCTCAACATCAAAAGAAATGGAAGGAAGCGTGTGTCCGTCGCCGTACCCCGGCTGACTAGCGGGCATCTAAGTATCTAAGTAAGTAAGTAATATTTATATATTTAAAAAAAAAATGTTTGCAGAGGTAGAGAATATAGATTCTTTCTTCACCTGTAGAGTGAAAATTTCCATTGGAAATCTGTAGACCCTCAGTATTATGTGTGCTTAAGGACTAATGCATCATGAAAGACTGTCAGTGTAGAGAAAGATCCACCTGTCTGACCTATTGAATGCAGATCATCTTCAGATCAATAGCCAATGTCAGGAAGAAATCCACTGATAGGAAGTGAAATACTCTCAGTTATGGTATATTACTGTCATAAATACATTTCTTAGCCGATCCGTCTGTCTACCTAGGTATCTAACACTAACATTTACGTGAAATAATTTTTTATTCATTAGCTGGTCGACTAAAAACCCGCTTGAAAACCTTTTTGTTGCTGGTTCAGGTCGGTCTGGCTCAGACCAGTTGCCGTGGTCCAAATCAGCATCTGGATTTGTATATTTAGTACCTATAAAATTGTGCATAATCATAATGCTCTATTGTTATTCTGTCATGTTTTCTTATGAGGCCAATAAATTTGTTGCTGTCACTCTCAGAGTTTATATGCAAGTGTTGACATTTTATATACCGAATGTTGAATTGCTATCTGGCCGTCCTGTGTTTGATAGAGATCATAAACTCTGTTTAGAGAGAGTCAGTTTGGCTTTGTTGTTGTTTGCTTTTAAGTGTGATGTGTCGGAAAAAACTCCCACAAATTCCGACGAGAGCCAAATACAAAGCAAATAATAAAAAGAGAAGCAACAGACCATTAACTTTTTTGCCTTGTTGTGACATATAGCACAAAAATATTGGGCTATAATAAAGCAAACAAGGATATAAAGCTATTACTTGACGAGATTAATTGATCTCAAATCCTATAATGGTTTAATTGACTGGAAAATAGCAGATGGTTTGATAGCAGCGTCGTAAAAGAAGCTTGTCAGCAGAGCCTTAATAGCCTCTCTGTCCAATTTCAAATATTTCGCCACACATTTTATTTCCACTACGGCGCTCTACCGTTCTCTTCCTTTTAAAGAGAGAGTGAGAGAGAACAGAAAACACTGCTACAGTATAATACTTCACTTCACTCCACAGATCTATAGTGGTCTCATATGTTTTCTTTCTCTTTATTATACCTGTCAGTTCATGGGAAAATGTTCTCTTTGGTTGCATTTTGAAGGTGAAAACAACATAAAGGAAATGACTGAAATGTACCATGTTAGTTGTTGTTATTGAAATCAAAATAAATTAAAAAATTATGGATTTTTACACTTTCTGGCAATGTTAAGTTGGTTGACAGGACTTATTAAATGGTTGCTAAGATGTTTTGAGTGTTTTTAATTGCATAGTGCTACTGAATTTGGATGTTAGGGCATTCTGTTGCTAGGGCATTGCTAGGTAGGCAGTGGTCTAAATGGTTGTTTAAGAATTCTGAATGTTTAGCTTGTTGCAATGAAGCTTCTAGGGTGTCCTGTGTGGTTGCTAGGGCGTTGCTAAGCAGTTTAAGAATTCTAAATGTTTTAGCATGTTTCAATACAGCATCTAGGGTGTTTGGTGTGGTTGCTAGGGCATTGCTAAGCAGATGCTTAAGAATTCTGAATGTTTTTAGCTTCTTGCAATGCAGCTTCTAGGTTGTCCTGTGTGGTTGCTAGGGCGTTGCTAGGCCGTTTAAGAATTCTAAATGTTTTTATCATGTTGCAGTGCAGCTTATAGGGTGTTTGGTGTGGTTGCTAGGGCGTTGCTAGGCAGTTTAAGAATTCTAAATGGTTTTTTCCATGCTGCAGTGCAGCTTCTAGGGTGTTCTATGTGGTTGTTAGGGCGTTGCTAGGCTGTTCAAGAATTCTAAATGTTTTTATCATGTTGCAGTGCAGCTTATAGGGTGTTCTGTGTGGTTGCTAGGGCGTTGCTAGGCAGTTTAAGAATTCTAAATGGTTTTTTCCATGCTGCAGTGCAGCTTCTAGGGTGTTCTATGTGGTTGTTAGGGCGTTGCTAGGCTGTTCAAGAATTCTAAATGTTTTTTGCATGCTGCAGTGCAGCTTATAGGGTGTTTGGTGTGGTTGCTAGGGCGTTGCTAGGCAGTTTAAGAATTCTAAATGGTTTTTTCCATGCTGCAGTGCAGCTTCTAGGGTGTTCTATGTGGTTGTTAGGGCGTTGCTAGGCTGTTCAAGAATTCTAAATGTTTTTATCATGTTGCAGTGCAGCTTATAGGGTGTTCTGTGTGGTTGCTAGAGCACTGATAGGCAGTCTTTAAAGAATTCTAATTGATTTTTATCATGTATCAAAGCAGCTTCTAGGGTGTTCTATGTGGTTGTTAGGGCATTGCTAGGCTGTTTAAGAATTTAAATGCGTGAATTTTATTTAGCGTGTTGCAGTGCAGCTTCTAGGGTGTTCTGTGTGGTTGTTTGGGCATTGCTCGGCAGTTGTTTAAGAACTCTAACTGTGTTTAGTATGTTGCAATGCAGCTTCTATGGTGTTCCGTGCAATTTGCTAAAGCATTGCTATGTGGTTGGATTCAGTGTTTTCAGTATGTTGCTTTGCGGCCTCACTAGGATGCCACTCATTTGCTAAGGGATGGCTGGGCACTTTTTGGTGGTTTGCAATGTTTAAACAAGCTTTAGGGTGCAAGTAGTATAGTGTTGCAGGTTGTTTCTACCAAAATACTGTAGTTACATCAGTTATTGTTACTACTGTAAAATCATAATAAATTATAATGATGCCCATCAAACAGCGTAAGAAGCTTTCAGAAGAGTTCAGTTATTTGTTCAATGTCTTTTTAACGAGAAACCTTGGCATTTCTACGTAGGAGGGCTGGTTACTGTAATCATCTTCACATCACTTTTTCCAGTTGAATGCAAATCTAATCAATATATAATAAATCATGGACAGCACAACCATATTGGAGCGATGGGGGTGTTTACAACATGGAGCGTTCGAACAAAGAAAAAGCTTCCCCTCATGCAGTCAAACGTGCCCTAGTAAATAAGCAAACACCCACTCATCAACACGTGCTAAGCACCTGCAGCATCCTGACCTCTGTTGCACTGAAAAAGAAAGGGCTGAGCCATCGTTTTTTGCTTTTAAGTGCTGGTGGGTGTGTGCAAAGGAAGGTGGATGCAATGTGGCAGCCATTAAAAATTAATTCAGGCCCCTGAGGTCCCAGACCACCCATCAATCTCCCAATGACCATGGCTGCATCTTACTCTGTGACAGATGCCCTGGAAATGGACAGGTTGCGTGTGACTTGAATAATCTCCGGGAAAACTGGAGCACGGTCAGAATGTGGAAAAGAGGAGAAGCAGCCAACAGGGCCTGTCTCGGTTAATCCTGAAGAATGGTGTTGGAGGAACGTGTCTCAAGTGAGTCTAGACTGGATGTAGCAAATGCTGAGCGAGCAGAGCTTTAATTGATGAGTGTGCATCTGTCACAGTTTTCTGAAAGGCTTTTGTATTGCTAATGCGAATAAAGAGAGTGCTCGTAAGCAGATCTCATGGCAACAGTTGCTTGAACAGAATGCCTTTGCCAAAGTGCAAAATCTGTGGATGTCTCACAAGACGAGCTTAAAGAGCTACTTTTCCCAAAAATGCCACTGTCCACATTCTTTTTTTTCCTTTGGAATCTTATAGATGTAGCTGAATGTCCAGGCTCTTCCTTTTCAAACACTGAAAGTAGATGATGATTGATGAACTATAGAAAGTGTAAAACTCTTACGCTAAATCCGACGCCTTCCCTATTCAACTTATGGAAAAAGCTTAACTGACGCCACACAAGTTTAAACTTTCTTCATAACTTGAATACGGAAGTCGGTTTAGGGGAAGCTAGACATTTTACTTCCTAATTTCTTTTTACACAAATGCATCTCTTCGCTTCAGAAGACATTTTTTAACCATCAGGAGCCGTGTGGAGTACACGTTTATGACGGATGGATGTGGATGGAAGCACTTTCTTCGGCTCATTGATCCCGCTCACTGCCATTATAAAGCTCGGATGCATCAGGATTTTTATTAAATTCACTCAGATTGTGTTTATCAGAAAGAAGAAAGTCGAGTAAAGCTTGGGGTGATTTTCGTTTGAAAGTGAACTAATCCTTTAATATTTTAAGGAAATATTTTTGATGAATAGAAAGTTTAAAAGAACACTATTTACATCGTTATATCCTTTCGTGCTTTGAGTTGTGCAAAACGAGGGTTCGCACAATCTCTTGTCTATGTCGGCATCCATTGTTGCTGTAGCTAGCATGCGTTCTGTTTATGCAGTTTTTCTTCGACTACCTTGTGAATCGATGCCCCCAGGGCACTGTTGCCACCTTGTGGATATAGTAATTACTGCAAAAACAGTTATGTGTCTTGTCGATGACAGAAGTCAGAAAAACGAATGGCCAGACTGGTTTGAGCTGATAGAAAGACAACAGTAACTCAAATAACCACTCGATACAACCGAGGTCTGCATCTCTGAACACACAACACGTCCAACCTTGAAGCAGATGAGCTACAGTAGCAGACGGCACACCGGTGACACTCCTGTCGGCAGAGAACAAGAAACTGATGCTACAATTCACACGGATGAGTCTCAACTTCTGCTGCAACATTCAGATAGAAGGGTCAGAATTTGGCGTAAACGACAGGAAAGCATGGATCCATCTTGCCTTGTATCAGCGGTTCAGGCTGCTTGTGGTTTAATGGTGTGTGGGATATTTTCTCGGTACACTTTGGGCTCCTTAGTAATGACCCTTCGCAAAGACCCGCCCCTTTTAGTTACTGTTGCTATGTCCGACAAGCCATGCGCTCTCACTCTCATGTTCTCACGCAGTGAAAAATACATTGTGGAGCAAAGAGGACACTGACAACACGTCGACAGACATATGAAACAGTTTCATATTTAATATGTCATAATTTTTTAAAGAAGTTTAATCAATAAATAGCGTCTAGTGTGTGTTTAATGTGTGGTGACAGATCGCTGTAGCTCCTCGTGAACCGATCATCTCTTCATACTAGTTCATTTATAGCATCAAATAAACATGAATGAACATCAGAAGGAATGTTGTTTCAAGCGCGGAAAGACGTGAGGACACACAATTTATCAAGTTCAAGTTCACCAACGTTAATCTACTAACTCCCCTGACCGCTTTGAGGGACAAAATGGAGGATTATGATTGGTCAGATCGCCTGTCAATCAAAGTGTTTGGGAAGGGTCAATTGAGCATGATTTAAACACCACATCCTGCCTGAGTATAGTTGATGACCATGTCCATCCCTTTATGATTATCCCTTTATGTACTCATCTTCTGATGGCTATTTCCAGCAGGATAACACACCATCTCATCTCACTTCTGATTTGACAGGGCCAAGCGTGGTTCTTCGACAAAAGTATTAAATTAATCATGAAATTAAATCATCAAAGAGTCATTAAACCATCAGAATTGCATTGGAATTGGAACCAGAATCCTAAATTCCCATCCATAGGGAAAAAACCCCAGGAATATTCAGTCATTATTCGCCTGATCCAGCTAATCAAGCTCTTCAGGGATTACTAGAAACTTCCCGGCAGGTGTTTTGAAGCTAAACTCTGCAGGACAGTGGTCGTCCACTGTGTTTTATTTATGATTAGTAAAATTTTTTTTTACTAAACTAAATTTATGCTGGCAGAGATGGACTTTGGTGCTCTATATATGCTCTCATGTCGAGTGTCTTTTCTACATTGGAGCCATCACACCTCATCACACTGCAATAACTCCCCGAGGCAAACTCTAACAACACTGTAAGCCTGAAACCTCCATTCGCTCTGGGTCTCCATTTTCCTCCAGTCGCAGGTTATGTAACGGAGGAGCGGTCGTCATGGCAACCCCTCCACTCTGTTGCCCCGGTGGATGGTTTGATGAGCTGCCAGCAGTAGGGTCACAACTAATGGCATTCCAGCTGTCTGCCATCAGCTATCTGCACCCAGCATGTTCCATCAGCACTGATCCAGGACCAGACTCCAAACCCCTTAACAAGATCATACTCCTAGATGGAAAAGAATTCTCCTCTCAGATCAACATTCACTCCTGATTTGACCAAAACAAGGAGCTGTTAGAGAGTTTGAAGAATGCTCTACACCAGTGGTTCTCAACTCGACACTGCATTTTGGCTTTCCATCTACATTTAGATGGTGTTTTTGTCCTGCAAAAATTGAGCTTTTTGAAGGCACTCTGCAAAGTGGATAAATTTGAAAATACCATTTTCACATTGTAGTATGGACTGTGAAAACGGAGGTAGCTATTTGAAAATGATGTTTAATCATGTGACACATATTGTACCAATAGATATAGGCTATCTTTGGTTATCAGGGCTTGACATTAAGCCCTGGATTTAAACAGTGGAGTGTAACGCAATCTCTCCTACTGGCCACTTTGGCAGGTTGAATTTTATATATAATATATATACATTTTTCAATTGAAGCCTTTTAAAAAGGCATCTAAAATAATGAACAAAGTGCAATGTAGTTTTGTCAAAAATACAGATTTTTCGATACATATTCAAACAGAAATATCCAATACTCAGTTTCCACAGAATAGATACACGGCACTAGCTGCTCTTTCTGTCTTTCTTTGGTTTGAAACACAAACCCGTCTCCCCTCACTCACTCGTTTCATTTGAATTGGAATTGAATTTCGGCGTGGGATTGCGCATAATTTTATTCATTCCAGCAGATTTTGTTCTCACACCCAAAATGCGGCACATAAAGCCTCCTCTCAGTACTACATTAAGTTCTTTTTCACTGCTTATTGCGCTTAAACAGTCAAATACACACAAAATAATGACAAAATGCCGATTTTGGTGAGTACTCACGTAAACACAGTCAGTTATGTTTGAAGTGAACGTAAACAGTTGAGAAAGAAAACGCATGTGTAACAGTATGATGGATCCGTGCGTCAGCTCTTAAAGTGACAGCAGCCTGATAAACCTGCTGCCAAATTATGAGATGATATTAAAAATATCTATATGGCAGTTTTCCCTATGCAATCCATATCAAAATGGCTAGTGAAAATGCAGAGTGGCTAATAACTTTGGAAAACCACAAGCCACAGTAGCAGGTGAGCAAAAAAGTTAAAGTCAAGCCCTGATGGTTTGTGCACTATTAGATATAATCATTTCCTGCAAATGACAGAAAATTGAGTATACATTAGTATTAGTATGTACTGAATTTTCGACCATTTCATGAGTTCACACTTATAAATGATCAGAAAGAGTAAATTTAGCGTGCTGTCCAAAGGGAAGGGCTCCGAGTTCGGAATTTGGCCCAAACCCAGAGTACTCCCCTTGTATCCCTGGCTGGGATTATAACCAGGCGAGTGTGAGGAGTCGGTTTGGTGAAGGGATGCGGAAAACTGTCGGCAATGTATGCATGTATAGGCCTCTACTGTAAACTTTGAGGTGCTGATACATTAATAGGAGTGACAGATGCTGGAACAAAAAAATGAATGTAATTAGTAATGCTATTTTGATTAAATTCCAAAAGCAAGAACTTACAAGGAATTCGGCCTTGTCACTTATAACGAGCATGTCGAGGACATCACGTCTGCATCTACAGTTGTTCATAATGCAGAGGATGGAGGTGGTAAGCATTCAAGGGAGGTATGAGTGTTATTGTAGGTGGCAAAACTAACCCAAGATTTATCCCTTGCTCAACAAATCCATTTGCTTTTCTCTTTGCACCATGACAACTGCAGTGATCAAAGGTTTCAGAGGAAGTGATGACAAAGGAGCGCAGTCACAGGTCAGTGCTTTTGAAAAATATATGTTTAACCTCGTTACCGTCACTGCGGTTGTGAATGCATTAAACATTAGGCCTGATTTATTAGGCACCTGCTTGTGCTGAAGGGAAAGATCCGCCCACTCCACACACGACCAGAATGAACTAAAAAAGAATGAGTTCAAATCAATGCAAAATCAATTTATCTTATTTCACACAAGGCTGCCTCTTTGGGATTAGACGCAAGAAACTAAATAGATCAACATTAGCAAATGGAAACTAGTTTTTTTTTTTTTTTTTTTTTTTTTACAATGCTTGCGAATAATGTGACTTTAAAAAGATGACACTGAAAATGTATCCATAATGCAGCTGGTGCGTGTTTAAGAATGCCATCGCGAGATTATGATGTTAGCGGTGGACAAAATTGGCTTCCTTGCAGTTCATGAGTGTGAATTTCAGTAGAAGTGGCCACACTCCACTGAAAGAATCAGAAAAAAATGAATTTTTCATTTGAATTGAAATGAGAGAAACAGGAAATTACCAAATTGTGATATATACACACACACACACACACACACACACACACACACACACACACACATACATATAATTATATAAGCACATGCAGTGTCTTACTGAAAACAATATATATATATATATATGTATACATATGTATGTGTCAACATTTTTTAATAAATAAATAAAAAATACTAGGTGCCTTAAATGGTAAAAATCAGTACAATAGTGTTTTACATCATGATTCTATTTCATTTAAATATTATTTTTCTTTCTTATTTTTGTTGTTAATGTGTACATTGGGGTATCGTGTGTTAGATTTTGTTTAGTTGTTGTTTATTGCATGATTTTGACATCATTAAAACCCTGATAATGTGTTGTGTTTGACATAATCTACATATTTAATAGTTAAAAACATATATATAAATAATATAACAATTAATCATATAAAACTTCAATTTATCATCTGGACTTCTAGTTTTCCACCTGTATATATAAAGGTTCTTATCAGTCATTTTAATGTTACAAAAATACATTTTCGCAGTTCAAGCAGGTTGTATAACAGCTAATGACATCAACTGTAAAATACACAGGCACCAAAATTGAACACTACATTAATAGGACTTTTTTTTGTTGCATTAATTGCTCCTTAATGTCACTGCCCTTGGTAGTGGTCATCAGTTTAAAAATGTCCAAAACTGGGTTGCATTCTGTCAATCACAGTCTCAATATGATTGAATAAACATTCAGGCTTCTCAATCAAGGAATGACGCACACAGATCTCTCTTTCCCCCGTTCCTCAATGACTTTGATATATGCCTTTGCCACTGAATCTCATCTAATTGTCATTAAGCGGTGTTGGGCAGTAATTAAAAGGGGCTTAAATGTTGCAGCGCACTATTTTCTTTAGCCAAACACGCACACGCGTACGTCTCCAGAGCCAGTCATACTAACAAGGTCAGATTTAGGGGTCGGTCAGGCACTGGGCTTTGAGGTGACGGTAAATGAGAATCAGGAGGAATTTGCAGCACAGCTTAAATCAGAACATAATGGTTTGGATGACAGCAGAGAGACGGGCATTGACAAACTCACATTAATCAAAGCAACCACATCTGCACTCTAATCGTTATCCTCATTTACCTGCAAATGGCTGATTCAGGATTTATATTTTTAACCCAATCAAATCTTAATCGCATTTCACTTTAATCAATTGCGTTTAAAGAGATGATGAGTAATTTGTTTAATAATCTAGCACCCGTAATTATACTTGGTTATTGCAAAGTTTAACTGCACAACACAGAATACCCTTCTCTCTGTTAAACCTATCATGGGTTTTGTTAATGGCCGCTGGAATTAAAGGGACACCGACATCATTTACTCCCCCTCAAGTTGTTCCAAACCTGTGTAAATGTAGTATTTCTGTACACAAAGGAAGATATTTGGAAGAATGTTTGTAACGAAGCAGACCACCATTGTATTTTTTTTCCTACTATGGTAGTCAATGGGGGTGAGATCTGCGTCACTTGTTTTCATGTTTTACGGTTCATTTAGATTTTTAGTCATGGAACAGTACTCTTCCCTGGTATATTTAGGCTTGAGGTTCAAACTACACACAAATGACCAGGGGTGGGTAGGTTACTTTTAAAATGTATTTCACTACACATTATAAAATACATGCTTTAAAAAGAAATTTGTAATGTATTTCGTTACATTACTCAAGTTTAGTAACTTAATCTAAATACTTTAGAATACTTTGGAATACTAATAAGTGTGGAACAAACACAAAAAAGGTCATTGCAAGTTTTTATCTCACAATTCTGACTTTTTCCCTCAGAATTGTGTGATATAAAGTTGCAATTGTGAGTTATAAAGTCAGAATTATGAGATATAAACTCACAATATTGAGAAAAGTCAGAATTATGAGATATAAACTCACAATATTGAGAAAAGTCAGAATTATGAGATATAAACTCACAATATTGAGAAAAGTCAGAATTATGAAATATATAAGAAAAGTCAGAATTGCACGCAAAGAAGTTGAGATATAAACTCGCAAATTGCAAGAAAAGAAATCATTATTGCAAGTTTTTATCATGTAATTCTGACTTTATAACTTGCAATTATGAATTTATATCTCCCAATTCTGATTTTATAAAACGCACTTGTGAGTTTAAATCTTGGATTTTTGACTTTTGATTTGTGAGATTCAAACTCGCAATTGCCAGGACAAAAGTTGAATTGTGAGATAAAAAGTTGTAATTACCTTTTTTTTACAATCACAAGGGACTCAAACAACTGTTGCACAACACGAAAACAGTCGTGGATCACCCAGTATTGTTTACATTGCTGTTTAAATGACATTAAAACTCAAAGTAATCACTTTGGTAATCTAAAACACTTTTCAGATGTAACTGTAATCTGATTACCACCCATTTAAAATGAAACTGTAATGAAATACAGTCACTCAAATTTTGTATTTTACATACGTAACTAAGTTACTTGTATTTCGTTACTCCCCAACCCTGCAAATGACCACTTTTTCCATAAAATAAGTTGCACCTGACTGTGCGTCGCAGGGAAAAAAGTGGAAGTCGGGTTAAGTTTATGGGTGGGGATAGGACAACATTTTCGGACAGGAATGTTGTTCCTGGATCAAAATAACTATGTTAATCCAGGAACATGACTTACTTGGCAAAAACACAGTGACAAAAATGTTTGCAGCGATGCCAAAGAACCACTTTTGATTCCTCAGCTTTTAGTTTCTCAAAGGGATATTTCACCCAAAAATGAAAATTATACCATAACTTACTCTTCCTCAAGCCATCCTGTATATGACTTTCTTCTTTCAGCCAAACACAATCGGGATGCTCTTCCTAGCATTGTAATGGGATTGAATGGTGCCTGAGTTTTTGAAGTTCCAAAAAGTGCATCCATTGATCATAAAAGTAATCCTCTGACTCCAGAGGGTTAATAAATGCCTTCTGAAGTGAAGCGATCGGTTTTTGTACGAAAAATATCTCTATTTACAACTTTATGAGGTCACTCTTTTGCCTGAACTATACTCACGTGGGGTTGTTACCAGGAGATTATAGCTTATAAAGTTAGAAATATGGATATTTTTCTTACGAAATCCCATTGCCTCGCTTCTGAAGGCCTTCATTAACCCCCTGGTGTTATGAATTCGGTCCTTCATCCTACTTTCATTCACCACTAGAGGTCATCCGCTCGCACCATGCTCTCCCGACACCACACAACACTTCCCAGAATCCCTCACTCAGTCACTGATCATCCGCCAGCTGTTTTGTCACACCCTAGTCTCATCAGTTCACTATAAAAGCTCCACTCACCCACATCCACTTTGCGAAGTATTGTCGATTCCTGTATTACAATTTCTGAGCGTTATTTCCCTGTTCTGTTTGCCCGGTTTCCGATCCTGTCTGTTCCTTGTTTTGTTCGATGATTTTCTGCCTGCCTCTGACCTCCCGCCTGGACATTACCACGCCACTATTGTTTGCTGTTGTGTTGACCATTGCCTGTACGACTACGTTTTATGAACAAAGCTGCATTTGGATCTAAACCCACTGACTCCGCGTTACACCTGGAGTCGTATGGTTTATTTTTATAATGGATGGATTTGCTTTTTTTGGGCTTCAAAATCTCAAGCCCCATTCACTCCCATTATAAAGCTTGGAAGAGCCTGGAATTTTTTTAATATAACTCCAATTGTGTTCGTCTGAACGAAGATAGTCATATAGAGACCTAGGATGGCTTGAGGTTGAGTAAATTCTGGGATAATTTTCATTTTTGGATGAACTATCCCTTTAAAAGAACCATTTTTTTATTCTAAAGAACTATTTATGCAATGGAAAGGTTCTATGGATGTTAAAGTTTCATGAAACCACCAATGCCAAATAAAAAACCTTTATTTTTAAGAGTGTAGCGGGTTGAGTTGCGTACCAAAGCACTTTGTTCAAATCACTAAATCTGACCGTATAAGCATGTTCATTAGAAAGACGTTTTCCTCTCCTTGCACTATTGACTTTTTAGAGCGTGTATGTACAGATATGAATGTTCCGGTAGCAATAACCAGAGAGACATCAAGACATTGGCCATTAGTTTTGATGTTAATTCATAAAACTGGCCTTGGAGAAAGTTATTCGGAAAATAGCTTTCCATGCGCACAAGACTGAAGTCATTTGTAATAAAAGTTATTGTTCTGTTTCAATGTTTTCAATGATGACGTTGATCTTTCTGAAGAGTGGCATCATTTAAGAGCACATTAAAAGCCCGAACGCAAATGACCTTTTCTCTTTACAGCCAAAGTTTATGAGAGAAATTTCTAGGTGATTGTGCACCTCTTTTGTATTTCAGAAAGAATCTGACGTCTTTACACAAGGTCTGATGACTCTAAAACATTCATGACACATCATTGATGAGACAGCTTGCAATGCAGAAGCACGCTTTGTTATTTGAAGGCCTGTTAGCCTACGTTTATGAGTAAAAGGGTTTAACAAAAGTGTAAAATAAAGTGAGTGAGTGTTTGAAGACACAAGCTGGAATGAAACAGCATGTAACGCAAAAGCTTCTAGCTACTCTTTTGTTTTCTCTTGCAGACAACCTTAATGGACAAGTTAGTTAAAATGTTTATGCCTACAGTAGTTACATGAATGTTTAATGTGGCAGAAATCGCCCCCTACATTATTAAATTTTCTTAATGTAACAGAAGAATAATGTTCGTACTGTACAGTGGGCAATCGTTGTGTCAGTGTTTATGTACTTGTGTTACGTTGGGATTTTTTTAAAAATAATTCAGTTGAACTGTATGAATAAGTGTATAAAAGTGTATTTTCCATAAAATGGTCATTTCAACTTTTTATCTCATAAATATGACTCTTTTTTGCAAATGCGATTTTATAACTTTTTTTTTTCCGCAATTCTGAGTTTAGATTATAAGTTATAAAGTCTGAATTGCTAGATATAAACTCAAAATTGTAAAGGGAAGACGGTCTGAATTGAATATAAACTTGAAAAAAATAATTGTGACAAAGTCGCAATTGCAAAAACAGTAAAAATTGCAAAGAAAAAAGTACGGCTTTATCGCAATTGTGAGTTTACCTCACAGTTCTTTTATTTCTATCGTTTATTGTTCTGTGATGATAATAAAATTTAATACTGAAGGCGGCGATAGCGTCACCTTGTCTGCCCCATCATGAACTCGAAACCATGTTGACCGGTGGAAGCAACTGGATAAAAAATAAAAAAGGTAATTGCGACTTTTAATCTCTCAGTTCTGACAAAGGTTATAACAACACGCATAATCAGAATTGTGAGATATAAACTTGTGAGCTGACCTTTTCCCCCCAGGAAATGGGCTTTATTGCTCTCAATTGCGAATAAAAAAAAAGTCATAATTGCGAAAGATTATCCTTTTCCTTTTTTTTTTTAATTCTGTGGCAGAAACAAGCGTTCATATTGACCAACAGAAAGCTGCTAGGTTTGAAAGCGACTTCTGTGTGAGTCATAAATTGCTACACAACTGACGACAGACTGCACTGCACCTTTAGAGGTTACTCAAATCACTTTGATTCACTGAAATGAACAGTCTGAATGATTCACTAGACTGAATGGGGACCCATAAAACTGGTTTAAGTAGGCCTATGTTTCTGGTCCAAAAATAAAGTGCATCTCTGTCTCTCTCTCTGTGTGTGTTTCTCTGACAGGTGTGGCATTGGATGCAAATACTGATGTGATCAGCAGTGATTGATTTTATCTGCAGGGCTGCACAACGCTGAGGTACACGGGTCCAGGCCTCTCTGCCCTGACACCTATAAACCCATCCAAACACAGGCTGGTCTGATTGATTCGTGTATGGACCAGACGTGTGACCAATGAATAATTAAAACCCTTAAACCCGTGCGGCTTTAGGGAATTGGCTGCCCGGTGACCAGCTTTCTGACTTATTGACGGTCTCGCAGCTGTCACGTCAAGAGCGCCGGTGATTTGACAGCCGAACTCAAGTCATCAGAGGTTTAGTAAGTAGGCGGAGCTGGAAATATTATTCAGCCAATCATGTGTGAAATTTAATCTGAGACAACCGTCGTTGCTCTGGGCATGTTGTTGTGACATGCTGATTTGGCAAGGTTTTTTGTCTCTTTCTCTTTCAAAAGATATTGCACAAATTATGTGCAATAATTAGTCATAGCCGTGAAATTTCAGGAAATAATCAAAACAAAATTTAAACTCTAAAAAATGTGTTTGTTTGGTTATGGTAATATGATTTTATATCAAAATAACTTGCAATGACAGTCTGTGTGTGTTAGAATCACGGTGCATGAAAATGTTTATATTAGTGCCAAAATATCTGAACATGTTCTGCTGTCTGATAGCGCCCCCTGCTGTTGTGTTAGACAGACTGGGGCTAGTTTTATATATAGTTGGGTTCAAAAAAAGTCCAAAAACAGCCCATAAAAGAAAGCATATTTTTGGACCACTGTTAAATGAATGAAATTCTTTACACACACATATATATATATATATATATACTTGTAAGAACATGAAACATAACATCTTTGGCACATGTTACATTTGCTATGATAGTATAATATTATAAAATATGCATAATGGATACATATACAAAACCACTGTGGATTGTAACACATATATTGCCTGTAGCAACAACCTACACATCCAAGCATAAGCGTTCCCTATAAATTATTTGTTATTAAAGCAGCTATGTTCACAAACCACTGCCTTTCCTAATGCAGCCAAATCCTGTGTTTGGACTTGGCCTGGGTTCAGAATCCAATCACTGAGGCCAAGGTGCTTCAGAAATGAATGGGGATGCTTTCGATACATCATATTTTAGTCCCGTCCACTGCTGTGGCTATCACCACCGTGTCAATCACTGCAATTTCGACAATCAAAGAAGCTCACTGAACAATGAATCTCTTTGAATGGTGAGTGGATTCTAACTTAACTCTGATTGGACATTGAGTTCAAGAAATCAACAGTCGTGTCTCTGACTGGATATGTTGCTCAATGCTGCAGAAACACATAATATAGGTCAAGTGCATTAAGGACTTTTAGCACATGCGTAAAAAGGTATTATATTTTAATTAGCAAGCCTGTAATCATCTCGATCATGGACGGAAAAGACCATTTTCAGTCAATACAGGTAATTTACCAAAGGAAATATATGATTTTAAAAACTTTTTAACAGTTATTGAGGGTGAGGCAAAAACCTAGGACTAGTTCACAAAAGTAGGTTTTTGAAAAAATCCCTAAATGACGGCAGGGGTCCTCGAGGAAAATATGCTCTTCATGAGGAGTTCTACCATGTGGTACGAATGTCGTGGGTGTGTGTGAAAGCTCGAGTGATATACAATCCTTTAAGCATGTGGAAAAACTCGAAGATTTCCCGGTGGCCGATTTCTTTCGAATTTGACACAGTCCTGTAGGGCCGTGAGTCAAACAGGCCCAGTGAGTTTTGTTCCGATCAGCCTCTCAAAATTCATTGGCTGCCACGTTTTTCGAGATAGGTGAATGTCCTCAGTTTTGGCACCTCGGACAAAGACGCCGCATGCCAATTTTCAAGTCAATCAGACTTAGGGATCCGTAGTTATAGCCATTTTTTTGTGTTACAGCGCCACCAAGTGGCCAGTCGCTGTGTCCTTTTTCACACAACCACAGAATGAGCTCTTACATAGATGTGCCAAGTCTGGTGAAAATATCTCATTCCATTCACGAGTTAGAGACATTTTTTCGTAAAAGTGGCTCCGCCCACTTCGGAGAATGCTGATCCTTGAAAATTTCAAGAATTATAATAGGGTTTCAGCGCTATGCGCTTGGACCTCTAAAGAGAAACCTTTCACGCTCTTCAGAGTGCAAACAGATAAACCCTGGATAGTTTGCCAAATGTTATGCTATCATGACGGAGAAATCTGATCCTAGCAGTTATTGATAAGTTTTACCTCTAAAAGCAGTCTGAAGCAGCAGCGATATCAGTGATTTGAGTGAGAAAAAAAATCCTGGGGAAGGCCAAGCCTTACACATGCTCCACCTCTGGTTGTTTTAATGAATAACCCGGGGTCAGACTCTCAGGTTGGTCTGTTGGGTGGACTAACAGCGGCTCTAGAAGAGGGAAATGGCTCAGAGGCATTTTGATGGAAGAGAACATGCTGAATCTTACCAGCGTCACCGAGTGTCTCCTCCTCAGGAACTCATAGACGAAGTGCTGAACTTCCTTCGGAAAAGAGTATGTGAGATGGACGTGTGTTTGAAAAAGCTTTGGTCAGAATGACTCAGCACATTATGTATCTGATGTTTTATTTGTCTTTACTGAGGCTAAACTATAGAAAAGAATCAGACATGAAAAAAGCGTATATAACCTTTGGCTTGTGAAACATTGACCCTATTATATAGAACTGATTTAGATGTATATCTGATAAGATCTCATTTGTCAGTATACTGTATGAATAGCAGAGATACAGTAAGTCTCTTATTGCTTTAAAACTTTTGCAAACATTCTTTGTCTTCTAAAAGTCTTCCTTTTTTGCCTAAACTGAAATAGGCCTATTTATGGACTTATCAAAACAAATAGTATATAACCTATATATATCAAATTTATAAACGCTTGTGTTTGAAACCTGCATGTTTTTTTTTTTGTGAAACACAAAATGCCAGAATTCATGTATGTCATTCACCTTATTCTCAACGTAAGAGCAGACATTTTTGATGTCTCATCCGTTTCCATTTATTTTAGCTGTACAAAAGCTGTCCATTATATATTATTGATAATTTTGATATTGCAAATTGTTACTTGGTTTTATTTATTATCATAAACACATTGGTTTGTAGCGCTAATCATTTTAGCATTTTGATATTCTTCCCATTATTTACTTAATTGTAGGCTACCTGAATGAATGAATCGGAAATATACACAAAAATGCTGGGTTATAAACAACTCAAGTTGGGTTGTAAATGGAAAAAACCTAGCGATTGGGTTAAATATTTGCTGGGTAGTTTTATTTTTTACAACTATTGTTTAAAAAATGACTATATGGCTGGCTTAAAATGAACCCAAAACAGGTTGGAAATTAAAAATCAGACTCATAATTACTAGACGCAACAATAACAATCAAAAGGTGAACATTTATTAATAAGCAATTTAATTATTTAATTATTATTCATTAAACTTACTAATAAAAAATTATTTATTAAACATTAATAAATGTTAATTTCCAACATACTTTGGGTTCATTTTAAGCAACAATACAGTAATTTTTAAACAGTAGTTGAGTTAAATAAAACTACCCAGCATGTTGGGCAAACATTTAACCCAACTGCTGGGTTAAAAACAACCCATTTGCTGAGTTAAATCAATCTAATTGCTGGGTTTGTCCATTTTCAACCAAACTTGGGTTGCTTTTCACCAAGCATATTATTTTACTTCCACATTCCTACATAAAGTGAATGTGAGGAGAAAGAAAACTTTTACTTCAGCTGCACACAGATGCAATGAAATCAGCTGTTAAAAACACACCAGCATAGCGTTCTTCTCACCTCTATGAACAGATAAAGGAGGAGCTTGATCTGGCAGTGGATGTGGGCTGTGGATCAGGACAGGGCACTGAGCTTCTGGCCCCTCACTTTATGACTGTAGTCGGGACAGATATCAGCTCAGCTCAACTGGAGATAGCAGAGGCTAAAGATCATGCAGCAAACTTGTGTTACAGGTACAAAACAACTACATAAACACATGTAAGAAAACATAGAACAATTCTTCTCTTCTTTATCCTTAAAAAGTCCTGTGGCAGAACCATGGTACAGTGTGTCAGCGTATCATATGGCAATTCTATAGTGCTGACAAGATACTTCAAAGAATTTTAAGGTACTACATGTACCCATGTACATACTTACCCCTGAGCCTACCCTATATATATATATATATATCCAAATGCAGGCTTTTATTAAAAGAAGGTATGGTCAAACAGGCAATGGTCAGATATCAGCAAACCGGAATGTCACAGAATAGGCAGAGTCGTAAACCAAGAGCAGGCAGATAGATCGGTGCAGGCAGCAAGTTAACACAGTCCAAAAATACAAGGCAAAAGGTCCGAGGGCAGGCAGATAAACATTGAAAACGGTGGAAACAGACAGGATCAAAAACGGACAGACTAGGCAATAATGAAACGCTCAGAAATGTAAATCACTAGGGAATAACAAGACCTCGCAATGGTGTGTGTGTGTGTGCAGTGTGTTAATATAGTCCTGATAATGAGCTGCAGCTGGTGAGGTGATCAGTGATAGGTACGGGGCTTCTGGGAAATGTAGTCTGCATGAATGAGTGAGTGAGTGAGTGTGTAGTGCTGGGTCCATGGTGAAGTGCCCTCTAGTGGTTGTAGCAGGCACTTCAGCTGATGACCGTTACACACATATATATATATATATATATATATATATATATATATATATATATATATATTTCTGTTTATTCTGCTCCGTTAGACAGAGTCCTGCAGAGGAGCTGCCCTTTGAGGATGATGTGGCCGACTTGGTTACATCCATGACAGCTGCTCACTGGTTTGACCATCCACGCTTCCTGCGGGAGGCAGACAGGATTCTGAGGCCAGGAGGCTGCCTCGCTCTGCTCAGCTACACCATGGATTTTGAGCTGGAATATGGAGAAAGTACCTCGAAACTCAATGAAATCTGTCAAGAGGTTAAATAAACCATAAACAAAATGTTTCATGGGTTGTTGCCCAGGAAACTTATATTCTAAATATTTGATATGAGGCAGCCCATGTGGAGTATGATGCAGCACTATTGATCTTCAGTGTATATTCTATTTTTCAATTCACAGTTCTATGCAGCCCTGCACCCTTTTCGGAAAGCGTATATAGGATCCAGTTCCCTCCAAGTGTACAAGAAGATCTATGACCTGGTTTCATACGATGATAAAGAGTGGTGGGTGTGCTTTTTATTACATAGTGGTTTTGTAAGGATCCTGTAAAAAAAAAAAAAAAAAAAAACCTTAATGCTACACACACACATAAAACAAATAAGTGCAACACACAAAGAAAATCATTTAACATACTGCGGTAAAAATCCAAAATGTGTAGTTTTTAGCCTATATTTACAACATATGATAAAGTTAAGCAACATCACAATACGAAGTATTGTTTTGCTGAATACCATCACGACTGAACACTGACTTCATTCAACAGTTCAATAAACAAGTAGTTAAAATTAAATCACTTACATTTTCGACGAAAATTTGTCTGTTTTGTTCTGTTTCCACAGCGAAAATAGTTCACAGCAGAACTATAGCACATCTCACAGCAACATTCAACCGTGTTTAATTTCTGAATGATTCAGCGTTTTGAAAGAATCGGTTGAGTCAAATATTCGACAAATGACTCATTCCTGAATGAACGAATCATTTGAATGAATGATTCAATGACTCTCTCATTAAGACAGTCACATGCCGCCACCTATTGTCGGGTTACTTTCATGTTTAAAAGTATCGTTCTTTCCATTATTTCTTATTTTAATATTAAAACAATCACATAACATTATTTAATGTAGTTAGTTTTTTTCAGTGTAAATGATTTAGTTTGATTGGTAACAGCCCAATAGCGTCTTGATCAAATTTAAGAATTTAAAATGAAATGAAGCATATTTTTATACATGTCAAAGCTGATGAGAATATTGTTTCCGAATAAATTATATTTACAACACAAAATTCTAAAACTCTTTTTCTGGACAAGCAACTATTTACTCAAACAAGTGAATGACAAATTATAAAAATATCAGATTAAAGGTGCAATACGTAACATTTACAGTCAAAACAACAACAACGGTGTAGCTTGAATTATGGGAACCGTCGTCTTCAACTCCACCAATGATTTAAATAAATCAGATGGGAATCATATATAATATTCATGAATGAGGTAAAGTAGTAGTTTTATAAATATTGCGCTTGACGACATGATTTTATTTCATCATAATGAATTAGCCGCAAGTAAAGCAAGGTTTAACACTTGAATGCCTGCATTTGTTTGTACAGGCATGAGTGTCTGAAGGTTCGGATGATGATGCCACTGTCAAGGTTCATCGGCTTGGTTGAAACTTTCTCTACCTATCAAGGTTTTCTGGAGAAGGATCCTGTTGAGGCCAAGAAACTGTCTCAGACTATTACAGACAGGTGCGTATATATATATATATACACAAAATGTTATTATGTTTTATGTTATTATATATATATATATATATATATATATATATATATATATATATAAACATAATGATATAATAACATAAAATGTTATTAATCATATTTTTTTTTACTATTCTACATTTCTTTTCTTTTTTCAGGTTGTTGAAAGCAATGGGGGCTTCGTCGACTGACACAGAAATAATAGTGGTAGTGAAATACTTCTATATATTAGCCTCCAAACCACATAAATCCTAAAATGATTTCAAACCCACCAATTTCTTTCCGTTTTAATTGTTTCTCAATCCTTTAAAGAACATTAAAGCATTTGTGTTGAACAACAAACGCTTAACTGTGGCATTTATTCAATCATCAATCGTCAAATAATTAGCTAAAGTGACTCTTTTAGCGTTGCACGAAAAGGGCGGAATGTTTATTTGTGGCGTTTGATTCCAGACGGACTTTTATTATAAATGAACGGAACAACTTCCGGCTTCTAAACCGCTCAGGCAGCGGAAATCATTAAACTCAGCGGAACTAATCCGCGCAGTATTCCACTCAATTCTATTTCTTTTAACGACATTCAGCGTGTTTTACATTAGAGTTATTTGTGAAATCCATCTGAGGATCCTGATTATGGTGTAAACAGGACAGTTCAGTGACTCTGACAGCGGCAGGTAAGTGTAATATCAATCGCAGCCGAGTTATTTGACATTTTTTAGAGTTGTATTATACATGTAAAAGTCTTTTAGCCCCTGTATTTCAGTTTATAACTTTATAGTCATCTCAATTCCACGATTAATAATGGACTGTGTGATTGGGGACCAAATTGTACGAGACAATGAACATATTAGCACAGTAACCGAACCGGTAACTGATGATTATGAAAGTTTGTACTGTCTAATTTCATAACATCTCCATCTGATATGTTTATTGTAGTTTCTACAATATATAAATGCTTTAGGATGTTTAATAATCCTTTATACCAGAGTATAAGGGTACCAGAGTGAAGGTAACAGATGGTAATACCATGGTACTTTGATTTATTCAGTGGTTCTGCTAGATCACCCTGTTCCTGTACATGGTTTCACAAGATACTTTACATAATATTGCATTTTATATACTCAGTACTTGGTTTTGTAGACATGATATTAATGTGAAACCATGTCACAAAAATCATGGTAATACCATGGTACTTAATGCTTTTCACACAAGAGATTGTGTTTAATTTAAGCTGTATATGTGTAATAAAATGTCTGTCGTGGAATATGTATGTACAGTATGACTGATTTTTGTTGTTGTTGTTTAAAAGTGGCTTTAGTAATGTAATTTTATACGATGGACAGAATGTCAATACAAAAAAAAAAGAATAAATATGAGATATGTGTGAGAAATCTGTCCTAAAGCAAGGAAGTGCCTGATATTGATGACATATTGATAGTTTGCCTAATTATAATAATAATAATAATAATAATAATAATAATGCATTTACAATACAGCTGCTTGTTTCTGAATACAAAAAACATGAATAAATTATGATACGCACACTGTTATTATTTTATGATTTGTTAAATTGTATTTTTTTTTTCAATGAATTCTTGACCCCAAACAGAGAAGAAATATTAATTAATATTATTCTGTTTATAAGTTTATTATCTGTCTAAAAGTGTATTCCTACTTTGTGATACAGCAACAGATGATTAAAGATTCAATAATGCATTAAAAGAATGTGAAAGGAAAAATAAAAATAGAAATATATATTTTTTAACTGACTCCCATTAATAATTTTGTAAAGATTTTGCAAACATAAAAAATTCAAACCTCAAAGATGTAAAATACGCTGAGTCATATATTCACCCGTGTTTTTTTTATTTTATTTGTGTGTGTGTGTGTGTCATTGAGATACAATTGATTTTACAATTAATTGATTTTCCATTTAATTTTTTCTGGGTTTTTATATGTCGTTTTTTTTTTTTATTGATTTTTATTTCAGTTTTAGTTATTTTAGTACATCAAGTGAAACTAAATGATTTTTTTTTTTTGGCAACTAGCTAAAAACAATGTTTTTATATCTCATTTATATTTCAAGTGTCATAAATGGTTTTAGTTTGCTGTAATAGCCCTGGTGTTCCCCGTCGTTGTTTCTCTCAGGTGTGTGAGCGTGTGTATGTTGTTCTGCTGGTATGCTGACGTTAGCCAGTAAGCTGAAGAGGGAGGAGGGCGTGAGGGCCGGCCGAACCCCTGCCGGCTCCAACGATGCCTCTCATCGAGTGTCCATCAGAGACCGACTGCTCATCAAAGGTGCGACTCCTGTCCGCTGGGATCGTGACGCTAGAGCAGTGAGAAGGTCACATAAAAATTAGGCCGTTACAAACATGAATGGGTTGTATGATGTAACATTATCCACAAAAACACAACAAGGTCAAAGAAACCACATTACATCACACTGAAGTTTTTACCAAGAGGATAAACCTGTTCTGTACTGACAACAATGAGTTCTGTGCAGGGAAATACTGCTTTTAAATCTGTCTATCTATCTATCTATCTCTCTGTCTATCTATCTGTCTATATCTATCGGTCTGTCGGTCTGTCTCTCTATCTCTCTGTCTGTCTGTCTGTCTGTCTGTCGCTCTATTTATTTATCTATCGTTCTATCATTCTATCTATTTATTTATTTATCTATCGTTCTATCATTCTATCTATTTATTTATTTATCTATCGTTCTATCATTCTATCATTCTATCATTCTATCTATCGCTCTATCTATTTATTTATCGATCGTTCTATATCGTTCTATTTATCGATCATTCTATCACTATCGGTCCATCTATCGTTCTATCTATCTATCTATCGCTCTATCTATCGCTCTATCTATCTATCGCTCTATCTATCTATCTATCTATCTATCGCTCTATCTATCTATCGTTCTATCTATCTATCGTACTATCTATCTTATCGTTCGTTCTATCGATCTATCGTTCGTTCTATCGATATATCGATCGTTCTATCGATCGTTCTATCGACCGTTCTATCGACTGTTCTATCGCTCTATCTATCGCTCTATCTATCGTTCTATCATTCTATCTATCGCTCTATCTATTTATTTATCTATCGTTCTATCATTCTATCTATCGCTCTATCTATTTATTTATCTATCGTTCTATATCGTTCTATTTATCGATCATTCTATCACTATCGGTCCATCTATCGCTCTATCTATTTATCTATCTATCGTTCGATCTATCTATTGTTCTATCATTCTATATTGTTCTATCTGTTGTTCTATCACTCTATTGCTCCATCTATCGCTCCATCTACCGATCGTTCATCTATCTATCTATTGTTCTATCTATCGCTCTATCGATCTATATCATTCTAACGTTCTATCATTCTATCTATCGCTCTATCTATTTATTTATCTATCGTTCTATATCGTTCTATTTATCGATCATTCTATCACTATCGGTCCATCTATCGCTCTATCTATTTATCTATCTATCGTTCGATCTATCTATTGTTCTATCATTCTATATTGTTCTATCTGTTGTTCTATCACTCTATTGCTCCATCTACCGATCGTTCATCTATCTATCTATTGTTCTATCTATCGCTCTATCGATCTATATCATTCTAACGTTCTATCATTCTATCTATATCGCTCTATTGCTCTTTCTATCGTTCTATTGTTCTATCTTTCTATCGTTCTATCCATCGTTCTGTTGGTCTATCTGTCTGTCTGTCTCTTATCACGATATTAGAATTTCAGCTTTGACGTGATACCTTGAAAAATATCGATTTTCGATACCACTGAGAAAACTGCCATATATACGGCCATACAGATCATTTATCATCTCAGAATTTTTTAATAATTTGGGTAATTTTGTTGCAGTAGTTTAAAAACATAAAGGGGATGCTTTATTTGAACCATTGAACTAAATTTATCTAAAAGTCAAGTAATTTAATAAAATTAGAACAAATAAAGATATTGTAAACGATAGCACAAATAAATACAGCAGAATGGCTTTAACTTGTGAACTGTTTGAGAGGCAGCTTTATGTAAAGACACTTATATAGATTGATGTGAGCGCGAAATTACTACAATACTAGCACTATTTACCCAGAGCGAATGAGACGAGTGAGTGACAGAAGGCGGGTGTGTGTTCATTTGCCATCGTAGAGAAGAGAGTAAAAATGCGCAGTTGGTATCGGTGTATAAAAACTGCAGAAAAGGAGTATTCAGTATCGATACATATCAATATAGCGATATTTTTGACAACACTTTCAACACACATTATAATTGGATAATGAATGACACTGTGCCAAACTCTTTTGAAAGAGAAGAGCTGGTCTGAATCCGGAGAGCATGATGAATGGTGGAGTTGAGTTTGTGCGGTGACTGTCTGCTGGCGGTCGTGGTGCCAGTAAGGTGGTGTGATGCAGGCCAGATCAGGAAAGCGGTAAACTCTATTTATAACAAACTGAGAGGAGGAGTCTGTATGCCATTACCAGCAGCTTAAAAAGCAGTTCCCAACTGCAGCCAAACACTCAGGCTATTTTTTGAATCTGTGAAGTCATTGGATCTACCCCAACTGAACATTTAGAGATGGTGTTGTGAGAATGCTGGTGGCCATAAATATGGGCTTTTTGTCAGTGCTTCATAGACAAAAATTCCAATAATGATCAAATTCAGGGAAGGATTCATGAAAAGTATTATTAAAAACGAAGAAAATGATAAAAGTGTATATCCTTCTAAAACATCTGTTTATGTACTGGTTGCATAAGTGTGTCTTTGTTTACCCTTCAGTATTGAACACTTTGATTTGTGTTTACAGAGGTTGCAGAACTTGAGGCCAACCTGCCAAGTGAGTATATCCCATCCAGGACATTTTATGCTGTTTAGGGATTTTGGTACCATATTAGTTATTGCCCTTTATTTATTAAAATAATAAGATCTAATAACTATTTTACATGAACAGGGATCTTACGGGGCAAGTCTTAAAAGTAGAGTCTCCTGATTTTAAGGCCATTAAAACGTCTTAAAGGGATAGTTCACCCAAAAATGAAATTTCAGTCATTAATTACTCTCCTTCATTCATCTTCAGAACACAAATGAAGATATTTTTTATGAAATCTGAGAGATTGCTGTCCCTCCATCGAAAGAGATCGTAAAACTAATCCATATGAATTTTTAATGATTTAGTCTAAATTTTCTGAATCGATCAGCGAACATAAATAGAAGCTCAACCATACTTGCTTGATTCACAAGGTCACATGTGATGCGTAACACGAGAATGAACCTCCATTAGTCTCGCACATCAAGCGAACATGTTTCTGTTTGAGTTGATGAATGTTTATATGTGAATAAAAGCCTAAATGAAATCTGTTCATCATATAAAGCCATCATGTCTCTTCAGAAAATTCATGTAAAATCATGTAAAATTTCCTTTTTGTTTTTAAATTTTTGCCCTCATGTAATGCTCATTTAAAGTTCATCTTTAATTTAATAACTGTTAAATTTACTCTTGAAATTATTATTTTTTACTCTACATTATAATGTTGCTACGCCTAAATTATGCCTTGTCGCATCTCAATTTTTTTGTAATTAAATTTAATTTCTTTTGACAAAATATTACTGACCATGACATGATTTTTTTATTTCAGTGCATCCTTAATGCTTTTTCATTCATATATCACCGGGAGCGTTTTATCATGAATGTAATGGAGATGTTAATTTTATATATGAACTATTATTCTAAATATTCTTTCTGCAGGTACCTGTAAAGTTACATTTCCTGATGAAAACAAACTCCATCACTTCCAGTTGACCATTTCTCCAGGTAATTCTGGCTTCTTTTAAAAAGGTTCTATTGTTAACATCTATTAAAAGTAAACGCTGTCGAACAGTGGAAGAGAATTCATATGTGATCACACATATTTAAAAGAAATCATATTCTATTTTCTACTGTCTTATGGGTCACGTGACTGGAACCAGTAGAGCAAACAAACACATTTTCAGATGTAATTCACATTGTTTTTGTCACTCTTGGCTGTTAAAAGTTTTGTATTGTGCAAGTGAAAATATAACCTTACATTTCGACAAAATATCTCATCAGATGAAGGCTATTACCTTGGTGGGAAGTTTCAGTTTGAGATTGAAGTTCCTGAAGCCTATAATATGGTGGTAAGTGCCTGTGACACATCATGAAGTAATGAGGTAATGCTACACTTACTCACTTGCACTGCAATGATGATTTTATTAGTCCATTTGTAAGCGGGGCTGTTAAATAGATGTTTTCGGACATTACTGATGCTCTGCAGTGTCTGAATTCAATAAAATATCTGCCTGAGCATACACACACACACACAAATGCACATATATAACACAACCCATCCTTGACCTACAGCCCGAGTTATGATTTATCACGAAATTATCTTTCTAAATGTTGAATTATTTAGAATGAGTAACTTTAACTTACGTTAAAGCCTTTAATTTCATTTTCAAACATTTAGAAAGATAATTTCGTGATAAATCACTCAAAATATAGATATATATTGAAGCGGCAGTGGATTCCAGAATCCACCCCTTCACTTTAAAGGGTTAGTTCACCCAAAAATGCCGTCCTAGGTGTATATGACTGTCTTCCTTAAGATGAACACAATTTGAGTTTTGAGTCACGCTTTATTATGGGAGTAAATGGGGCTTGAGATTTTGAAGCCCAAAAAAGTGTATCCATCCATCGTAAACGTAATCCATACGACTACAGGGAAGCGAATTGATGCATTTTTGTAAGAGCAATATTCATATTTAAAACTTTATGAATTATAACGGGGCTCTAGACTGCAAGCTTTTTTTTCTGTCACCACAAGAGCTGCCATTTCTGTTTTATATGAGAAACGGCAAAAAACGAAACGAAAGTGGAACCAAACAGCTCTACTAGTTTGAGCCGTGCCGTGCGGACCGTTTATGCACAAGCTCAGTTTTGATCATGTGACACTGCTTACAACACACCGCTGGGAGATCCTGTGAAAAAGCGTTTGAATTTGCCGCAGAATTAATAACATCGCTGCGAGATCTAGTGGGAAGCATTCAAATTCAGCGCTGAATTATAAACCCCAGACATCAGATCAAATGGCGACAACGTGGAAACCAGGAGAAACGCTGTGTGAACAAGTTATATTAGAGGCTTTTTTTAATATATTTTTCTATATTAGTTTTTTTTTGAGTGATTTATTCCTTTAAACCAAACATATTCAAGCATGCACCGCAGTTAGGGCTGTGATGTAACAACCCATGCTCTGCTTTCCACAGCCTCCTAAAGTCAAGTGCTTGACTAGAATATGGCACCCAAACATTGCGGAAACCGGTGAGATCTGTCTGAGGTATATATATATATCTGTGTTTGTTATTTATTCTAATGTGTTAATGCGTCAGACTCCACATTGTTTTGATTACGTTTGTTCTTTAAATGAATTCATTTTAAAATCTCTCCAGTTTATTGCGAGAGCATTCAATTGATGGTACTGGATGGGCACCCACTCGTACACTAAAGGTATTGTTTCTGTTTTCGTAATGCATCTTGAGAATTTCGTCCCTCTCCCTTCTTTCCCTCCCTTCTTTCTTTTTTCTTTCTTTCTTTCTTTCGTTCTTTCTTTCTTTTTCGCCTTCCTTTCTCCTTCCCTCCTTCCATCCTTCATTCCTTTCTTTTTCTTTCCTTCCTCCCTCACTCCTTTCTTTCTTTCCTTCTTTCTCCTTCCCTCCTTCCATCCTTCATTCCTTTCTTTTTCTTTCCTTCCTCCCTCCTTTCTTTCTTTCCTTCTCGCTCCTTCCCTCCTTCACTCCCTCCCTCCTTCCTTTCTCCGTCCTTCCATCCTTCATTCCTTTCTTTTTCTTTCCTTCCTCCCTCACTCCTTTCTTTCTTTCCTTCTCTCTCCTTCCCTCCTTCACTCCCTCCCTCCTTCCTTTCTCCCTCTTTCCATCCTTCATTCCTTTCTTTTTTCCTTCCTCCTTTCGTCCCTCTCTCTTCTTTCCTTCCCTCCCTTTTTTCTTTCTTTCTTTTTTCTTTTTCGTCCTCCTTCACTTCCTTTCTTCCTCCCTCCTTCCATCCTTCATTCCTTCACTTCCTTTCTTCCTCCCTCCTTCACTCCCTCCCTCCTTCCTTTCTCCCTCTTTCCATCCTTCATTCCTTTCTTTTTTCCTTCCTCTTTTCGTCCCTCTCTCTTCTTTCCTTCCCTCCCTTTTTTCTTTCTTTCTTTTTTCTTTTTCGTCCTCCTTCACTTCCTTTCTTCCTCCCTCCTTCCATCCTTCATTCCTTTCTTTCTTTCCTTCTCTCTCCTTCCCTCCTTCACTCCCTCCCTCCTTCCTTTCTCCCTCTTTCCATCCTTCATTCCTTTCTTTTTTCCTTCCTCCTTTCGTCCCTCTCTCTTCCTTCCCTCCCTTCTTTCTTTCATCCTTTCCATACTTCCTTCCTTTCATCCTTTTTTTCGTTTTCTTTCATTTAAATATTTGGGTTTACCGATTTTAACTTTCATTTTGTACTTTTGATGCTTTTCAGTCATGGTTTGTTTTCTTCAGAAAATGCAAATCACAATAATAAATAATGTACAAATTAAAGTATCACTGTATATTTAAAAATCTAATATGAAATGGTTGGTTATTTATTTAAAAAAGTTTTTCTTTTGGCGGTGTGACAAGTTACTGTGTTGGCTAATCCACATTTTTAACACCCTTGTTTGTCTTCAGGATGTAGTGTGGGGCCTGAATTCACTCTTTACTGTAAGTACACATGCTATCTTCAAGAAAGATCTTTTGATAGTCAGTTTTCAATTTTGAGTGTGAAAAAGATGTCGTTTCTCTCACAGGATCTTCTTAACTTTGATGACCCACTGAATATAGATGCCGCAGAGCATCATTTACGGGACAAGGTAGAACACCAGCACACATCACGCATTTAAACACCTTTACAAACAAGTCTACTGGCAGTCTTTTGGAAACATAATGACTAAAGAAAAAAGCGATGATATTGCACAACAAAATAGTCTTGAAGATATCATAAATGCTCAATGTATCACCCAGCCCTATGTACAGAGAATTTGCACCTACATGTTTTATCCAAACCCATCAATTTCCTTAATGCTTCCTGTTTTAGGAGGATTTCAGGAGCAAAGTTCAGGACTTCATCAAAAACTATGCAAGATGATGTCTCTGTTTGCCACACGAGCCACTCACATGCGGCTTTGCAGATGCAGACTGCAACAGAGACAAAATCTCAAACTATTGAAACATACTTGGGGAAAGAAGAAAGTTAAAATGCGTAAAGACTGACGCCGCCAGTCCCTGATCTAGATTTGGGAAGGGGGACGTGGGCCTTACCGTCCTTTTTTTTTTTTTTTTTGTGGGATTTTTATTTCGAAGCGGACACTTATGCCGGTTCTTCTCAATCAAGTTTGCTTTTACTCCCCATCACAAAAAAAAGAGAAAAGAAAAAAAGAAGTTCAAAGATGGTGATCATGAAAACGAGGACGTGTAACCTCTCTGATGTCACCTCCTATGCTAGTGCCTCTGTGTTTTTGCCACATATAACTGGACATGCGTAAGCCAAACTTCTGCAGCCTGCTTCTCAAAACTTGACAACCTACAAACACTGAGATTAATTTGCTCATAAGTGATGTCATAGAAATCCCAAAGTTCCATTGGGTCACTCTCTCTGGGGGAGGAGTCTACCAATGAGGAAAGGCGCAAAAACATTAAGCACTGATGTCCCGCAGAATACGTCGGTGGACGTCCGAACGGATTCTGTAAAGCCATTTCTTGTAACTCGCCACCTCCCCTCGTGTAAAATCACGGCAGTTCTCGAACTGCTCCGTATCTTGCGTGAAAATATCAGAATATCTGCGGGTGCCTCTGATCGAAACTGTTTCAGTTCAAATCTGTGAGATGTTTTGTGGGTGAATCTCACACATGTCCAGCTCACATTTTACACTTAAAATCAAAGGACTGAAAAACAAGAAATTCTGTTTTTGTTGACATTTTTTTTTTACGATTATTTATTTTCCTTCAGTTTTTTTTCTCTCCATTGGGTGAATTTGAATTTTGGGAAAATGTATGCATAATTGTCATCAAATTATATAAAAATGCAAAATATTACTACTTATTATGAAATGTGAAATATGACCCGGACATGTTCTGGATGTGTCGGTGAGATTCGGCCTTGCTCTCGTATACATTTTTGTCAGTGAATACACGTTCAGCTTTACCGATGTGTGCATGTACACGAGAATACCTGTATGCTAGTGCCGTGTTTGTGTGAAAGTGAGAATGCGTGTTTGAGAGGATTTTAATACGTCTGATTTGGTAGCATGCACTGGGCTACTGAACTGCTCAGCCATAAAGCCTGTTCACTTAGTGAGGATTAACTTTATTTAATTTGATTTGTTTTTCTCTTCAGAGGTGTATATCCATTTGTAAAGTATATTAAAGAGGAATTATACCACTAAGTAAAGAATTGAAGTCATTTTTGTGTGAACTTCTACAGTTTGCTTTAAGAGCTTTGTGCATTTGTGCTTTGCCCCAAAATCTAGTTAGCTACCTAGATGGCATTTTCAGGCATTATATAATGTGAATTTGCTCAAAAATGCTGTCTAGGTAGTTGGCTTACTAGGGCTATGATTGGAAAGTAATGCGTATGAGTCTGTTAACATTGGCTTAGTGAGCTTCATACCCAAACACAGAGGGGTGTAACGATATTCAAACCGAACAGAAAAACCGTTATAAACCACTCGCGTAACGTACCGCGTTACTCTCCTGGCGTATTAAAGGCTCGTTACAGTACATGATGAATACAGACTTGTACCATTAACCACCGATAATCGCAGTAAGCTCAGCATTTTGTTACTTTCGATAAGAAAGTGCCAACTTTCAAATTCTGTCCATTTTATCTGGAAATTCGAACAAAAAATGCAGTTTTGGCGCCCTTTAATGTGACGTGAATAAATGTGAATAAACTTGAATGAACATTTGAAAGATAAAGTACAACCAGGGTTGTGGAGTAACAAAATACAAGTAACTTAGTTTCGTATTTAAAATACAAAATTTGAGTAACTGTATTTCATTACAGTTACATTTTAAATGGGTGGTAATCAGATTACAGTTACATCTGAAAAGTGTTTTAGATTACCAAAGTGATTACTTTGAGTTTTAATGTCATTTAAACAGCAATTGGTGATTCTCTGACTCTGACAGTCTGAAAAAAAAGTTAAGTTTCATGTGTTCGACTGTTTTCATGTTTTGTGAGTCATTTTATAATTCACTCGTCACTGCAACTTTTTCTCACAATTTGTTTTTTCCCTCACAATTGTGAGTTTGTGTTTCACAATTCTGACTTCTTTTTCTCAGAATTGCGAGATTTAAACTCACAATTGCAAGTTATAAAGTCAGAATTGGGAGATATAAACTTGAAATACTGACTTTTTTCTTGCAATTGTGAATTTAGTATGTGAGTTTATATCTCATAATTCTGACTTTTCTCAATATTGTGAGTTTATATCATAATTCTGACTATATAACTCGTAATTGCAACTTTATATCACGCAATTCTGACTTTTTCTTGCAATGACCTTTTTTGTGTTTGTTTCACACTTATTAGTATTCTAAAGTATTTAGATTAAGTTACTAAACTTGAGTAATGGAACGAAATATGTTACAAATGACTTTTTAAAGCATGTATTTTGTAATCTGTAGTGAAGCACATTTTAAAAGTAACCAACCCAGCCCTGCACAAGACTTACTGAATCAAATAATATCTCGTGTAATTGCTCAGTGTTTCAACGGCGGAAAGACGTCAATAAATCAGCTTGTAAACAGTGTGTCACTTAGTTCACCAGAGAAATGAACTCTTGCTAAATTCACTAAATTAGCCTATATATTCATTATATTTTTGTCAGTGATGTGTTAATCATAGGAACTGCACTGCTTCATTTTTGAGTGAATTAACCCTTTAGATATATAAGTGCTCCTTATATAGTATGCAGAGATTTTTTTTTTTATCCTTGAGAAACTTTTAATTATAACTGTATTCATTTAAAGACACAGACACAATTTGCTCAGTAAGCTACTATTTGTTTATTTATTTTTAAAATAGCAATTTTGTTTAGTTTTCTCCACCTGCTACCGAACCAAACCGTGACTATCAGTTTGTGTACCATTACACCTCTAAATGCAAATGTGCCAATGATGCCCCAAAATATTATCTTGGTAAGCTGCTCATTAGGGCTATGTTTGAAAAAACAAAACAAAAAAAAAAAAAGTTTAACTCTTTTGCAGTAAGATCAGATAGTGAGATATTTTCAGTGAAAAATACTATATTGTGTCCAGTCTATTAATCACACTGGAAATGTGGAAGTCAATTGCAATCACACTGGAGGAGTGGATTCAAATGGGTATTCAATGCATACAAAAATTAGCATACTATGTATGGTGCGTACTATATAAGGTGATTTTAAGTATATTGCAATCCATAGTCCACCCTACATCACAATGCTGTTTTTGACACAGCCATTGTGTTTCTTCATCTTTGCACCAGATGGCGCTATTGCTCCAAAAAATGTTATATTTATTTTAGCTTGTACATGTGTATAAAGGCATGGTGAAAAAACACAAATCTTCAAAAGCTAAAATGGCAAAAAGACAAACCCTTCCAAACAAAGTACTGTACTGTTAATATATAATCGTGCTAATATCACGCGCCAATCCCTTGTATTATATTTTATTCAATACCAGGTTGTTGTACATGGCCAAGAAACATTGTATAACCATACGTCTAAAAAATATAGTATAAATTAATTTCAAATATCTAAACTTGAGTCTGCGAAATGGAATAATATGTTAGAAATATGCCTTCCAATATTGTGGCAAGAGCTAAAATCCACACACAATAACAGATTTGCGTTTGAGGGGCGTGCCTCACTTTAATTAATTCACACTTCTGTCCAATCAGCGCTTAGGAGGGCGGCGTTCAAGCGCTCAAGGCGCGCGCCCGAGCACGGAGACTGTAACTCGGTCCGGAATTCAGCGTAGAGTGATGACAGTCCCAACGCAGTCACATTTAGACAAGGAATAACTCCCGTTCACCTCTTGTCATTTAATGAACTGATCCAGTTTTACTTGCAAACAAACAAAAAAAACAAAAAACAAGGCGCAACTCCAGACCATGCGCTCTATGTGAACAGCTGCGCAAAGACGCACAGGCTGAGAGACATTTGACAGCTCGCCAGCGGGACTTTGGAGTGGACATGTGAAGAAATGGATATGCAGCCTCTTCTTATGATCAAAATGCGATCTGACATCATCATCGTCCTCATCCTCACTGCTGTGATTGTTCCCCTGTGCACCTCGCAGTCAGGTGAGCGTCCAACTCCCGTGCGTAAAAGTGCTTGTCCATCCTTCGTATCAGTCTCATTGGATAGCTTTGTGTTTTGGTATAGCGTTATATTTAACATATGGACACATGTGAGGGCATTGTACATTTTTCAACCCGTAAACTCGCAGAGATCGATTATTCTCAGTCGAGCACTTCTGTGCCAAACTCCAAGTGCCCAAATTACATCCGAGAGCAATTCATTTATTTATTCATTCGTGCTCAAGGATCTTTATCCATCTGAAGATGTCAGAGATCAGACATGTATGTTTCATAAAGCCACTGGTGATGAGAAATCACCGTTTGCACCGCCATTACGCGTTTGCGGGCTCTGTTACGTGCCCGAATACGCATTCATGTTTCATTCCGTCTCTTTTTAAATGATCTTATTTCTTGTTTTTTGAAGTGTGAATGAGCAGTTGAGTTATTTCATCCTCTCTCCACGAGATGGTGGCAGTCAACCGAGGAACTGCAGGGCGGCTGGAGAGAGGATTCGTGCGTTTTTACGCATCTTTCTTCATGGTGTGTAATGACTGCGGAAGCGCTCGGAACCTTTAAGAATGAACTCCTTATGTATTCATCCATATTTCCCTTCTCGGAATGAGAGTGTTTGGGTTTTTCACGATTTTTTTTTTTTTACTTCCCTAAAAAAATTCAACATCAAAATCGCTAAAGATTATTTATTTATACTATTAATACGTATTATTTTCTATTTTGTGTATTTAATGTTTAATAATTGTCACGATTCATTGTTTATGAATCTGATTTTGTTGAATGCGGCTGTTTTTTATTCACTTTCAACTTTTTTGGGGAGCAAATCTACTGCTTGATAATGGAATAATGCACCAAAAAATAAAAGATGTTCGACGGGTCCACGAGTTTCCTCCGCTCAAGGTTACTGCACCTGCAAAATATCAGACTATTGAATATTTATAAGCTAATTTAAGTGTTGTTCTAAACCATTTAAGCCACGCTGACTGCAGTGAATAATCTTTTATATTAAACACTCTGGTTTGTGCTTGCAAACATGATTTTTTTCATTGTTTGTAGGCCTGGTTATATAGGAAATGGTTTCAAAAGTGTGTCCTTTAAATGCTTCTCATTTATGCATCAGCTCACACCTCTGTCGAGAACCATATGGCACCGTGTTTGACCCAGGCTTCCATCTGACATTTAAGTCTGATAGAAAATTACTGCTGGTAGACCTGAGAATATGATCAAATTATTAATCATCTTCAACCCAAATTAAGTTTGGTTGGAGAGTTCATGCGAGCCGAGGGAGTGAGAATATTTCCTGTTAATTAACGTCGTCACCGCTCTGATGTCTAGACGTGAACTTTCTCTCGAACAGAAGTAGATTCGGAATATTCCAGTATTAAGACGCATTAACTGTATTTATAAGCATTTGCTTTACAGTAATTTACAGTTTACAAACTGCTCTTAGGAACTTCTCTATAGTATAATTCCCGCCATTTTACTTACTCTTGTTTTTTTGCTTTGACAAAAGATGATGTTTGGGATTGACGGTCCGAGTCACATTTGGAAGCATAAACTCCATCGAATGAGTTCTGTTACCAAAGCCGATATTTTCGGCAGAAATTGCTTATACATGATGTGCTTACAATGGAAATCTGTGGGGCAAGACGTTCTGGAGAGTTTAAAAGCGGGAATGTGCAGCTGCTTTTGTACTGATATGAGTTGTAAAGTTGTCTAAATCATCATTTTAGCACTTTCTAGATGGATGAACAGCTTTTCTTGATGTAAGGAGTCACTTTCTGTTTGGTTAGGAATTTTATCACACTAGTCTTATGTTAATATACAGTTCACTACTGTTCAAAAGTTTTTGTAATGTTTTTGAAAGAAGTCTCTTATGTTCACCAAGGCTGCATTTATTTGATCAAAAATACAATTGTAATATTGTGAGATATTATTATTGTTTAAAATAACCATTTTCTATGTGAATATATATTAAAATGTAATTTATATCCAGTGATCAAAGCTGAATTTTCAGCATCATTCCTCCAGTTTTCAGTGTCACATGATCCTTCAGAAATCATTCTGATATGATGATTTGATAAACAACTATTTTTTTTCAGGATTATTCGATGAATAGAACATTATAAATGTCTTTACTGTCACTTCCGGTCAATTTAAAGCACGCTTGCTGAATAAAAGTATTAATTTCTTCTCAACAGTATAGTGTAGGTCCTTATGAAAAATAAATATACCAAAATGTATTTGCGTTACATTTATTTGTGCTAACTATACTACAAATACATAATTATGTGCTAAATAAAACACTCTTCACTTTACTGAATTGACATACCTAAAGTTTACTACATTTTGCACTTTAATTATCCAGAAATAGTGCTAAATATATAGTGAAGTATATTTGACTGTGCTAAAGTGGAACGATTGCAAGTGTACACTTTAAATATCTTGCATTTAAAGACTGATATCATACCATCCTTTCTCATAGTGACATTAAAACACATTTTAGGCTTAATGTTAAGAAATGAGGATTGAAAAGTGCTCCAATTAAAGTTTAATTTGGTCTCAAGCGGTATGTCAGTAACATTTGTAGTTACATTTTTTCACTAGGAGAATGTGGCCATATCTTCAAAACAAAGTGCTAAACAATAAAATGTGACTTTCCCTCATGAAGATTCATCTCGAAGCGTTGGCTGTATCTGCTGTTGGATGATTTATTTGTCTTTTCATCAGTATTTGACCGCGGTGCCGTTTTGGCTCTTGACCCATGTGTGCAAAGCAGTGAGAAAACTTCTTTCTCTACTCAACCGAGCCCTCAGACTCTCCGCCAAAGCAAATGGTTGACTTCTTTTTTCAGCATCCTCTTATTGTCCCCGGCTCTTAAGAGGGAATGACATCTTCAATTTCCCGATTCTCGGTACGGAGTAAACCAATAAAGCCTGTTGTAATCCACAGACTCCCTCTTTTTTAAGAATGGCAGAAAGGCAAAAAAGCTGAGAGGATTTTCTTTTCAGTGGCTGTGGGGTTTGTTTCTCTACCACTTGTAATTCCTCTCAGAAAACAAATGCCTGCGGGCCTCGCTCTGTAGGACAGGGCTGCCAGGACCCCCCTCCTCCTCTCTCTACGAGTCTTTCAGGCTCGCTTTCACCCTCCCCGTCCGTTTCTCTTTCAGCGTCTTCTCCGCGCCGCCTGGCTCTGTGCCCTCGCAGTCAGCTGTAATGCTAGTCTTCTCCTCATCCTGTGCGTGATGCAGCCTTGCATGTCTTATTGAGCTTTAGCTGCGAGCGCACGATTGTTGGTTTATACAGGTGTTTAAGCCCGCTAAGCAGGTTCATCATTGTCTTTCCGAGCATCAGGCATTAAAAAGACCCTCGGGAATTTCTAAACAGAGATAAAATGTGTCCCGTCGTCTCTGCGGTGTAATGCCTCTGCAATAAATACAAGGAATGACTTAGAGGAGTTTGCTTGTATTAAAGTGGCACTTAATTATGATTTCACTTTTTTAACTTTAGTTAGTGTGTAATGTCGCAGTTTGAGCAGAAACAACATCTGCAAAGTTACGATACTCAAAGTTTAATGCAAAAAGAGGGAGGGACTACAACGAGCTTCTTCCTGGGTTAGTGACAACACAAAACCCCAATTTACATAAACCCCGCCCCGGAGAACACACAACAAAGGGGGCGGGGCCATGTTGGGCTGCTTTAGAGAAGAGGAAGAGTTGTTGTAGTCGAGTGTTGTTGATGCCGTCATTTTACGCCGGACTGCTTCACAAACGAGGGTCGATTCAAGGAAAAAAGAGTAACATGACGACACATGCTAGTGATGAGTTGATCAACTCCACAGCAACTACATCAATTTATCCACTAACCGTTCAGAAACGTCTAAAAGTTGGAACTTCTTCCTGAGTCTCTCCATCAGTGTCGACTCCGGTTTGAACAATGTAAGGATGAACACCGTCGTCATTTTGTCTGCGTGAGATTCTCCAGCTTTGTTGTTGTTGAGCTGTTAAAGCTGGAAAGGGGGTGGGGAGCAGCAGCTCATTTGCATTTAAAGGGACACACACCCAAATAGAGGCAAATTTGACGAGCTATAATAAATGATTTGTGAGCTGAAACTTCACAGACACATTCTCGAGACACCAGAGACTGATATTACATCTTGTGAAAAGGGGCATTTCAATTCAAATTCAATTGTAGTTCCTACTCAGTCAGTATGCGATTTCGGACACGGAGTCTGTTAGATTCTGCTCTGGTTTTAGCTGGTTTAAGCTGCCACTAACACTGCAAAGTAATTTAAATACTTAGATTTTCAACTCCCTGAGAAATTGTTAACCTAAGGAGAGCATCATTAATTCATTTGAATATGTCTGAATCACGAGAGAGACAGTAGTTGAGCGGAGAAAAATATGCCAAGCAAGATGAGCGTAAACAACGTTGTTTGTCTCAATCATTTTCTACATCTTTGTGTGTGTGTGTGTGTGTGTTTCAGTCTTTATGGTCTTGGTCCAGGATTGCTGTCCACCTCACCCACAGACCAAACCAAGAGTCTTTCTTGAAAACTGTGAGCTTTATGTTCTCGGCGGAGGGCTGGTACATCTCCACCGATCCATCACTCGTTCCTCCAGCAGTAAATATCGCACTCTAATTCAAGATGTAATTTAAAGCGACAGAATCTTAGCTGGGAACAATAGAGCAAGACAAAAGCAGACATCGGTAAAAGCAGGCGATGGCGGTGCAAGATCACTGGATCTGGTTGTGTTCCAAAGATAATTATAAGGCTCAAGTCTTCAATTAAGTTTTCTAAGAGCCTGTCATACTCTGTAAAACATTCTGGGTTAAAAACAACCCAAGTTGGGTTCAATATGGACAAACCCAGCAGTTAACCCAGCGGTTAAGTGTTCGACTAACCTGCAGGGGAGTTTTATTCAACCCAGCTATTGTTTAGAAATTATTATACGGCTGGCTTAAAATGAACCCAAAATTTAGACACATAATTGATAGAGGCAACATTAAAAATCAAAAGGTGAACATTTATTAATAAACAAATCAATAAATGTTTATTACTTAATTATTATTTATTAAACTTATTAATGTTCATTTGTTAAACATATTAATACATGTTTATTTCCAACATATTTTGGGTTAATTTTAAGCAAGCAATACAGTAATTTTTAATCAGTAGTTGAGTTAAATAAAACTTTCCAGCAGGTTGGGTCAAACATTTAACCCAATTTCTGGGTTTGTCCATATTTAACCCAACTTGAGTTGTTTTTAACACAGCATTTTTCTAGAGTGTACTGTGTCTGATTGATTGATTGATTGATTGATGGATTGATTGATGGATTGATGGATGGATGGATCGAATGATAATTTGTGAAACATCTACACTACCGTTCAAGTTTGGCGTCTGATTTCTTGAGGCCTTTTATTCTCACCAAGGCTGTATTTATTTGATCAAAAATACAGTACTATTGTGAAATATTATTACAATTTAAAATAACTGTTTTTTATTTGGCTTTATTTTAAACGGTAATTTATATCCAGTGATCAAAGCTGAATTTTCAGCATCATTCCTCCAGTCTTCAGTGTCACATGATACTTCAGAAATCATTCTGACATGATGATTTGTTGCTCAAGAAAACAGTTGTGCTACTTCATATTTTTGTGTTTTATATTTATAATATTTTGTTGTATTATATATGTTAGCAGTTAGTACGTTAAATTTAAGTAATTTTAACTTTTGACTATGTTGCTGTAGCTTCTGCCTCCTTCAAATACGTGATGAACTCCAACAATAACTGAGGCTAGTGGAATCCTTCGAAATGTGGTTAGTGAGAGATTTAAGTCTTGCATATCCAACTGAACTCTCTCTCCCTCACACACACACACACGTTGTGTTTTCATGTTTTATGGGGACATTCCATAGGCGTAATGGTTTTTATACTGTACAAACTGTATATTCTGTCCCCCTACACTACCCCTACTCCTAAACCTACCCATCACACAAAATGTTCTGCTGTTTTACATTTTCAAAAAAGATAATTCTGTATGATTTATTAGCTTGTTTCCTCATGAGGACCAAAAAAATGTCCCCACAAGATCAAAATTTACTAGTATTACTGTACCTGTGGGGACATTTGGTCCCCATAACGTAGGGAATATCCACACACACACACACACAGAGTGCTGAAGGAATCAAAGGTTTGTCGCAGCTGTGTTGTGGCTTTGCAGGTTGTCTGAGCTCATGGATTCCCCAGGCAAAGATCCTAAATAAAGACATCCTGTTGGCTGCCTCAAACTTTTGGCCGAGTCGCAATAGAAAAGCTTTTATTATAGCATCTGTCCATAGGTGCATTCAATGTGTTGGCTGAAACCCATCATCACGTCTCTCTGGGCGTCAGAGCTCGCTGCATCTCACTCCGAGACACCCAAAATTGTTCCTCTTCTTCCGTTCACTGTCAATCGCAACCTTTTTTTCAGGGCTGAAATCATCTCTTTTCTTCTGCTGGAAATGTCTAAATCAGACATGTATACGGGAAAGATACTAGATTATAGCTAAAATCTTGCATGCCGGACTGTAGCGCAACAATCGGCCTTGTTTCAGGAAGTATTTTTCTCCATTGGTAAAGATTTCTAAGCCTTTTAACAAAATTAACCAGGTTGGAACAAACTATTCCAAGTAATATAACAAAACTGACTTACAGTATAGTCATCAGGGATGTGATTTTTCCATATCGGTCATTCAGTAGGTCATGATCTGGTGTTGGCAGTGTCTCAGAGCGACAGTAAATGCTGCTCCACTTCAAATCCATCTTCCGGGTTTGGGATTGAAAACACGACGCACGCCAGCCGTCTCATTGGTAATGCGAATCGTTCATAATACGTGTTGTCAACAAAAGAAGAGCTTTAATGTCTCCTGGTTTTCTGACAAAATAAAAGTTCTATAATTAAAAGCAGACAAATATTAATTTTACTGTTGTTCTGTGAATTATTATTATTATTATTATTATTAAAGGCTTTTATTTTAAAGTGCAATTGTATTATTGTAATAGTGATTGCTTGATTTTTTAATCATTATTTTTGATTGAATGATTGAATGATTTATAATTATTTTTAATTTTAATATAATAAATATAATATTAGATACCATTCTTTTATTTTAGAGTGTAATAGTATCAGTGGAATTGTGATTTTTATCATTTAAATAATAATAATTATTATAATTATAATTATTTTAATGATTTATAATTATATTTAATAATATAATAAAAATCATTATTGTTATTAAATACTGTTCTTTTATTTTAGAGTGAAATAGTATTAATGGAGTTGTAATATGTTACTTTATTGATTTGCTTGATTTTTATAGTTAAAATGATAATGATAATAATAACTTATTGTTTTAATAATAAATAATTATTATTATTCATATTACTGTATTTATGTACTGATTATTAAAGATACTATAAATATTTTGTTATTATTATTATTATAATTATTATTATTTAAATAATTATTTAGTATTATTTCTGTATATATTTGCTTGATTTTTTTTCGTTTAAATAATAATAATCACATATAATTATTATTCTTATTAGTAGTAGTAATATCATAGTCATATTGAATCCGGAAAAGCATGCTTTCCTTATTTCTTTAGCTGATCACATGCAAGTCATTGATCACAAAAATATATATATATATATATATATATATATAAAAAAAACTATTTCAATTTATTGATAAATATTCAGATATTTGTAAATATATAAGTAGCTTAATTGGAAAATATAGGGAGACCATTTGCAATGTTTCATTTGTGTCGGCGGACTTTTAAACAATTTCGCAACTGTTGCCATGGTAGCAGCGGCTTCTCTGATTGGTGGATCCCTCCTCATGATTCTAGTGTAGATCTTCATCGGAAACACGATAATGAACACATTATAAACTGAAGATCCCACTACAGAAGCATTGCTTAAATTCGTACTCTGTGTACGTCTGTGTTGAAAAGTTGATACTTTATTGATAAATGAGTTGTTTCTCTGTGGAGAAAATGCATGTGATATTTACTTGCAAATTTATTTTGCACATCTACTTGTACTGTTTTACTCAATCGCTCATGCTTGTATGAGTCACTTTGGATAAAAGCACTTAATAAATGCTGAAATCGAAACCCGTTGTATCGAATCCAGTACAGTAAAGTATTACATTTGATTTTGATAATCTTCAAATTCAGTTCAGTAATGCAAGTGAACTCTTCTGCCAGGCATGTTGAAGCATAATACTAATATCATTTCTAATAAACTGTTCCTGCAGCCCAAATGCTATATATAATTCTTGTCCTTCCTTTTCTGAGAAACTATGCCTTTGAGGACGAAAACAGCCGTGTTATTCTGCGTCATATTAACGTTGTGGAATGGTTTACTCTTACGTCTGCCCTCCAGCCCCAGTCAAGGCTGAAATAAACAGCCGAGGTCACAATAAAGCCGAGGTTAATGTGGGGCTGGATCCTAAAGCGTTATGTGAATCTCTTAATGATTGAGTGACTGGCTCATCATTGATCTAATCTTTATTTTCACAATCATGCATGCAGTATTGATGTGCAGCTCTCTCTTCAAAGGTGAATCCTACGCACAGGAAAGTCACCTGCCCTCCAGGTGTCAAGTTGAAAGAAAGTCAAATAAGGCTTGACTTATTAGTCGTAAGACCTGATCAAAATCCTGCCGCTATTTGAAGTCCTCCGTCTGAGATCTCAGATCGCGGGGTAAAAAACGGCCTTGGTTTTTGCATATACGTGGCGGATCTCTTCATGCTGCTCTTCCTTTAGGGTTAAGAGTGTACAGATACACACAAAAAGTTTCAAAAAAGTGTGATTTTATTTCATTATTTCAATCTCTTATGCTCACCGAGGCTGTATCTATTGTGTCAAAACACTCAGGAATGTTGTGGAATGTTATTAAAATGTAAAACATCTATTTTTATTTGACTGTATTTCAAACTGTAATTTATATCCAGTGATCAAAGTTGAATTTTCAGCATCATTACTCCAGTCTTCAGTCACATGATCCTTCAGAAATCATTCTGATGTGATGATTTTCTGCTCAAGAAATTATGCTTACTATTATTTCAGCATTTAATTTAAGTATAAATAATTTGTAAAAGTCTTTACTGTCACTTTTGAGCAAATCAATGCAACCTTGTTGAATAAAAGTCTGAAATATTCAGTATCACAAGGATATAATGTTGGGTTAAAACAGCCCAAGCTGGATTGAAAATGGACAAACCCAGCGTTTGGGTTGTTTTAACCCAACGATTGGGTTAAATATTTGCCCAACGTGCTGGGTAGTTTTATTTAACTCAACTATTGTTTAAAAAATACTGTATTGCTGCTAAAATGACCCCAAAATATGTTGGAAATGAAAAAACAGACATGATCACTAGAGACAACGATAATAATCAAAAGGTCATTTACTTATTTAAAGAACATTTATTAATAAGCTTATTAATAAATGTTAATTTATTAGTCATTAAGCTTATTAATAAATGTTAATTTATTAAACATATTAATGAATGTCAATTTTCAACATTTTTGGGGTTCATTTTAAGAAGTAATTTTTTAACAATAGTTGAGTTAAATAAAACTACCCAGCAGGTTGGTCAAAACTTTAACCCAATCGCTGGGTTTGCCCATTTTCAACCCAACTTGGGTTGATTTAACCCAGCATTTTATTGTAGAGTGTAGATACCAGAATATCATATGCTTTAGGTGGGCTCCTTATATGCAACCAATAAGCTAACCAGGCCAAACCACCTAGCAACACCCTAGCAACCACCTAGTACACTCTCCCACCAAGATTTGCACAGGGAAATATCACTTCTTTTTCAGAAAATCTAGTAATAAGTTATTGAAAAATAGAGTTTCTTATGTTTGCTCTCTTTTTTAGCACGTATACATTGCTTTACACACACACACACACACACGCGGTGTGTCCTCAGAGACAGGGTGATTAATCGGCCTGACTAGGGCTTGTGAAAGTTGCGATGGTGCAGCTGTACTCGAGGGAAACCAACCATTGCCCTGTCAACTCAACCACACAGACACCATATTCCCCGTCTCCTGAACCTGACAGCTAAAATTAGTCTTTGAGCTCTTTCTCCCTCCGTTTCTCCTTTGTAACCGATCCGCCATTGTTTCACCTTGCCCCGAGGGATAGTTTTTCATCCCGGCATGATTTATTAAAATAAGAAGAGATTTGATTTAATGCACGTAATTATGAGAGAGTTTGAGTGTTTGTTTCCTCTTGAAAAGCTCAAGTTTTCTCATTAAAATAAAGCTAAATGTAGTGCCTGAAGATCTGAAGATAAATAATAAATCCTCCAAACGGCCATGTTTTACAGGGTAAAATGTTACACTGTTTGGGTCACTTTTCTTAAATCTAGTACAGAATAAGGCCTCAAACAAATGGTCGGTGAAAGAAGTTGCCTAACTAACTTCATTATGTTTCTTTAAATCAGATTTTATTTGATTATTTTCTTTAATTAATAGACACGTCAATGGTTAGGTATATAAAAATGTAAGTGTAGCTTTTGACCAGCACAGCCTCAAGATTTTTTTGGATATCTTAGGACAAGTCAAATTTGAAACAAAATAAAATCTCGGGTAAAATGTAATTGCAAATGTGAGCTGTAGGTGGCGCTAGAGAGTTTGAGTGATTGCCTCCAAATTTGGTCAGGAAATTTTTCAGAATCTGTCCTGTAACTCTGCCAAATTTCATAACTTTTTACCATAAACTCTGTATGCTGGGTTAAAAACAACCCAAGTTGGGTTGAAAATGGACAAACCCAGCGATTGGGTTGTTTTAACCCAGAGGTTGGGTTAAATATTTGCCCAACCTGCAGTTTCATTTAACTCAACTATTGATTTAAAATCAATATATGGCTGTTTTAAAATGAACCCAAAAATAGGTTGGAAATTAAAAATCAGACATTTAATTACTAGAGGCAACGATAATAATCATTTATTAATTTAATTCTTATTATTTATTAAACTTATTAAACCATATTACTAAACTTCCAACATACTTTGGGTTCATTTTAAGCAAGAAATACAGTATTTTTTAAACAATAGTTGAGCTAAATAAAACTACCCAGCAGGTTGGGCAACGTTTAACCCAACCAATTGCTGGGTTTGTCCATTTTCAACCCAACTTGGGTTGTTTTTTCCCCATCATTTTTTAGAATGTTTTTTTTCTGGGCTTCCACCAAGCTCAACAGCAGAGTAAATCTAACAAATAATATTAATAACAGATACAGTACAGTGGGTGTCAGCATACCTTTTTGCTTCTTGGCCCATAAATATAGTCCATTGTAATTCCGCTTAATGTGGTGGGATGTATTTTCACACAGATGAGCACAAGCTATTCTTCTACTTTCATTAGCTCATCCACAATACTTGCGTAGCTTCGTTCGAAGAGGCATACGATTTAAACCCTTTACCGGGGGTGCTGAGATATTCACAGTAATGGTTCTGTTCAAGAGCTTCTCCAGGTCATTTATCAGGTCTAGCTGGGCAGGATCAAATAAATCATGAGCACTCGAGACACTTTCATGGAGGTGGTCTTCTGTGAGACACTCCAATGGACGGAGCAGCTGAGCTTGACGGATCGGAAGAAGGTCATGAAATAGTTTAATGCCCCATAACACTAGACAACCTCTAACGCTTAAGGTCATTAATCCCATTAATATTAATTGTTTTATTAGGTTTTAATTATAC